>OY720442.1:82750431-83243839 GCA_963082915.1 Dolichopus griseipennis
GATCGTACATCAGTTTGCGGTCAATATTGTTGCATATATTTATGAATGCGATGTAACTGCAAAATTATGAAAAATTTTATTAATTTATTTAATACAATATCATCCCCACAAAAAAATAAGAAAAAAATCCAAAGAATGTTTCGAAAAATTAAAAAAAAAAAAAAAATGTGACCAAACACTATGAATATAAAATGTTTCATATAAAATTCTTCAGTTAAAAAAAAACAAGTAAAGAAACAGTCAGTCGGTGCAACCGACTTAGAAATACCCTACACCTATTTGGTTCAAATTTAATGGGAAGTCCATAAGCCATTTTAAAACAATAAAAGCTGTTATTAGTTTGGTCGTAAAACATAGCTAACCAAATTAACTTTATAATACTAAAAACATCTTCTAATTAGACTATCTATAAAAAAATATTACAAATTCTTACTAATTTATCGATTTAAAAATATGAAAAAACAAAAAAATTTGAAAACTTGAAAAACTTGAAAACTCGAAAAGTGGTGGGCCACATCACTTTTTGAGATAAAAATTTCATATATTTAATAATTAAAATTTTTCAAAATTGCAATTATTTTAAATTGCTAGTTTCTATGCCTATCGAAAAGCTTATAAACGCAGAATATGCAATAAATGTATTTCTAAAATATAATTACAAATTTAGAACTTTTCATATAATTCATTTAAATATAACAATAAATTTTACACAAATGCAGCAAGTACCTTTGAATATAGCTTAAGTATTGTACACAATGTCTTAATTATATATCACCTATGGTAATAATTCAATAAAATATATGATATAATAAAAAGTAAAAAAAAAGGAATTTAATCGTTTATTAAACAAATATTTTGTTTTTAATTTATAAAATATTATACAAAATATGTTTTATGGTAAAATTCTTAGCCTTTTAAAAATATAAAAGTTTTAAATAAAAACGGAAATAGGAAAGAACCCTCGTGTATCAAATTTAAAGTTTTTATCTTCATGAATCTCGAAAATAAGCTTTTTAATTTTGGGATATCTTAGGAGCATCCTGAACCACCGCTACAATTAAGTCTAAAATTCGGGGACACATAGGAAATAGGAAATATATTCTTTGGCTTCAAAATTATACTCGTTTGGCCGCAGATCAATCAAAAGTTTCTAGAATCCGAACTCATTGTCCGAACTCGACCAGATTCCCATGGTACTTTCATTTTTAGTAACCTATAGAGTTTAAATTTCATCAAAATAGCGGCGTTAGTTTTTAAGTTATACTGCGTTTAAGATATATGTTCGTTAGCCTTTGAACTTTCAAAGGTTCCAGAACCCAAAACCATGGTCTGTTTTCCCCCATATGCAGTCCCCGTCATACTTTCAATATTAATTAACTCTTCTACACAATTGGAACGATAGAATTATAAGATACTATTTTTATTAATTTCGATGATAAGTTTTTTAAACTTTGGTGGGTCTAAGAGGGATACTGAACCACCACTCTGATTGATCCAAAATTAGGGGAACGCGCACGAAATAGTAAAGAGTACCCATGTACCAAATTTGAAACTTCTAAATTTGTTTGAAGGTACTATCTTTATTAATTTCGAAAATATGCTTTAACGTCTTCGAAACTGTGTGTGCTCTACTACTCTAATTGGTCCCAAATTTCAAGGACACTAAGGAAATAAAAAGAAACACCCTGATACCAAATTTGGAGGTTCTATCTTCATTGGTTTCGGAATTATGCTCGTTTGGCCTAAATTCGATCAAAAAGTTCTAAGTTCCGAACCCATTGTCCATTCCCCACCGTAGTTTCATTACCAGTACCCTACAACACAAATTTTGTGAAGATAGCGTCATTAGTTGTTGAATTATCGTAATTTTTTATATATGTTTGTTAGCCCTTAGACCGATTAAAAGGTTCAGAATTCGAACCCTTGGAGTGATTTCGCCCATATGCAGTCCACGCTGTACTTTAAATACCAGTTAACCCTTGTACACAAGTGGAACGTTATATATTAATTTTAAGTTACTATTTTTTGTAATTTCATTTATAAGCTTTTAAACCTTTGGAGGTCTAAGAGGAGTACTGAACCACCACTCCAATCAATCCCCAACTAGGAGGACACACAAGAAATAGTAAAGAACACCCTTGTGCTAAATTTAAAGCTTCTACATTTTTTCAAGCTGCTATCTTTATTAATTTTAAAGATATGCTTTAAGGTCTTCGGAAATGTGGGGCTGGTCCCCGACTGGTACTACTCCAATGAGGTCAAAATTTCAAGGACACTAAGGAAAAAGAAAGAGACACCCAATCACCGCTGTAACTTCATTACCAGTGTCCTACAACACAAATTTTATGAAGATAGCGTCATTAGTGAGTTATCGTGATTTTTTATATATGTTCGTTAGTCCTTAGACCGATTAAAAGGTCCAGAATCCGAACCCGTAGGCCGATTTCGTCCATGTGCAATCCCCGCCGTACTTTCAGTCCTAGTAACCTACAGTTAAAATTTCATCAAGATAGCTCCATTATTTTTTGAGTTATCGTGCATATGGACGGACGGACATGGCTATATCGACTCAGGAGGTCACGCTGATCACAAATATATATACTTTTCTATATCTAGCTCGCCTCCTTTAGGTGGTTACAAACACCATACCAAAGTTAATATACCCCTTTACCTATTCTATAGGTGTAGGGTATAAAAATGGAGCAAGTATCAAATTCAGAAGGCGCTAAAAAACAAACAAGTGAACCTCCACAAAATCTTTTACTAAGATATCTATTATTTGGATAAAAAACAAACCACAACAATACAAATGGAATTTAATGTTGAAAACTTTGCTGCATCAATAATTTTTCAACGTCATCATAAACTCATTTGTGAGATGAATTATTTGACGTGGTATGAATTTTGTCAAGATCTTACAATCAATCAACCCAAATTAAATTCAAAACTATTTTCGTTAACATTTAATCATACTGGGAAAAATAAAAAAATTGCATTCCAACTAGATGAGTACACCCGCCTTTTTCTTATGTTAGACTTTATACAAGCAGTGATGTCATACAACAATGGAGCTGAACTGAATGTACAAGAATATGTATGGAAATATTTTGAGAGATGTATTGAAAACACAAACTCAAACTGGAACAAGAAGATTACATACCTATGAATTTACATATAGCTCAGTGCAACCATTCCAGGCTTTTTATGAAACACCTATGTTTTTGTCAGACCTATGACTTTTGACACCTATGTTTTACGTAAACGACATCGAATGAATTTAAATGTTTCTTTAAGATATTTTTAATTGCTTAATATTCAATAAATCCATCATCCCAGTCAAGACCATTTATTTGCGTTTTATTGATTTCATTTTATTGTTTAACTCTGCTATTTAACGAATACGGTGCTTTAAATATAAACAGTGTCGGTCCTTCAGATACCAAAGCAAATTCTTTCAAGAAATATTGTGTATAGTTTCCAACAATAAATTGTAGATCAACTACTGCCTTTCTGCTATTCATTTTGTTCTTTACTACAAAAGAAATTGAGCCAACAACCTTTATATATATATCTGCAGATTCCACTGGACAGAGTGGGAAATTTCGAAAAAGAAAATTAAATATAAAAAAATAGATTTAAAAAATATAAAAGAAGACAAGTTGAGTGCGTTGCCAGAGTCCGGCCGATATCGCCAGAGTCCGGCTGAATTCGCCAGAGTCGTCAGCCAAATCATCTCTTCATATATACAATTCCAGGTCACCTTTGGCTGCTGCCCGTAAATTATCTAAAAACGTCTAGAAGTAAAAATAAAAACAATTAAAATATGGTAGAAAATTTAAAATAAAATAAATAAATAATATTTACTTACCATTTTGCAATGGCAATTGCAGCTGACTTTTTACTTGTAATATAACGATAAAAATCTGCAGTTTATTATATATTAATCAGTTTGTTCACTTAATTATTATTTTCTGATGATTGATAGTTTTTATATTTAATTTTAGTTGTTATTAATTTATAACTTTGTAAATTATCTCTATAAATTGAAAAGGTTAAAAACAGATCAAATCTTACTTAAAAGTTGCCTTATAATCATGTTTTATTTTCTATATCAAACAAGCGTTTATACCTAATCATTCCACAAAAGCTTAATATGTAGAAAAGCTTTAATTAAAATGCTACTTTGTCAATATTATTATTATTATTATTAATTTAAATTAACCGACTAGAATTAAAATTGAAAAGATTAATAATAGATCCAATCTTATTAATTAAATAATAATAATTAATAAAATATTCTAAAACGATGCAACATTTTTACAATCAAGATTATGTTTTAAATGAAATGAAACAAATAAACGTTTGAAATTATATTGTTAATAATATAAAGGCGTGATCATGAAATACAAATTGAAAACGTGATCAAGTTCAAGTTAAAAAAAAAAAAAAAAAAATATATAAAACTTGGTTTTAAAAAGTTGTTTTTAATATTAAATAACAGCATAGCATGTTTTACTAAAAGTTAATATATTATTATTCATTAAATAATATCTTTTTTATTTATCCATGAATCATGGTTTTTATCAAAGCCAAGCCACCTAACCAAAACTTGATTTCTTTTTTATACCCTACACCTATAGAATAGGTAAAAGGATATATTAACTTTGGTATGGTATTTGTAACCACCTAAAGGAAGCGAGCTAGATATAGAAAAGTATATATATTTGTGATCAGCGTGACCTCCTGAGTCGATATAGCCATGTCCGTCCGTCCGTCCGTCCGTTCGTAGGCACGATAACTCAAAAAATAATAGAGCCATCTTGATGAAATTTTAACTGGAGGTTACTAGGACTGAAAGTACGGCGAATATTGCACATGGGCGAAATCGGCCCATTGGTTCGGATTCTGGACCTTTTAATCGATCGAAGGGCTAACGATCATATATAAAAAATCACTATAACTCAACAACTAATGATGCTTTCTTCATCAAATTTGTGCTGTAGGTTACTAGTAATGAAACTACTTCGGGGATTGCGTAAGTTCGGAATTTGACCAAGGGTTCGGAACCTAGAACTTTTTGATCGAATTTAGGCCAAACGAGCATAATTCCGAAACCAATGAAGATAGAACCTCCAAATTTGGTTTCAGGGTGTCGCTTTCGATTTCCTTAGTGTCCTTGAAATTTGAGCCCAATTGGAATACTGGGTGTGGACCAGCCACTCAGTTCCAAGGACCTTAAAGCATATTTTCGAAATTAAAAAAGATAGTAACTTGAAACAAATGTAGAAGCTTCAAATTTGGCACATGGCTGCTCTTTACTATTTCCTGCGTGTCCCTCTAATTTTGCACCTTTCTTAGACCCCCCAATGTGTAAAAGTTTATCATCGAAATTAATAAAACTAGTAACTTAAAATTAAGATAGAACGTTCCAATTGTGTACAAGGGTTAACTAGTATTTAAAGTATGACGGGGACTGCATATGGGCGAAATCTTACCATGGTTTCGGGTTCTGCCACCTTTGAAAAGTTCAAGGGCTAACAAACATATATCTTAAAAACACCATAACTCAAAAAATAATGCCGCTTTTTTGATGACATTTAAACTTTAGGTTACTAGTAATGAAAGTACCGTTGGAATTGGTTCTGGTCGAGTTTGGTCAATGAGCTCGGATTCTAGAAGCTTTTGATCGATTTGAGGCCGAACGAGTACAATTTCGAAGCCAAAGAATAGAAATCATATCATATGTGTTCCCGAAATTTAGACTTAATTGTAGTGGTTCAGCTTTCTTCAAAGGAACTTGCTGCATTTATGTAAAATTTATTTTTATATTTAAATGAATTGTATGAAAAGGTGTATTTTAGAAATACATTTATTGCATATTTTGCGTATAAGCTTTTCTATTAGGTAACTAGCCATTTAAAATAATTGCAATTTTGAAAAATTTGGGTTATTATATATATTATGCTTTGATCAGATTTTTATCAAAAAATTTAATAACTAGAATTTTTTCATTTTGTAATTGAAGTGAAAATATATTTTCATTTATAACAAGTTTTTTTGTTTTTTAATATTTTTAAATAAATAAATTAGTAAGAATTTGTAATATTTTTTAAGAGATAGTGTAATTAGAAAATGTTATTAGTATTATAAAGTTAATTTGGTTAGCTATATCTTACAATCAAATTAATAACAGCTTTTATGGCGTTAAAATGACTTATGGATAATATGTCATTAAATTTGAACCAAATAGGTGTAGGGTATTTCTAAGTCGGTTGCACCGACTGATTGTTTCTTTACTTGTTTCTTATTATTTTTTCTACAAGGTAAACATTAGGAAATTTAACAAATGTAAGTTCAGGTTCATAAAAACTGCATGACGGTGCTAAGGGGGCCCTTGGCGCGAGGGGCCTGTATTCAAGACTAGTTTTGGTCTGTGAAGGTCCGCAAACGGTCTGTGAAGGTCCGAAAAGGTCTGTGAAGGTCCAAAAACGGTCTGTGAAGGTCCGAAACGGTCTGTGAAGGGTCTGTGATGGGAAACGGTCTGTGAAGGTCCGAAACGGTCTGTGAAGATCCGAAACCTCCCCTTGGCGCGAGGGGCCTGTATTCAAGACTAGTTTCGGTCTGTGAAGGTCTGCAAACGGTCTGTGAAAGTCCGAAAAGGTCTGTGAAGGTCCGAAACGGTCTGTGAAGGTCCGTTAATAGTTTTAAAAATTTACATAGTATATCTAGGTATCCCCACTTTTATTTATGAAATCAGAGTTATAAATAAAAGGCTAGGTTATTAGTTTTTTTTTAGTATAATAAAGAACAAAATGAATAGCAACAACAACAACAACAGTGGTAGTAGAAAAGCTATAGTTGATTTACAATTTGTTATTGGAAATAACAAACAATATTTTTTGAAAGAATTTTCTTTGATAGCTGATGGTTCTCTAATACTAGTGCACCGTATTCATTTGAAGAGTTAAATAGTGATGTTAAACGACAAAATGAGTACAACAAAAAGAACATTAATAACATGGATTGGAATGATGGCTTTATAGAGTATTTAAAAGTTAAAAATGTCTTTGAGGAACATTTAACAACTATATTTGATGTTGTTTATGTAAAAGGTCTTAAAAAAAAGCAATTTTTAGACACTTTTATTTCAAATTGAGTAAAAGTTATCAATTTAGATAACAAAATTCCATCTCTACAGAAACTAAGAAATTACATCACCATTTGCCCTCACCATCATAATACAGAAAATTTGTTGCAAAGATGTGCTGTAAAAAATTGTATAAACTTGTACATGTATTTAATAAAAGATAATAAAAATTGGCTTTAAAAAATATTTGTTTTATTTATTGTTGCACAATATATTTTTTCAGACATAAACAATGGTATTTCATAAAATAGTCTAGAATAATTACACTGTGCTATATGTAAATTCATAGGAATATAAAAATCTTCTTGTTCCAATTTCAGTTTATTCCTTTCAATGGTGGCATGACATTTGTCCCCTTGTCATTGGTCCCCAAGGGACTAATGACACACTCAAATGTGCCATTAGTTCCCGGGGAGAAATGACATATCAGGTTGTGTAATTACTCCCCGGGGGAGTAATGACACTGAATATACGCAAATCAGAATTTCCTGAATAATTTAAAAATTTTGTTTGATATTTACAATAGAAACATAACGAAATTTCAAATTTATTAAGTAAGTTTAAAATTTTTGATTTAAGTAAACGCAATAACGGGATGGTGTCATAATTCCAAAAAAAAAATTCCAAATTTACAAAATTCCAAAGAAGAAAAAAAAAATTCCAAAAAAAAAAATCCACAAAAAATATTTCCATAGCTTTAGCGAGCAAGAATTTTAGAGTTTGTTACAAAATCAGGATTATACGCTTTTTCCAGAATATTTATATATATGTATACGTGAGATTCTGAATTAGAAGGGATTTTAGAGTTGGATTCAAAATCAGGGTTTCAATAATTTGTTTAGCGGGGGTTTGGGGGCGGCAGCCCCCACTTTTTTAAAATTTTTATTTGTTGAAATATGCATGTAAAAAATAATTACATCATAGTTTGTCATTAAATTTTGATTTTTGGAATTTTTTCTTTTGGAATTGTTTTTTTTTGGAATTATATTTTTTGGAATTTTTTTTTTTGGAATTATGAAAATGGAATTTTTTTTTTGGAATTTCGTACCCAACCCCGCAATAACAACATTTTGAATGGAGGTATATTGCCTTTTTCCAGAAGGCCGTTAATTTATTTTAATAAATAAATTTTCTGGAAAAGGGCCGTAGGTTTATTGCCTCTCACCCTTGTAATCATTGAAGCAGGTGCATTAAATTTAAATAAATTGATTATGTTCTTGATTTTGATAAAGAAATTTAAATGGGGACTAACAAAAAAGATAATGTTGCCCTTTTGAATGTTGATGGCAACAATCTCTTTTTTCTTACAATTTAGTAATAATTCCAAAACCTTTTTGAATTTTTTTGGAAAAGAGCAACATTCTCTGTTTCTTACAATTTAGTTATAATTCCAAACAAAAAATTTTTGCGGGGAATAATGTCACATATTTCGGAGACTTATGACACACTAAGGTGTGTCATTTCTCCCGGGAACTAATGGCACATTTGAGTGTGTCATTAGTCCCTTGGGGACCGATGACAAGGGGACAAATGTCATGCCGCCCTTTCAATACATCTGTCGAAATACTTGAATACATATTCCCGCACATTTAATTCAGCTCCATTGTTATATGACATCACTGCTTGTATAAAGTCCAACATAAGGCAAAAGCGGGTGTACTCATCTAGTTCCAATGTTAGTTTTTTAGTTTGTTCTGTATGATTGAATTTGAGTGGAAATTTATTTGAATTTAATTTAGGTGGAATGTTTGTAAAATCTACATAAAAAGCATGCCACTGAAAATAATTCATCTCGCTAATGACTTTGTGATGACGTTGGAAAATTATTGTTGCAGCTAAATTTTCAACATTAAATCCAATTTGTATTTTTATTGTTTGTTTTTTATCCAAATAGTAAATATAGCTTAATAAAAGCTTTTTTTGTTGTGCTTCGTCGTTATCGTTGTTGACATCGTTGTTTATTTGTTTTTCGATAAATACTTCAGCATTTGATGTTGGCTCCATGTTTTTTAAACTGTTAAAGTTTTATAACTCGAAAGTTTTGTATTTATAGTTTTTATCGTATACATTTTTTGAAAATTTTACGAAACATTATTTGTATTTTTTTATCGTTTTTGGGTGGGGATGACATTGTGTTGAATCAATTAATAAAATTTTTCATGCTCTTGCATTTACATCGCATCCATAAATATACACAACAATATTGTCCCCAGACTGATGTAAGATCACTTTGTAAACGCTTATTGATGAAAACAAAACATTTTGATTGATTTTGTAGAAATTTCACAATCTCATTGTTGAATGGTGGATTTCCAAATGAATCAAAATATTATACACAGCCTTGAACTGGCACGAAAATTGCTAACCAATGTGTTCCTTTTTCGGTAGAAGTGTCGGTGTTTATTACTAAAATACTAAGTTTTTAAATATTTTTCGGTATTTGATCAGGAGCAAAAACACCTTTAAACAATTTACTTGTGACACTATTTCATTTCAGCGCTTTCGTTATCTGAAGTGTATTCATTTTTTTGTAAACGAGAAATATCAATTAGCTGAGTATTTCCACTTATGTATGCCGTTAAAAATTCAACTTTAAGTTTACCATTTGTGAACACTATATCGAATTTTTCAAGCAAATTTATGAAATTATTAGTTGTTTTTCATTGTCCATATGTCCAAAAGAGTAATTCTTGATGTCTGTTCTTTTTAAATCTTTGGTTCGGAATTTATACTTTAATTCCTTTACAATAGTTTTACATTTTTCTTTTAATCCAGCCACAGCTAGGTTTTTAACAAATATTGTATTGTTATCGTCCGTACAGAATGATAAATCTACTAGAGCGTATGCTTCCTTTTATATGTTTACGTAGACGTTGCGATTTTTATCAATTTCGATACTGGCATCGAATTCTGCAAACACAATACATGTTAATGTTGAAGTTAATGGAGAACTGAGTCTTGCTTCAATCTTTACTACTCCCTGGTTTAGGAAACTTTGACATGTATCAGTTCCAGAACCATCTGGTGATAAATCTAAAGCTAGTATTGTATATCCTTTTGAAAATAGTTCTTTTGAAATTTGTTAGCCTTTATCAGAATGATGTATACCTGTTCCGCTAAATAATGTTAAAAATGCACCAGAATTGCAATTGTTATTCGATGTAAAACTGGTTTCAATTGCAGAGTTTGGTGTAGGCACTCCATTCACATATAATTGAAATTGTGTGAGATTTTGATGAACGAAATGGTATGGATTTTTTGATCTTTTACCATTAAAATTTTCATTATTAACCATACAAAATAAAAGAGCTTTTGGTATTTGCCGTATAAATATATTATCCAATGATATGTTGGATGTGTTAGCTGGAATTGTAAATGTTTTGATTTCACTTCTCGTATAAAAATATTTTGCGTTAGCCTTTTCCAAAACAGTATTATGTGCTATTAATATGCTAGGATTAATTGTTAAATGTTTCATGTATAATGTAGCTTCAAGAATTTTTAAATAGCTTTCGTCTGAATCATTGAAAAATAGAAAAAAATCTTGTTTTTCTAATGCCAAAGCAATTCGAATGTCAACGTTATTTAAAAGTAATTTGGAAGTACTGAAAAAATCTACATGAAATTTTCCCATTAATTCTACTATTGTAGAATTATTGTATAATTTTTGCCTTGATTTAGAATCAGAATTGTTAAAGTCATTTACATTTGCTTTGTCCAATTCCCTACCAGATGCTTCCAGATGTGTTTCACTGGAATCTGTACCATAATTTAGTAAAGTATGCTTTATAATGGTATAATGAGTCTGACGGAGTGATGTTTTTTCCATTTAGAGTTACATTACATTGTTTAATTAAAGAGTGTAATAAATTATTTACAATACTGGGCTGCGGGGCTGCTTTTGCACCAGCTCCGGTTCCTACTTTATCATTTGCACTCCAAACTGATCCATCTTTTTTTAATATTTGAATTTTAAATTTGATGTAGGTTGACGATAAATTTCGATATGTATCTCCATTTTCAAGCGAAACAAATTCAATAGTTGATGGTGACGCCTCTAAAGAAGCTAAAGGATTGTATGCTACCTCTTCTGAACGTAATATACTTGTTTGTACTGGTAATGAAGCAAAAAGATCAAGTTCAGATTTCATACACCCCATATTTAATTGAATATATCAGAGGTTTTTATTTGCTTTTTTCGTCGCTTCGACTTTAAATGTGTCTTTTTAGAAACTGCTCGTCGTTTTATACTGCTTCGTCTTTTTATGGCTTTTCGCCTTCCATCATACATCGAATGCAGTTGATTAACTACTGATTTTCTTAGATTTTTCATGCCACCTTTACTTTGATCAATTACAGTTTCTTTTATGTTTGCACCAGATGCTATATCATTCAAAATATTTTTACTTGTGTTCATAGCCTTTGTTTTAATTAAGTTCCAACCTGATGTAAAAACTGGCTTTAAGTAACGAATTAAACTTCCGAATATATTTCCAAAACCACGACCTCTTTGTATAGCTGGATAAAATTGGAATAGAGGTCCAATATCGTTGATTCCTCCACCTACTTGAGAGGAATAATATCTCACGTAAGCTCTTTCCATGTTTGATATGATATCATATTTGAGTAGTAGTATTTATATTGTTTTTAAGCAATCATTGCTTTTTAAAGTACAGTACAATTTTTGTTGGATAGTAACTGGAAACAAAATTTATTCCATAGCCGTATTGGTTGCAAATTTTAATCGCTATCGTTTCAAAACAATTTTTTTCGAAAGGTATGTATTGGACATTTTCAAATTCAATATTTGTAGGTATTCTGAAATTTTCTACGTTGATAGCTCTTAATGCACGTACTTTGCTACTTCCAAAAACAGATGATTGAACTATATCTGAATATATCATCACCATTCCATTCATTTCATCTTTATTATTAGAAATAGCTAATTTAAATAGTTCAGGTAATTTTGTTTTGAAATTTTTTGTATTTTGATTCTGTCGAAATAATTCATTTATCAATGTTTTTATATTATAACTGTGATTAACTTTTATAAAGAAGCTGTCTTCATCAGAAGTCTGTGATATTCGAATTAAACCTTTTTTGTTTTGATCTGCTACTTTTTGAAAAGTTACATTATCATAGTTTTTAGTATTAGAGATATATGTCAAAACTTCATTACAAAATTCTTTGAAAACTTGGTTTCGAGTAAATCCCGGATTAGGAGTTATATTTTTAATAAGAGCACAATTCTCCTTGTTAAATTTTTCCGTTTGTAGGAAATCATTCAGATAAACTTCTGAAAGACCTACTTTCCAGTTTCCGTTTCTTAAATCAAAGTGAATAGGCAATTTATCTTCGAATGAAGCTAAAGTGTTGTCTGGAAAAAGTTTTAAATTATCATTACTAAACAATGTTACATAGAAGTCATCTTGACTATCCATCGTTGTTAACTTTTTTTAAGACATAAAATGTTGCACAATTTTTATGTTGTCCATTCCGGTGTTGATGAAGTTTTAAGTTTTGGACTTCTTAGTAAAGGTTTTAATTTTCGTTTTTTTGTTTCAGGAAACTGTGAAAGTATAGTTGAGGAAATTGAACTACCGGCCGATCTTAGTGTCTTTTTGTTTTCAGGAGATGGTACAGCAACGGTAATTACATCACCACTTGCTGTTTCAAACATTCGATAATGAGAACTTAGAGATGGTCTTTGTACTAGTTTTTCGTCTTTCAACATTTCAGTTTGAGCTAATTTTCTAAATAAATTTTCATCATCTAAATCGATATCCATATCTGAATACTCTTTTTTAGGATCATATTCAAACACTTCATCAGTAACTAATGGTACAAAATTAGTCTGTGTTGATGTTGATTTGTATTTAGGTAATTCAGTTTTTGTATATGCATTTCGTTTAGAAAAGAATTTTGTTTGAGTGCCTGTATCAAATGTAAGATTATTAGCCTTTTCTGGTAACTTTTTTGCGTGTTTTTTGTTAATTCCATATTTGAGGAGATTTTGACGATATAAGTACCATTTTTGCAATGGTTTTCAGTTTTTATCATATAAAACTTTTTTCATTTTTTGATCTAATAAATCCAAGTTTTTATCATCTTGAAATAATTTACTAAATTTTGAAAATATTTCTGGTGACATAACAATCATTCGCTGTATTATGTCTTACTGAGTACCCTGTTACACTAGATAATATAGTTCCAATTAAAGTTGGTAAAAACCTACCATGTGGAACTAATATTTTTCTTTTGGCTTTTATACTTTTCTCAGCACAGGCTAGTAATCTTAATTGTTTTTTATTGTTTTTGTAATTTTGCTTTTGGGCCGATGATATTTTATTATTACCATTTAATATATTGATTGCAATTTCAGCAATAGTTTTTATAATATCGTCATCATAATATTTAAGAATATTTTTACGAAATTTCTTGTTGTTGCACTTTCCTAGTACATGTAATATATGTTGGTTTTTCTTCAATCGTTTCATACTTTTGACAGTTGTTATTCAAATCACCCATATCACAGAAACATACACAATATTCTTTGGAAAAAATATTAGTTCTAATACGAAATAAATCGTTAATGTCTTGTTTTAAATCCAACACAATATAATCATGAGGTTTTGATGTTGACTCATTATATACTCTCAAGAAACCCTTAATATTTTCTGGATATAGTTACCTAGCAAGAGGAAAAATTTGCGATTTTTCTCAAGGATTTTTGAAAAGCACTAAATATTTACAATTTAATGAATTATCTCTGGAAAATTTTCCCTGATGAAAAACGTTTTGTGTTAACAATATAATAGATAAATTACGATGGTGTGAACCTTTAGTAAATAGCTCACATACCTCTTTATTTACAGAATCTAACATTAAGTCATCTAGAAAAATTAACGTAGGTTTATTTTCCTTACCATTAAATTCTTTTGGGATACTGGTATAAAAGTCTAAATAAGGAAAAGTTAGATTTTTTGGAATAGCAGAAATTTCTGGGTTACACCATTTTATTGTTTCAATTTTCGGAGAAATCAATGTATCAATTTTTCCAATTAAATTACACACAAATGTTGTTTTCCCACATCCAGATAGTCCCGCTATCATCATTGTATATGGATGAATAAAATTAATCTTTTTTGGTCTGTGTCTGATAAGAAACTGAATTTAAAATACAATTTAGAGATCATATAAAAGCAGCTAACATATTTTTAGTACTGTCATTTTGAATTATGGAAGTGGAGGATTTCTTAAATATTTTTTCCTCCGTCTTATTAGATGATCATAAGAAACTAATATTACATCTATATAAACACATTAAAAACTTTTCTGGAGTAAATAAATTCACTTCAATATATGGTACTCATTTTACCCTTTGTCCGTGGGCATATGATAATTCAACTTCTGGACAGGACACATGTGAATGTCATACAATAGAAAATTATATTATATGGTACGAGAATAATGTCGAGGCTACAAGTTGTGTCAGAAATTCATAGAGGCGCTAGAAGATTTTATTCAAAAGGGTTTAAATGATACTTGGCAAATTGATTTGGTTGAAATGATTCCATATGCAAAATTTAATAAGGCATATAACTATTTATTAACCGTTATTGATACATTTTCAAAATTTGCGTATGCTGAACCGATTAAAAAGAAAAGCGCTGATAATGTTTGAATCGCAATGAAAAATATTTTTCAGCGTGCTGGTAAAAAACCAAAAAAAATTACAATCTGATCAAGGTACGGAATTTTTCAACAAAAAATTTCAAAATCTAATGAGGAAATTTAAAATTAACCATTATCATACATATTCAGAACTAAAAGCATCAATTGTAGAACGTTTCAATCGCACCCTAAAAAACATGATGTGGAAAAAATTCAGTTTACAAGGCACATATAAATGGTTACCTATTCTGCCATCGCTAATAGAAAAATATAAATCAACATATCATCATACAATTAAGGTTCCACCTAAAAATGTTACAAAGAAAAATGAGAAATTTTTATTAAAAAAAAAGTATTCCAAAAAGCAAAATACAAAGTTGGAGATTTTGTTCGTATAAGTAAATTTAAAGGTATATTTGCAAAAGGTTATCAAACTAATTGGTCAACACAAATTTATACAATAGCGAAAATTAAAAGAACTGATCCAGAGGCAGATAAAAGGCAGTTTTTATGAACCTTTACATCTGTTAAATTTCCTAATGTTTACCTTGTAGAAAAAATAATAAGAAAACAAATAAAGAAACAGTCAGTCGGTGCAACCGACTTAGAAATACCCTACACATTTTTGGTTCAAATTTAAGGACATATTCATAAGTCATTTTAACACTATAAAAGCTGTTATTAATTTGATCGTAAGACATAGCTAACCAAATTAACTTTATAATACTAAAAACATTTTCTAATTACACTATCTATTAAAAAATAATACAAAATCTTACTAATTTATCTATTTAAAAATATTAAAAAACAAACAAACTTGAAATAAATGAAAATATATTTATTCCAATTCAATTACAAAATGAAAAAATTCTAATTGTTAAATTTTGTGATAAAAAGATAATCAAAGCATAATATATTTAATAATCCAAATTTTTAAAAATTGCAATTATTTTAAATGGTTAGTTTATATACCTAATAGAAAAGCTTATAAACGCAAAATATGCAATAAATGTACTTCTAAAATACAATTACAAATTTTGAACTTTTCATATAATTCATTTAAATATTCAAATAAATTTTACATAAATGCAGCAAGTACCTTTGAACATAGCTGAACCACTACAATTTAGTCTAGATTTCGGAGACACATAGGACATAGGAAATATATTCTTTGGCTTTGAAATTAAACTCGACCAGAACCAATTCGCATGGTACTTTCATTACTAGTAACCTAGAGTTTAAATTTCATCAAAATACCGGCATTATTTTTTGAGTTATGGTGTTTTTAAGATATATGTTTGTTAGTCCTTGAACTTGCCAAGGGTTCCAGAACCCGAAACCATGGTACGATTTCGCCGATATGCAGTCCCGTCATACTTTCAATACTAGTTAACCCTTGTATACAATTGGAAGGTTCTATCTTAATTTTAAGTTACTAGTTTTATTAATTTCGATGATAAGCTTTTACACATTTGGGGGTCTAAGAGAGGTCCTGAACCACCACTCCAAATGATCCCAAATTAGGGGTGCACGGAAGAAATAGTAAAGAACACCCTGGGCCAAATTTGAAGCTTCTATATTTGTTTCAAGTTACTATTTATATTAATTTCGAAAATATGCTTTAAGGACCTCGGAACTGAAAGGCTGGTCCCTGACCCACTAGTCCAATGGGGCCCAAATTTCAAAGACACTTACGAAATAGGAAGGGACACCCTGATACCAAATTTGGAGGTTATATTTTCATTGGTTTCGGAATTACGCTAGTTTGGCCTAAATTCGATCAAAAAGTTCTCAGTTCCGAACCCATTGTCCAATCATCACCGTACGTAATCACCGCCGTAGTTTCATTATCAATAACCTACAGCACAAATTTCATGAAGATAGACTCATTAGTTGTTGAGTTATCTTGATTTTTAATATATGTTCGTTATCCCTGACACCGACTAAAAGGTCCAGAATCCGAACCCATGGGCTGATTTCGCCCTTATTATCAATAACCTACAGCACAAATTTCATGAAGATAGACTCATTAGTTGTTGAGTTATCTTGATTTTTAATATATGTTGTCAGGGATAAGACACCGACTAAAAGGTCCAGAATCCGAACCCATGGGCTGATTTCGCCCTTATTCAGCCCGCGCTTTACTTATAGTACTAGTTAACTCTTGTACACAATTTGAACGGTCTATCCTAATTTTAAGTAACTATTTTTAGTAATTTCGATTATAAGCCTTTAAAACTTGGGAGGTCTGAGAGGGGTACAGAACCACCACTCCAATTGATCCCAAATTAGGGGAACACGCAAGAGATAGTAAAGAACACCCTTGTGGCAAATTGGAAGCTTCTACATTTTTTCAAGTTGTTATCTTTATTAATTTTAAAGATATGATTTAAGGTCTTCGGAAATGTGTGGCTGGTCCCCGACCCACTACTCCAATGGGACCCAAATTCACAAGACGCTTAGGAAATAGGAAGGGACACCCTGATACTAAATTTGGAGGTTCTATCTTCATTGGTTTCGGAGTTATGCTCGTTTGGCCTAAATTCGATCAAAAAGTTCTAGGTTCCGAACCCATGGTCCAATCCCGACCTTACGCAATTCCCGAAGTAGTTTCATTACTAGTAACCTACAGCACAAATTTGATGAAGATAGCGCCATTAGTTGTTGAGTTATCGTGATTTTTTATATTTGTTCGTTAGCCCTGAAACCGATTAAAAGGTCCAGAATCCGAACCCATGGGCCGATTTCGCCCATATGCAATCCCCGCCGTACTTTCAGTCCTATTAACCTACAGTTAAAATTTCATCAAAATAGCTCCATTATTTTTTGAGTTATCGTGCCTACGGACGGACGGACGGACATGAATATATCGACTAAGGCGGTCACGCTGATCACAAATATATATACTTTTCCATATCTAGCTCGCTTCCTTTAGGTGGTTACAAACACCATACCAAAGTTAATATACCCCTTTACCTATTCTATAGGTGTAGGGTATAAAAAGGAAATCAAGTTTTGGTTAGGTGGCTTGGCTTTGATAAAAACCATGATTCATGGATAAATAAAAAGATATTATTTAATGAATAATAATATATTAACTTTTAGTAAAACATGCTATGCTGTTATTTAATATTAAAAACAACTTTTTAAAACCAAGTTTTATATATTTTTTTTTTTTTTTTTTAACTTGAACTTGATCACGTTTTCAATTTGTTTTTCATGATCACGCCTTTATATTATTAACAATATAATTTCAAACGTTTATTTGTTTCATTTTTTTCAAAACTTTTGCAGGTAAGTTAATAGTCAAACAAAAAGTTTCCATCGATTTTTTAAGCTTTTCAACTTTAAAATGGCAGTTGGAAGCTTTATTTTCAAACATAACGAACGAGCTTTATCAGCTTTGAATTTTTTTTAAATTTTTCACGTAAATAATAAATCAAGCTTAAACTTTGATAATATTAAGTATAAACCAAACATGAAATACTTTTCATATCTAATTACGAATATTCAGCTCAGTAGCTTAAGCTTATTTTTGTTAATTTATAAAACCTTTTTTTAATTTTCACGGAAATATTAAATCAAGCTTAAACTTTGATAATATTAACTTTGTATTTAAACCAAACTTTAAAAACTTTTCATATTTAATTAAGAACAGTAAGCACAATATCTTAAGCTTATTACTGTTTTAATTTGAAATTTAAACATAACTGATATCCTAACCGCCAAGCTTAATTTATAATACTCAAAGACTCAAACTAGCTTAAGCTTATTATTGTTTTAATTTAAAATTTAAACATAACTGATATTTAAAAAACTTTTCATATCTAATTAAGAATATTCAGCTCAATAGCTTAAGCTTATTTTTTTTAATTTATAAAACTTTTTTTTAATTTTCACGAAAATATTAAATCAAGCTTAAACTTTTATAATATTAACTTTGTATTTAAACCAAACTTTAGAAACTTTTCATATTTAATTAAGAACAATAAGCACAATATCTTAATTTGAAATTTAAACATAACTGATATTCTAACCGCTAAGCTTAATTATCACAATTTGAACTGCCGAAAAAAGCTCCTCTTGACGCTGAAACGGCATTAAAAAAGCTCGAAAAAAGCTCCACCGCTGAAACGGCATATACATACTACTTACAGATTAACAAAAGACTTTACAATTCTTTACTTAACATATTTTAAAAATCCAAAACCAATGACCAAAATGACTTTAGATGAAAAACTTAGGCAATTACGGAACCTACATGTCACATTTGCAATAAGTTTTTAGAATTTACTAACCGAGGAAGGGACCATTGTCATTTTAGTGGTCAAAATAGTGGTCCTGCACATTTTATTTGTGATATTTTATATAGAAAATCTTAATTTTTCCCTGTATTTTTTCATAATTTCTCAACATAGGATTGCCATCTCTTATTTAAGTCATTAAACATAGTACTAGGTAACATATCGGCAATTCCTTTGAATAAAGAAAAATACATATCGTTAACTAAAAAAATTATACTTTTGGTATTAGATTTTTAGATAGTTTTCATTTTATAACCGCTAGTTTAGACAGTTTTGCTAAAGATATAGATAAAAATAGTATCCAAAACATTTTAAATTCTTTTGGAAATAATTCTGATCTTATGCTTAGAAAAGGAGTTTTTCCATATGATTATTTGAACAGCTGGGAAAAACTAGAAGAAGAAAATTTACCACCACAAAAAGAGTTCTATAATAAAATTACGAAAACTCACTGCTCGATATCAGAATTTTTAATTAATTTTAATTATAATCATACAATTACCGTATGGAATTCTTTTAATTGTTAAAATTTATTAGATTATTTAAAATTGTATTTAAAAACAGGTGTTTTAATATTATCAGACATTTTAAAAATTTTAGAAAAATATGTAGAAATATTTCCCAGATCTCTCTTAGCAAGCAAAGCTTAAATTCACTGGAATAGAGCTAGAGTTATTTACAGATATAAACATGTACAATTTTATAAAATCAGGAGTATGTAAAGGTATCAGTCAATGTTCTTTGCGTCATTCTGTAGCGAATAATAAATATATGAAAGAAAAATTCAATACAAATCATACATTCAAATATGTAATTTATCAAGACGCAAATAATTTGTACGGTTGGGCCCAAGTCATACCATATAAAAATTTTTAATGGGTTAATAACTCAATAAACGTTTTAGAAATAACTGATAATTCGGATGTTGGTTATATATTAGAAGTAGATTTAGATTATCCAGAAAATCTTCACGACCTCCACAATGATTTACCTTTTTGCCCTGAAAATAGTATTCCTCCAATAGGAAAAGCAAAAAAATTGTTATCTAATTTAAATAACAAGAGACAATATATAATCCATTATAGAAATCTCAAGCAATGTATTGAAAACGGCTTAGTTTTAAAAAAAATACACAGAGTTTTGAAATTTATTTATTTATTTATTTCATTAACCAAAACAAGGTTTTTACAAACAAAAAAAAAAGAAAATATCTTATACTATTATTCATAATTTAAAATTTTAAGCAGAATTTATAAAAAAAAAAAAAGTGTAAGAACAATTAACAAAAATTAGAATACTTAGGTCAAATTACAATACAAAGTTTTTTTTACTGTACAAAATATTAAAAATTTAAGCAAAAAACAAAAAATGCTTACCGAACAAAAACAAAAAAGCAAAAGCACTGTATGAACGTAATTACTTATGATATAATATCATATAATATGATAATATGTACTTGAACTTCAAATTATTATTAAGTTTACAAAATAGGTTCATTTAAAAATTTTTGCTTACGTTTATATTTAAAAGTGTTTTTAGATATATCTGTTGAAAAAAGATAACTATGTTTATTAAATGTAGTGCAACATCTGTTTATAGGTTCATTATTTGCGTATTGAGTTCTGTGAGTATTTTCAATCAAAAATTTAGTGTTTCTTGTTTGTCTAACTTCGTTATTTATTCTGACTTTATACGTTAGAAACTGAATATCAATATTTTTATTTAAGATGTCGAAAGTGAAGCAGGATGAAAGAATTTCCCTGCGTGATGCAAGAGTTAACATTTTCAAGGTATTTAGTCTTGTAATGTAGCTTGGAAGAGTGGAGTACTCTGAAGGGTCATATTGGTTTCTTAGAGCAAATAAAAGAAACTGTTTTTGAACAGATTCAATTCTTTTAGAGTGTGTTTGAAATGCCGGATCCCAAACAATGTGACCATATTCTAAAGTAGATCGAACCAAAGAACAATAAAGTGCTTTTGTTACTGCTACGTCATTAAACTCTTTGGCTCTTCTTTTAATGAAACCTAACATTTTATTTGCCTTTGCAATCATGTGTTCGTAATGAAGATTAAAATTTAATTTATCATCCAAAAGAATCCCAAGATCGGTCATGCTATTCACCCTTTCGAGAGCTAGATTGTCTATTGAATAATTGAAAAGTATTGTATTTCTTTTACGTGTAAAACTTATGACCTTGCATTTCTCAATATTTAGTTCTAATCTATTGGATATGCACCATTCATGTAAAGAATGCATGTTTTCTTGAAGTAATTGAGAGTTATTCTTAATAACATGAAAAATTTTAAGATTGTCAGCAAATGCAATATGAGATACACCTAATAATTTTTCAGAAAGATTTGAAATAAATACATTGAATAGAAGTGGACCTAAATGGCTACCTTGAGGCACACCAGAAGTAACATAAATTGGGTTTGACAAATAGCCTTGGAATTTTATGTTCTGAGTTCTTCCAGTAAGATAAGAGCCAAGCCATGCCAAGAAAGAACAAGATATGCCCAAAGTTTCAAGTTTCTTCAGCAAAATATTATGATCAACACGATCGAAAGCTTTGCTAAAGTCCGTATATATTGCGTCAACTTGGTAATCCTTCTCCATTTCATTTAAGATTTCAGAAGTGTAAACTACAAGATTTGTAGTAGTAGAGCGACCTTTTCTGAAACCATGCTGTTGTTCATTTAGTTTCATATTAATAATAGGTGTGATTTTGCCCACCACAATTTTCTCAAACAATTTTGGGATAGTCGAAAGGATGGCTATTTCTCGATAGTTTTCAACAGAAGCTTTGTCTCCTTTTTTATGAATAGGGGTCAAAAAAGATGATTTCCAAGCAGATGGGAAGGTGCCTGACGAAAGTGATATATTAAATATAATGTGAAGTGGATATGTCATTTGGGACCAATTGGAGTAGTAGACCACACACAGTTCCGAAGACCTTAAAGCATATTTTCGAAATTAATAAAGTTAGTAACTTCAAACAAATTTAGAAGTTTCAAATTTAGTACATGGGTGCTCTTTACTATTTCCTGCGCGTTCCCCTAATTTTGGATCAATCAAAGTGGTGGTTCAGTACCCCTCTTAGACGCACCAAGGTTTAACAAACTTAAAGGTTTAACAAATTAAATTTGAACCAAATAGGTGTAGAGTATTTCCAAGTCGGTTGCACCGACTGACTGTTTCTTTACTTGTTTTAAATTAAATGAGTTTTTTTCTTTTTGGATTTTTTTTCGTGGGAACGATAAAAAATGAAATTTGGATCTTTATTTAATTCTAATGTTTAACCTTGACATTTTAATTAATTTATATATTTGGTTTGACAGAATATATGATTCCCCCATCGTTAAGTTGGAAACTCTCCTGAGTTCCATTGTTTATACTTTCTTATAAATTATTTTTTACTTTGCTTTTATTTAATTTTATGCAGCATTTTATAATGAAGATTACTAAAATAATTATTATCAGAACAGAAAAATCAGATAATATAAAAATGTTATGATTTTTAATTAATGTGTCAATATATTCTATTTCAATGTAGTTTTCAATTTGTTTTAAATTAATATTTTCTAGGTTTGGCACAAAGTTTACATTCTTAATTTCTAAATAATTTGGTATTGTTAAATGGTTTACAATTTTTCTTTCAAAATTCTTAAACGTTACATCATCTATTTTTATTGTACAGTTACTAAATGTTATTTTATTATTATTTATTAATTTGTATTCAATATCATTAAAATTGCCTTTTACTTTCAGATTGTTTACATTTTTTATTAGATTTATATTTTGGGAAATTTCAATGATAACAAATTTCGTATTTTATGATTTTGTACAATTCTTAAAGCTATTATTCATTAAATTTTTTATACAACCATTTACTATTTTTAATTCATACTATGGCGAAAAATTCCTTTTCTATAGTGGAGTAGTTACGTTCATGGTCTTTCTAAATTCTACTTGGAAAACAGACAGGGTGTCCTTATTGTGATAAGACTGCCCTTATAACAAAACTATACGCGCCAGTTGATAGTATAAATTTCTTTTTGAAATCAGGGTAACGCAAGATAGGATGACTTGTTATTAGGTTTTTTAATGTTTGAAAAGCTTCTTTATAAAGTAGCTCATTAATGTCTATTTTAGTACCCTTTTTCAGGTATTTTGTCATGGGTTGGCCTACTTTTGCATACTCTCTTATAAATTTACTATTGTACCCGGTAATACCCAAAAAGCTTTTTATTTGCTGAGAAGTTTTTGCTAGATTGATTTATTTAATTACATTAAATTTAGTTTCATTAGGTTTAATGTCGTTTCTTTAGAAAAAAGATAAAATTCTCTTAATTTAGAAAAAATTTTATTAATGGCAGAAGGATGTTCTTGTAAGGGCGTAGAGAAGATTCAAATATCATTCAAGTAAACCGCGCAGAGTCGTCCGGTAAAATCTTTTAAAACATGGTTTATCATCCTCTAAAATGTTGCCTGGCCATTTTTTATCCCGAATGGCATCACCACAAACTCAATGTGCCCTTGTGGTGTAGGAAATGCTGTTTTTTTTCGTCCACTAATATTTGGCGGAACACCTTAGCGGGGTCAGGAGTTGTAAAATATTGGGCTCGGCCCAATTTATCAAATATAGAGTCTATATTTGGGATGGGTAATTTGACATCGACAGTGACTTCATTTAGGTTAGGGTAATCGATGACAATTCGCCACTTTTGCTTGTCCAGAGAGTCCAATTTCTTTGGTACTATTTAAAAAGGGCTATTATAAGGACTTTTTGATGTTTGATATTTGATATTTTGGTCTAATATTTCCTGGATTTGATTATTTACCTCCTCCTCATGAATTTTACCAAACCTATATATGTTGCTGTAAGTAGGCTGTGAGGTTGGTTGGGGAAAATTTGGAGGGATATTTAAGAAAAAGATGTTAATATTCTTCTTAAATTTATTTAATTCGTATACATACGAATTACCAACTTTAGGAAACACATTGGTCGGAATGTGATTCCATAATCTCGACATGCGCATAACAAACGAATTTCCATAAGCCGTGTTTCGCCATCTTAACAATTCGACGCAGTAGGGATGAGCATCTGTTGCACTCCTTCTTTCACGTTGGAAAACTTTGAGTGGAGGCATTAATTGTTTTATTTTTTTACAACAAGTGTTCGTCCCCACTAGGTATCTATAAAACAGGGTAAGTGACCAGACTGTGCGCCGATGACTAAGTGGAGTGAGCGTTGCGGTAACACTGGGATCATTTATAAGACGAATAGCTCTGTTTTGCACTTTATCAAGATATCCCAGCGCTGATTGGGGTGCACCAGCCCAAATATGTGCATTATACTCCATTTTTGGTCTAATATATGTTTTATAGATATTGAGGAGATCTAATGGAGAGAAGTAAGTTTTACAGCGATACAAAAAACCCAAACACTTAGCTGCATCTTTAGCTATACCAAAAATGTGATTTGACCAAGTCAATTTCTGGTTTAACTCGATGCCTAAAATATTTAAATCTGTTGAGTGCTGCAAAGCTTCTCCCTGAAAAATCAAGTTGGGAATGGAAGTTGCTATTTTTCGCGAGATGAGACAGCATTGGGTTTTCTTCGTGTTGAATTGAACACGATTATTTTCACCCCATTTGTGAATTTTTGCTAAATCCTTATTTAGCTCACTGACAGTGAATTTTTTTGCTGTTGTATTAACCTGATGATTAATGTTACAGCGGCTATGAAATTCATAGGAAGCTACAAGGGTGCTGTCATCTGCGGAACTGTGAATTTGATTGGAAGTTAAAGATAGAAGATCATTAATGAATATTTTTATTTTATTTATTTATTCTTATTATTATCTCTAAAAGAGCAATTTGCTCGTACAGAGTATGTATAACATTTGATTTTTTTTTTTTTTTTTTTTTTTTTAAAAGAAACATAGTTATTAATGCAAAATTTAATTTCAATTATATAAAGGAGTAATTCAATTTTTGTTAATTAAAAATTTTTTTAATTGTAATTTTTTTTTTTTTTTTTTTAAATTAAATTCAAATTCTTTGTAACACGATAATAGATTTATATAGCTATTCACATATTATTTATTTATTTATACACTTATTGACTTATATTTACATATATATTTATACAAGAAATTTAGAACTTATTTTTATAAACAGAATTATTTCTGATAACAAATATTATTTTTATTTTTATTTTTTTTTATTTAATTATTATTATTTAATTTTTATAGGCTATGCTTATTTATTACATTAGATTTAAATTAAAAAGTATTTTTTCATTTTCACCTTAATTTTGTTTTTATGACATTTTTTAATATCAGCTGGTAGCTTACTGTATATTGTTATTGCCATAAGACCCTATACCCATAAGACCAAAATGTTTGTCAATTGAATACATGTATAATGAATATGACTTGCCGTTCTGGTGTAGTAAACGTGGAGTTCATTATTGTATATGTAGTGCTTGAGTTTTTTTTATATATAAATCAATTGGCAATATTTTTAAGGTCTTATGTATTTCTGTTGTCGAAGCACGTTGATCAAAACCAAACAGATTTTTTATCTGTATTTTTTAAATAAGTGTTTCCCCAGACCATGATACCATATGTGATAGTTGAATGAAATAAACTGTAGAATATTGATTTCTTTGTTTCAGTTGGTATTCGATTCTTTGTGTGTCTAAATAGACCCGCTATACGACGACATTTCTTGACTATTTCATTTGGCTGGTAGTTCCATTTTAATTCATTGTCTATGTAAATACCTAAGTATTTATAGACTTGGACTTCGTCAATAAAACAATTTTTAAAACTCACTTTTAACAATAAGTTAAGAGGTTTCTTGAATACCATGAATTTGGTTTTTTTTACGTTGGGAGTAAGCTTAAGTTGGGACATCCAGTTCTCAACTATTTTGTTATCCAAGTTCATCATTTTTTTCAACTCATTATATGTTTTCGCTTTGAAAACTATAGCTAGATCATCAGCGTACAAAAAAGCCTTACCTTTTAAATTAAGCTTTGAGAAGCTACTGATGAAGCAGCTAAATAATATTGGACCAAGCGAACTGCCTTGTATTACACCATATTCAATTTCTTTTAGATCACTTTTTAGCTCCCCACATTCAGCATATTGCTTTCGCTCAGATAGATAGTCTTTAAACCATTTGTATTCATTCCCCATGATACCACACTCATATAGGATGTAAAGCAATATTTTTCTGTCGACTGAATCGAATGCTTTGGCAAAATCAAAAAATATAATTGATACTTTCAATTTTTTCCAATTCCATCTTGAACATATGTAATCAAATCAAATAAGGCAGAACTTGTATTACTGTTTTCTTAAAAACCGTGTTTTTGCACATCTATTAGGTTAGATTTATTTAAATAATTGACCAACTGTTGACTTACATGTGTTTCTATTGCTTTCCCTATTATTGATGATATTGATATTGGTTGGAAATTACATATATTATTTTTATCGCCATCTCGTTTGTATACTGGGACAACTTTACTAATTTTTAGAATTCTTGGCATAATACCTTCATTCAGTGAAGTAGTGATTATATCTTTTATATTATTTACTAATTCATCTTTACATATTTTTAGGATTTTTGTTTGGATTTTATCATAACCTGTTGCATTTATATTCGCCATTCTATCTATTAGTTTGATTGTTTCATTTGTATTTATTTGTTTGAATTTGAATCTATTCGATGTTTTTATATTTGGAATGTACACTGTATGAAAACTTTTAACTAAATTTTTGCCAATATTAAATAATGAATACTATCATTGAATTGATTCAATTTATTGAAATTTTCTATACCGTTGTTATTTCCATTCGAAAAGAATTCATTTTGTTGCTTAGGATTATAATTTAGGATGTTTTTAATATGCTGCCAGATTTTCTTAGGATTGCCATTTGTATTTTGAAAATTTTTTTGATCGAATATTCTACGTTTTTCTCTATTAGTTGCTGTATATTTCTTAAGCCAGAATTTGTATTTATATCGTATGTACTCATTGTCATAGTTTTTTACCAGTTTCCTATGCCAGTATTGTTTGATTTTATTAAGTCTGACACATTCTAAGTCAAACCAAGCAGGCAAATGTTTTTTATGTACTGGAAGTAATTTTTGATATGTGGCTACTCTAATTTTTGTATTTAAATTTGAAATTAATTCTGTGCATTTTGTATTGACATCATTATTTGTGAAGCTTATTGGGTTATTTACCAGCTGTGATTTTAAATTATTAATATTTAATATGTCACATTTTACATTTGAGTTATTTAATTTCAAATTTAAATTATAATTATTTATCTCGGCAACCAGTATTTGATGATCAGAAATATCTGAGTTTAGGTGAGTAATGTTTATATTTACTTGTAGATTGTTTGTTATAATATGATCTAAACAGGTACCTGATATTGGTTTGGTTTCAGTTTGATCGCAGAAAAAAAACCATTACTTTCAACAATAGACGTGTACACTTGGACATCTGGATCTGAATTGTTCATTATATTATAATTAAAATCACCTATTATGTAAGTATGTTTTTTGCTTAGATTATTTAGATTTACTTCTAGTAGATCATTAAAACTGCTTACTAAATGTTTATCTTTTTCAGATGGTCTGTAGATTGCAGTTAAATTAAAATTTGTATTAGAATAGTCGATCATAATTGTTATTAAGCTGTTGTATTCATCACAATATATGTTATGTAATTTACAGTGAAGTGTTTTATGAATAAATACACATGCACCGCCACCCTTGCGTTTTTTTCTGCATGAGAAAATATTATTATAATTATCAAGACTAATTAAGATAGTTTCATATTCATCTAGCCATGTTTCGGAAATAACAATTACATGTATTAGTGCGTTCAAAGAATCCAGTATATGAGCTATTTCGACTATTTTATTTTTTAAACTTCTCGCATTAAGGTATACTATTTTTAGTGGATTTGAGTCAATAAATTTGATTTGTGTTGCATGGTTACAAATATTATTTACATGGGTTTTTAATGGCAATGTAAAATTCTCATTGTAAATCATTTAGATTGTTTTCAGATAACACTCTAATAACCCTACTTTTCTCAGTTTTCCTAATTAAAATTTTGCCATTTTTCCATATGATGTGTTGTCGTTAATACTATTAGTCGCCAGTGATTATTCTTTAAGAAGTTGTTACCCTCACTATTTTATACTCGTATTTTAATTAATACTTTGCCCTGTATTCCAACTTTCAGTTCTGTAGGGCAGATTATCTTTTTACTTTTGGCGCGATAGCATTTGTCGATAGATATCCGCTTATCGGTTTAAAATATAGACTGGGCTGATTTTAAGTTTTTGAAATAGGCTTGGATTTTTTTTTCCATTTCTTAATCATTATCAAATTGCTGTTTATTGCTACTTAAGTTGGTGATACGTTTCTAATTTATACTCAATTTGTAGGTTTACTTATTTATCACCCTGATTCTTGAAAGCGTAGCATACGATGGGTATCACAAAAGTGATGATTGGCTATTCTTGAAGGCTCAAAAGTGATATTGACGCCGGCAACAACAGCCTCTCGTCCGCTCTATGTACCAACAAATTCAAAACTTAAAAAAATTAATTTTCGCCCAAGAGTTGTTGCTAAAGTTCTTAAGGGTCTGAATGCTCACAAATCTGCTGGTCCTGACGATATTCCACCAATGTCCTCCAAAAATGCGCAAACACCCTAGCTGGTCCACTAAGCAAACTTTTTCACATATCCTTTGTTTCTGGAACTTACCCTTCTATATGGAAAGTTACTTATGTCCAGCCAATCCCAAAAAAGGGTGCCCAGAGCAATCCTGAAAATTATAGACTAATTGCTCTAACATCAGTACTATCAAAGGTTATGGAGTTAGTAATTAATTTCAATTTAAAAAGATATCTGGAGAGTAATGACCTCATAAGTGACCAACAATATGGTTTTAGGTCAAATAGATCAACAGGTGACCTGTTGACATTTTTGACCGAAAAATGGGGTTGTTGCTTGGAAAAATATGGCGAGACGAACATAATCGCTCTAGATATATCCAAAGCTTTTGATCGCGTTTGGCATGCCGCGTTTCTAAAAAAGCTAGAAGCATTTGGTCTAAGAAAAATCTTCAATTCATGGATAGAATCTTTCCTTTCACACCGTTCAATACAAGCTGTATTGGATGGTATTACTTCCAAAAATTTTTAAATCAATGCTAATGTCCCTCAAGGCTCGGTCCTATCACCAACCTTATTTCTAATATTTATCAATGATCTTCTATCCATTACCTCCAATAAAATTCATAGCTTTGCTGATGACAGCACTCTTGATTGCTCTTACCTTTTTGAGAGAGCAGCTGATGCTACCTCAACATCGGTAAACAATGAACGAACCAAAGTTTCAAGTTCCTCAAATAATGATCTCCAAAAAATTCAAGATTGGGGAAGCGTGAACAGGGTAAGTTTTAATGCTTCAAAAACCCAAAGCTGTTTGTTATCAACCAAGCGAAACGATCCTTTACTAAACATTTATTTTGGCAATGTAGGTATTGAAAACTCCGAATCATTAAGAATTGTAGGCATGGAAATAAATGCAAAACTTTCGTGGAACGACCACATTTTTTCGGTAGCAAAAGATGCCGCGAAATGCCTGGGATTCTTAAGTAGGAGTAGGAAATACTTTACACCTCCAAATCTATTACAAATTTATAAAACCTATATTCGGCCGAGACTTGAGTATAACTCTCACATATTTGCTGGAGCTCCCAGCATCGCTCTTCAGTATCTGGATAAGTCACCACCGTAATGTAGGAGCTGCTTGTATTTTTTATAAATATCTTCTAGGCAATACTTCAAAAGAAATCAAAAACATGATGCCTAAAATCAAACCCTACCACCGTAACACACGGTTAGCAGCTCAATCACATCCATATACAGTTGAGCTTTTCAGAACAAGAACTCTGAAATTTAGGAACTCTTTTCTGAGTCGCACCTCCAAATTGTGGAACACATTACTCCCATATGTGTTTCCCAATTCATTTAAACCGCAAAAATTCAAGAAGAACGTCAACTTATACCTCTTGGGTTGCCATTCAACTCTTAAAAGTCATTTATATTTAAGACTAGTAGTAACTTTTCAGCTAGGGTGCTTTTCCCATTAGTTTGGCTACGGGGGGAGGTTGTTTTAGTGTAGTAAAAATCTCACACTACCTGGGTGATTAGGTTACCAGGTGCCTTTTGAAGGTTTTTTCCTCTCTTAGGAAAAATAAAAAAATGTTGTCAATTTGACATGAATTCAGTTGGAAAAATTATCACGTTTGGCAATTCTTGAAGGCGTGTCATCACCAAATGGCCATCACTTCTAAATTTGGCTACGAAGAGGTGTCATGTCTAGTTATACCCGTACGACTATAGATCAAAGGTATAATAAATTTGGCATTACGTTTGTGCCGCAGAGAAGAAGGGGGCGTAGAAATAGACACAAGTGTATGGATCGGATCACAATCGAAAAACAAATCGATTTAGCTATCATGTCCGTCCGTCCGTCCGCATGATAACTCAAAAAATAAAGAAGCTAGGATGAGCAAATTTATTTTGTTGCAACAGCTGTCATCCCTATTGAAATCCAGCCATTTTGGTTCACGGGTTTGGGTAACTGTCATACAACTTCTTTTTTTTATATGACCATTACTCTGTTCCTAATGCAGCTGCGTATCTGAAATTTTGCCAAAAGTAGTTTAGTCTTATGACCAAAGCTTCTGCAAAATTTGGTTGGTCTTCTGCAGGGGGTTCGAGTAGCCGCCATACCATTTCTTCCCTTATATGAGCATTACTCTATACCTATTGAAGCTGGGTTTCTGAAACTTTTCCAAAAATTGTTTAGTGTTATGGCCAAAATTTCTACAAAATTTGGTTGGTCTTCAAAATGGTATCCCAGTCAGTGGCATCTGGTGTGCCAGACAGCCATTTCCACGCTGATCCGATCCAATTGATTGACCTTGATTGATTTTTTATTCAAGTTCCTCTCAATTTTGTTAATGTTCTATGATTTGGTTAATTCGGAATTCTATTTGAGGTTTTATCACGTTTATTGAATTGATCTATTCGATGAATGGAAGGATTTGTTGCAGAACTTCATCATAACCTTTGAGATTGATGTTGTGAACCAGATTGAAATTTTCATTTATTATTCTCCCTTCGTCTCGTTTTATGGGTGCTGTTGGGCTTTTAAATTCAAATATTTCCGGCCATGCAATGGTTTTTGTGGGATCCCCCCAAAATTCTTTGTTTAAAAATTCTTTTCTTTTAAAATCCTTTTAGACGAAATCCTACTTTTTTAAAATCCTAATAGAAAAAATTCATTGCATTTGTTATAATCACAAGATTTTTCTTAAATTTTTAATATGAATTCAATTCTCAATAATAAAAATGTATTATGTTGTAAGTGGGTAATATACAAATATTGTTTTTTTTTTACATTAAAATACAAATTTATCAGAACTCATTTTCAAATATAAAAATTATTGAAATAAAAATATCAAAATATTTTACGTTTATTGAAACAAAAGTTAAAAAAATGCTGTGCTATCTTTTTATACATTCAATTAGACATGGAATTAAACTTCTAAAGTTATATTTATCTTAGATTTATTGATGAGATAAATAAATAAATAACAACACAAAGATAAATTTGTTTGTTTTAACCGCAATGCACATGGTCAAAGCTATTAGAGTACACTTGTTGTGTTGATTATAATAAAAATTATTGTTGTTAGTTATGATAAAACTGTCATCTGACCAATGGCGTAGTGGTAAAGATGCCGCCTTTAATGTGGAAGGTCTCGGGTTCAAACCCCGGTCAGAACATATCCAATAAAAAAATATCGTAAAATTGTTTAATTATATCGTAATAGTTTATATCGTAATATAAAATAAGATTTAATAAAAATATATAAATAATTCTTGTGTAAGATTATAGATGGCGCAAAAAGTTAACATTTGTGCATTCATATTTCATTACCTTATACAATAGCTACAGCCGAGTAATGAACGGCTTAGTGAATTTTATGATTAAAGAAACTGAAGCCTAGTTTAAAATAAAAACTTGGTGAATGCCCTATACTTCTTAAAGAAGTGGAAAAAGGAATAAAAAAAAAAAAAAAAAAAAATGATAAAACTGTCAAACAGAAGAGAATGTAAATAAAAAACAGCTGTTTGGTGTAATATATTATGCTTATTACTATGCTAATGCTTATTGCACCAAACAGCTGTTTATTATTTACATTCTTTTCTGTTTGGTAAATAATGAATAACATTATATACCTAATGAGTAAATGAGTAATCTATGTAAATAAACTAATTGGAATACACGTGCATTAACATTTTATTGTTTTTTGTTAAATCAAATCAAATTATTATAATATAAAATATGAACGAAGAAATTTCACTTGTAAAATCAAATAAGGAAAAAAATAAATTGATTGTATATGGGTATGTATATCATTTACAAGTGGAGTATAAAGGAAAATACAGGTGGGAATGTACAACAAGAAAAACCTTTTTTTGCAAGGCTCGCCTAATAACAATAATTGAAAAAAGTGACAGTGTAATGGCGTGTATTAAAGATTTTCGTGCCTACTTACCGAACGAATCAGCTAAAGAAAAAACAAGTAAAGAAACAGTCAGTCGGTGCAACCGACTTAGAAATACCCTACACCTATTTGGTTCAAATTTAAGGACATATCCATAAGTCATTTTAACACCATAAGAGCTGTTATTAATTTGATCGTAAGACATAGCTAATCAAATCAACTTTATAATACTAAAAACATTTTCTAATTACACTATCTCTTAAAAAAGATTACAAATTCTTACTAATTTATTTATTTAAAAATATTAAAAAACAAAAAAACTTGTTATAAATGAAAATATATTTAATTTATTCCAGTCCAATTACAAAATGAAAAAATTCTAGTTATTAAATTTTGTGATAAAAAGCTAATCAAAGCATAATATATTTAATAATCCAAATTTTTTAAAATTGCAATTATTTTAAATGGCTAGTTAATATACCTAATAGAAAAGCTTATACGCAAAATATGCAATAAATGTAATTCTAAAATACGATTACAAATTTACACCTTTTCATATAATTCATTTAAATATAAAAATAAATTTTACATAAATGCAGCAAGTACCTTTGAACATAGCTGAACCACTACAATTAAGTCTAAATTCCGGGAACACATAGGAAATAGGAAATATATTCTTTGGCTATTTTATACTCGCCTCAAATCGATCAAAAGCTTCTAGAATCCGAACTCATTGACCAAACTCGACCAGAACCAATTCCAATGGTACTTTCATTACTAGTAACCTAGAGTTTAAATTTCATCAAAATAGCGGCATTATTTTTTGAGTTATGGTGTTTTTAAGATATATGTTTGCTAGCCCTTGAACTTTTCAAGGGTTCCAGAACCCGAAATTATGGTACGATTTCGCCCATATGCAGTCCCTGTCATACTTTCAATACTAGTTAACCCTTGTACACAATTGGAACGTTCTATCTTAATTTTAAGTTACTAGTTTTATTAATTTCGATGATAAACTTTTACACATTGGCGGGTCTAAGAAAGGTACAAAATTAGAGGGACACGCAGGACAAGAACACCCATGTGCCAAATTTGAAGCTTCTACATTTGTTTCAAGTTACTATCTTTATTAATTTCGAAAATATGCTTTAAGGTCCTTGGAACTGAGTGGCTGGTCCACACCCACTACTCCAATTGGGCTCAAATTTCAAGGACACTAAGGAAATCGAAAGCGACATCCTGAAACCAAATTTGGATGTTCTATCTTCATTGGTTTCGGAATTATGCTAGTTTGGCCTAAATTCGATCAAAAAGTTCTAAGTTCCGAACCCATTATCCAATCCTCACCGTACGCAATCGCCGCCGTAGTTTCATTACCAATAACCTACAGCACAAATTTCACGAAGATAGCGTCATTAGTTGTTCAGTTATCGTGATTAATTATATATGTTCGTTAGCCCTGAAACCGATTAAAAGGTCCAGAATCCGAACCCTTCGGCTGATTTCGCCCTTATGCATTCCACGCTTAACTTTAAGCACTAGTTAACCCTTGTACACAATTTGAACGTTCTATCTTAATTTTAAGTTACTATTTTTAATAATTTCGATTATAATACGCAATCCCCGAAGTAGTTTCATTACTAGTAATCTACAGCACAAATTTGATGAAGAAAGCGTCATTAGTTGTTGAGTTATTGTGATTTTTTATATATCATCGTTAGCCCTTCGATCGATTAAAAGGTCCAGAATCCGAACCAATGGGACGATTTCGCCCATATACAATCCCCGCCGTATTTCAGTCCTAGTAACCTACAGATAAAATTTCATCAAGATAGCTCCATTATTTTTTTAATTATCGTTTATACGGACGGACGGACGGACATGGCTATATCGACTCAGGCGGTCACGCTGATCACAAATATATGTACTTTTCCATATCTAGCTCGCTTCCTTTAGGTGGTTACAAACACCATACCAAAGTTAATATACCTTTTTACCTATTCTATAGGTGTAGGGTATAAAAAATTCACAGAGTACGTTCATCCAACATCAAAGAACCACCAACACTTGAAGAAATACATTTACCGGAATATTTGACCCTTTTGGAGGGTAAATTATTTGTGTTATCGGAATTGGATTACGATTCAGGAAAAAACATCGGGTCTATAATGTAATCGCTTTAGGCGAAATCCTACTTTTTTAAAATCCTAATAGACAAAATCTTAATAGACAAAATCCTATTTTTCCAAAATCCTTATTTCCAAAATCCTATTTTTTTAAAATCCTGGTTTCCAAAATCCCATTTGGGGGCCGCCCCAAATAAATTTAAATACAAAAACTTAAAATAAAAATAAAAGGATTTTGGAAAATAGTATTTTGGAAAATAGGATTTTGAAAAAGTAGGATTTTGGATATAAGGATTTTGGGAAAATAGGATTTTGTCTATTAGGATTTTAAAAAAGTAGGATTTTGCTTAAAAGGATTATATTATAGATCTGGTTTTTGTATTTATAAATCTAGAAAGATAAAACTAAAGTATTTAACTATCCCTAACATTTTTTATCACGGGTTTGTGAATTTTTTTCCGGATGCGACTTTATTGTATTTCTAACAATTTTTCATGAGAGATTTGTGGCTGTATTGTTTTTCAAGTACTTTCTTCTTCGGTTTATTTTTCGATTTGATTTGGTTTTTTCGAACGTAAATTGGGAGGGCGTCATATGCCTGTATTTCATTTGCCTTTGCCTGTTATTCTTGTTCATTTGACTATATTTCGTTTGCCTAAATTTTGCAGAGTTATACGCCTTTTACAGAATATTTTTATATATCTGTATGTGAGATTTTAAGTTACGAGAGATATTAGATTTGGTTACAAAATCAGGGTCTCAATAATTTGTTTAGCCGATGTTTGGAGGCGGCAGTCCCCACTATTGGAAATTCTTTATTATTGAAAATATATATTATTATAAAAAAATATCTAGGAGGATTTTTGTAGTTGATTACAATACCTGGTTATACGCTTTTGCCGTATCTCTTTCTTATAATAAAACAAAATAAGATTCATTAAAATAAATAATTTTGATGACTTTAGTCGAAACAATGATTTAAATTTCAAATTTGCCCATTAAATAGCTGATTTTTCAATGTAATAATATTTTTTAACATACCGTAATACAAACTTTGTTATAAATTTACATTGTAAAACAATTAAATAATTTATTATTTTTTTTTTTTTTGCCTTTTTATCATTCTTCTTATTAATAACTCTGACTTAAACTTATTTTTTTTTTCTTTATTTATAATATAAAATTAAATATACATACATAATTTAGTTTTTTCAGTACATAGTAAATAGATTGAGGCCCATGCCTAAGGCAGTGCGGTCATATAATTTTTTGTAAGAATTATTTAGCAATAGAATAAGAAAAAGTAAAACAAAGCAAAAAAAAAAAAAAATTTAATGATATTCATTTACAAATTTTTCATAGGATTTCATCATAAAAATTTACTCTTTTTTTGTATTAATTCTTCATATTTTAATTTATTAATTTTTGTTATATTTTTAAAACAACACAAAAAAAAAATAAAAAAATTTTAACTTATTTGATTTATTTATGAATGTTAGTTAGTTAATGTAGGATTTAACTATTAGTTTGTTAGTATTTCTAGTTTTATTAAAATATTATGCACTAAATATGGTGGATTTAATCTTTTGTTTAATTAGATTAAGGTTATTAATTAATTTTATTTGTTCTGGAAGTTCATTACAAACCTTAAGGCAATTATATAAGCAGTTATTCTTTTGATGTGATGTTCTAAAAAGGGAAAGGTAGAAGTTCGATTTGTTCCTAGTATTATGGTTGTGTATGTCAAAATTCCTATTTAGAATGAAGTTATGTTTTAATTGATTATTAATGATTTTGTACGCAGTTTAATAGAGTTCTAGTAATATTATGTTTCTCAAGCTTAGATATTTTATAGTGTATATAGAATCTGTTGGGTGTAACAAAGGCAAGCCTTGTGCAAGCTTAGCACATTTTTTTTGCATTATGTCTAGTTTATTTAGATGAATTTGTGGAGCTCTACTCCAAATAGGTAAAAGATAAGTAATATGTGATTTTATATACGAGGAATATAATGTGTATATTGATTGATCCGAGAGGAACTTACGTAATCTTCTCATCAGGAATATGTATGGAGTTATATTTTTGATTCCTTTTTCAATATGTTTATTCCAACTTGATTTACTGTCAAGTATCAGACCTAAATAATTGAAGTTATTGACTATTTCTACATTTACATTATTATATTGAATGGAATTAGAGAAGTTAAGAATCTTGTTTTCAAAGAATAAAATTTTGATTTTATTTAAGTTTAATAGAAGTCAGTGCTTGGTTAGCCACTCCTCAATTAGCAGTAAATCGTGTTGTATAGATAGATGAATATTTCCCTCAGAATCATCTGCATATTTTATTACCGCATCATCTGCGAATAACTGAACACAACCCTTTAATTTTAAATGAGAGATGTCGTCAATATATAATTTAAAAAGAAGTGGGTCTAAAATAGAACCTTGCGGAACCCCTTTTGATATTATTTTTTCATCGCTAAAGTTATTGTTTATACGAACCTTTTGTTTGCGACCTTGTAGATATGACTGGAAGAATTTTAACTGACCTAGTGTAAAATTTAATTTAATAAGTTTTAATAGAAGAATGTCATGGTCGACGCAATCGAAGGCATTTTTTATGTCAAGAAATACACAGCTAACGAATTTACCATTATCAATATTTTTGGAGATGAAGTCATTTAAAAAGAGACAGGCAGCTATTGTGTTAGATTTTTCTTCGAAACCAAATTGTTTCTCACTTAGTATAGGATTATTTTTAATAAAATTATTAAGCCTATTTTGAATGACTTTTTCGAAGATTTTTAAGAAAGCAGATAACACAGATATGGGACGATAATTAGAGCAATCTGTTGCAGTTCCACCTTTATATATTGGTGTTATAATGGCTGTTTTCAGCGAACTTGGGTATGTGTTCGATGTGAATGCATTATTAATATGCCTGACTGAGGCAGGAGCTAGATGATCTGAAAATTTTTTTATTAGTTTAGTTGAAATATTATCGTACCCCGTAGCAGCAGCTGAATTGAGAGTTTGAATGATTTTGGATACTTCATCTACATTAGTTGGAGAGAGGTCAAAATTACTATAAATATTTCTTCTAAATTTGTCAATGTAATCAAGGTCAATGCTATGAATAGGGATATTTATTTCTTTTGTAATATTAGCGAAATACTCGTTAAAAGCAGAAGCAATTTCGTTTTCATGTTCAATTACTTTTGATTTATGATGTATTACCTTAATAGATTGGTTTGAATTTACCATACTAGAATTGAACATAATATGTTTGTAACAATCCCACAGCTTTTTACAATTTTTAGAGTTATCAATCACTAAGTTAGAAAAATAATTTTTTTTTGCTTTGCTTATTAAAGTTCTCACTATAAGTTTGTATTTATTGTATAAAGTTTCAGTATGGGTATCATTTGGGTACTTTTTTTTAAATTTAAATAGCGAATCTCTTATTTTCATTTTGTCTACTATTTCTTGAGTAATCCAGGTTTTCCTCTTCTTATTTTGTTTTACGGGTACTGTTTGGGTGTTCGTATTTATGATGCTTTTCAATTTCACAACTAATTCATCAAAGCTTGTGTAGGACTGTAGGACATTCCAGGAGGTATTTGAAATTATCCTTTCATAGTTTAGAACAGTTTTATAATAGGTTAGCCCCTCAGTTATTGGATTCAGACTGGTGGTTATAAAGAACATTTGATGATCGGACAGACAAGAATCTAAAATATAAAACCAGAATTTATTCTGAATAATATCAGTTACGAAATGATCAATAACTGTTTTTGTATTTCTACCAATTCTCGTACCAAAGTTTTGTTCAACTTTGTTGCAGATTAGGAATCCATTACTTAATAGCACGTTTGAGTATGAATTAATTACTGCTCTATCTGTATTTAGTAGATTTAAATTAATGTCACCTAGGATGTAGCTTTGTTTGTATTGCAATGTTATATAATCTATTTTGTCAATAAAGTCGTCTATAGAGGTTTCGTGTGCTCTATATACACCAAGTATATTAAAGTTTTGTTTTATAAGCTTAATCCCCAAAATATTACTTCTTTGAAACTCTTCGCAGTATATTTGGTAACTATTTATATCATTTTTAATGTAAATCGCAGCCCCGCCGTATGACTTATCTCTATTGGCAAAGTAAGCATTATATCTTTCAATATTATAAAATTTGTTTTCTGAACTATGTAACCATATTTCCGTAAGAACAATTACATGAATCTTGTTTTTAAACTGGTTATTTATCAAGGCCTCGACATTGTATAATTTTTTCCTTAAGTTTTGAATATTTAAATACACCATATTGAAATTATTTTTGAATGTTGAATTTTGTTAATTCGGATCAATATGGGTGAAATAATCTATATTTAATAGATTTTGTATATTAGCTATGTCATAGACCATTATTAAATTTTATAAAAATAGGGTGTTCGAAATTAGTAAGTACACAAACCAAAATATAACAGTTGAGACTGGGAACAATTATTATAAAGATCATAATAAATATTTTAAATTTTTTCAACGAAATTTATCAACATTACTTTGAGAACAGGGAGTGTAAAAAATTACGCATCTAAATTGAACAATTTTTTTGTAAAATGTGAATATTATTGCTTTCTTTATTTTTTTTTGAAAAATCATTATAATTCTTTAAACAATTGTAAAGACAGTTAATTTTTTTTTTGTCAGTTCTGAACAAAGATAGGTAGAAGTTACATTTGTTAAGAGTGTTGTAATTGATAACGGGGAGTTGTAAAAAATTACGCATCTAAATTCAACAATTTTTTTTGGTTAAATGTGAATATTATTGATTTCTTTAATTTTTTTTTGAAAATGTGAATATTATAGATTTTTGTAATTTGATTTGGTAAATCATTATAATTTTTTAAACAATTGTAAGGACAGTTAATTTTTTTTTTTGTCAGTTCTGAACAAAGATAGGTAGAAGTTACATTTGTTACGAGTGTTGTAATTATGTATATCTCAATTTAGGTGGACGTGAGATTATGTTTCATTTTGTTTTTTATATTTTTAAAGGCAGGCATATAACGTCCACGCTTGCAGCTGTTCTCGAAACTTAGATATTTCGTAGTATAAATTAGGTTAGTAGGATGCCGTATGGGTAGATTATGTTTTATTTTAATTTTTTTTTTCAGTAGCACTTTAATTTTTTTTAAACAAATTTGCGGCGCTCCACTCCAAATTGGGTTGACGTATACGAAATTGGACAGGATATAAGAAGAAGTGATAACATGTAGAGTATTTTAGTCAAAAATTTTTGGAGTCTTCTAGGGATACATGTAACTGACCAATGGCGTAGTGGTAAAGACGCCGCTTTTCATGTGAAAGGTCTCGGGTTCATACCCCGGTCAGATCATATCTAATAAAAAAATATCGTAAAATTGTATAATTACATCGTAATAGTTTATATCGTAATATAAAATAAGATTTAATAAAAATATATAAATAATTCTTGTGTAAGATTATAGATGGCGCACAAAGTTAACATTTATGCATTCATATTTCATAACCTTATACAATAGCTACAGCTGAGTAATCAACGGCTTAGTGAATATTATGATGAAAGAAACTGAAGCCCAGTTTAAAATAAACTTGGTGAATGCTCTATACTCCTTAAAGAAGTGGAAAAAGAAATTAAAAATAAAAAAAAAAACAAAGGGATACATGCATACGCAGAGTTTTTTTTTGTTAAAAAATCAATATGCGCGTCACACTGTATTTTAGAATCAATTACAAATCCTAGGTAGTTATGACTTCTGACAACTTTAATTCTTGTATTTCTAAATATAAAAGTAGGATCATTAAAAACTTTATTTTCAAATAATGGTATTTTGGTTTTTTCTATATTTTTACTAATTTCTTTTTAAGAGGCACTCATCAATAATTGCCAGATCTTCCAGAACTGCATTCTTCTATTCATCATCATCAAATAGCGCTAATTCTTCAGTAAAGCTCAGATGCGCTATATCGTCGATATAAAATTTGAATTGATCAGGCCCCAATATTGATCCTTGCAGTACACCCTTTTTCATTAATCCCGTGTTACTTGAAGTATCTCCTACATGAACGCATTGTGATCTTAGAGTTATGATTCAAAAAATTTTAGCTGATATTCGGAAATATTGAGACATGAGAACTTTTGAAGTAGAATTAAGTGGTCCACGCAATCAAACGCTTTTTGTATATCAATGAAAAGGCACCCAGAAAACATACATGCATCAACATTTTTCGTTACTCAATGAAAGGCATGCTGAAGTTGTACTTGAGTTTTTCTCAAAACCATACTGCTCGGGATATAGGATATTGTTATTTTTCATAAAGTGAATAAGTTTTTTTTTAACTACTTTCTCGAAAACTTTTCAAAACGAGCACAAAACTGATAATTATTTATTTAAACCAAAGCAAGGTTGTTATAAGAATTATTAAATTTAAATTTATAATTAATAGTATTATAATATATACAATAAAAAAAAAAAATAATTTGCTGACTTAAAACTACACAATAATACATATTACATTATCAACATTGTTATTTACTTTTTTTTTGTTACATTTAAAAAAAAAAAAACAATATAAATCACACAAAATAATAAAAAACATAAATTAACATACAAAATACAACTTAGCTTAGTTTTACTTTTTTTATTTTAATTTTTTTTTTATTTCGTAAACTGAGCTATTGTAATTACTATGGAATTTATTAATATTTTTTTTTTTATTTAATTTATATAAAAGTTAAATCTCCTTATAACACATGTCTTCAACCAGACGCTAACTCAGCATATTTTTATATGAAATATTCACCTGAGAACATTATTTTATTATTATTCCCACAGAACAATAAATGCTAAATAAGCATTTATTTACTATAAATTAGGTTAAATTTAGCAATTAAGTTACATTTTAAGTTTGTACTTTAAAACAGTAATAACTTGTAATAAAGTGGACATTTGTCCTAAAAAATAGTTTTTTTATAAGAAAATCTTTTATATTTTCTTAACTGGCGCCCGAGTAGTAGGGACCTGGATGTCACAGAACGTTATCACCGTGGGAACATAACGAGTTGCTCATCCAGTAAACCAAAAAGCAAGATCTAAGATAAACCATATAACGCTATCACCGTGGGAACATAGCGAATTGGAAAATTCAATTTGCATATTCAAGTGATACTAATCGGACCGCAGTAAGCTTATTGCAATTTTTAACGCTTTAAGCTAAAAAGAAACACTACGAAGTATCCGGAAAAATTCAAATGAGAATTATACATTAAGTTTTAATAATACAATAAAAAACTTTTCGAGCTAGAAATAGCAAAATTTATAATTTAAAAGTAAATAAAAAATAATAATAAAAAAGAAATAATGGAAAACGCTATAGAACAACTCCAAGAAGCTGTCAAACAAATGACCGGAGCAATAAATGCTCAATTAGGAATGATAAATCAACTACAAGCTAAAATAGAAAATGTTGAAAAAAATAATAACGCAATTAATCAAAGCTTAATTCAACAAAGAAATAAAAACTTAATGAATACAACACAACAAATGGATCAACCAAGTTTACAAGGTCCTAGAACTGAACAAGACCTAAGGGACATCAAAAAAACTACCTTACGCAAATATTTGATGGAAATCCTACCCATTACATATCTTGGATTCATAATGTTGAAAGCATACTAACCGACTATGAGATAGTAAAGGATAAACCCATATACAGAGCAATTTTGCAAAATATCCGCCAAAAGATCCGTGGGAGTGCAAATGGCGCTCTTACAGCTGGGGAGATATAAAAAAATGCTTATCTCTCCATTATGCATTTCTATGCTCGTTAATAAATTTCATTAACTCTTCGGTCTTATAGATGACCACGAAACAATCGATACAAACGTTCGAACAGAAATAAGAACTTCAACGATCGAACCAATATATTCAAAAATATATCCGTACCCAGTCAACAAGAGAGCTGAAGTTGAAAGTCAGATTCAGAAACTCCTTCAAGATGGAATCATAAGGCCTTCTAAAAGCCCCTATAATTCACCAATTTGGATTGTCGAAAAAAAATGGACTCTTCAGGAATTAAAAAATACAGGATGGTGGTAGACTTTAAAAAACTCAACGCCGTGATCATCTCAGATGCATATCCCATTCCGGACATCACACACACCATAGCAAGCCTAGGAAGTTCAAAATATTACACCACGATCGATTTAACTTTTGGATTCCACCAGATTAAAATGAAAGATGAGGATATAATGAAAACGGCATTCTCCACCTTAAATGGCAAATATGAATTCACGCGTCTGCCCTTTGGATTGAAAAACGCACAGTCCATATTTCAACGGATGATCGACGACGTACTAAAAGAATTTATTGGAAAAATATGCTACGCCTACATAGACGATATTATAATCTTCGATGGAAAATCTGAGGAAGAACACTTGCAGAATGTCGAAATCTTCAATAGACTGGAGCAAGCTAATCTAAGAGTTAATTTGGACAAAACCGAATTTATGAATTATGAGACTAAATTCTTAGGCTACATAATTACTGGCAAGGGTATAAGTGCTGACCCCGAAAAAATTATGGCTATTCAAAATATCAAACCATCAGAGAACCTAAAAGAACTAAAAGGATTCTTAGGTTTGGCATCATATTACAGAAGATTTATCAAGGACTTTTCATTAATAACTAAGCCTCTCACCAATTTGACACGCGGGGAAAATGCCCAGATAAGAGCTAACCAATCACGGAAAGTTTTAATAAAATTTAACGAATATGAACTTCAGGCATTTAAGGATCTAAAAAATGCCTTATCATCCTCAGAACTTCTAATTTTTCCTGACTTCGAAAAAACATTTATACTAACAACGGACGCTTCGAATGCAGATATCGGTGCAGTCTTGTCACAAGGAGACATTGGAAAAGATCGTCCAATATCTTATATTTCAAGAGCACTTAACAAGACTGAGGAAGCGTACGCAACAAATGAACGAGAACTCTTAGCAATAGTTTGGGCCTTGGATAAGTTCAGATGTTATCTTTATGGAGCAAAAAAGGTGAAAATTCTGACAGATCACCAACCTTTAACATTTAGTTTGGGAAACAAAAATAACAATGCTAAACTAAAGCGATGGAAATCACGGATCGAAGAATACAACTACGAGCTGATTTACAAACCTCGAGCTACAAATAAGGTCGCAGATGCTTTATCAAGGTTAAAACAAGAAATTAACACCTCAGTAACAGAAACAGTTCACAGTGCAGAAGAGGATAGCAGCGATCTAATTCCACATTGCGAAGCACCCCTTAACGTTTTTAAAAACCAAATAATTATTTCACAAGGACCTATTGCTTCAGCATATGAAACGCCACATCCAAACTATCATCGGCACTATATTGGCCTTAAGGACATCACTGGACCAACTTTGTTAGAAGCACTTAAGAAAACCTTATCACCAGTAATTCTTAATGGTATCGAAATTCCGGAAAATTAAATTCAACTACTGCAGGATTTATACAGAGATCATTTGCGGGGATACAAAATTCGGATCACACAAAGAATCGTGCAGGATATCGTCAATATTGAAAACAGACACGAAATAATCGCTCACGAACACAAACGTGCACATAGGAATTGGAAGGAGAACAAGGAGCAAATAATGGAGAAATACTACTTTCCGCAAATGGCAAAATTTATTAAGGAGTACACTTTTAATTGTGAGATATGTCACACCAGCAAGCACGACCGTCATTTATTTATTTTATTTATTTATTTATTTATTTCAATTTACAATGCCTTAAGAGAGAATAATAACCCTCATGTTAGGCTATATAGATTATTATACATTTCATTTTATCAAACATTATTTATAGAAAGTAATAAGATGTATTAATCAATTTGCAAGACAAGTGGAACAAAATAATCATAATAATTTTATCATTAAAAATTAAATATAAAAAAAATCAAAAATTAAAAATTAAAAAAAATTAAATAATTAAAAAAAAAAATAATTAGAATTAAATAGAAAAGCCAGAAAGAAAATAAAAAGAAAACAAAAAGATAATGAATTTATAACACAGAATATAATCCAACAAAAGCAATAAAAAAAAAAAAATATATGAAAATGAATGTGCTAAAATTAATTATATATTATATAAGTCCGGAAGATTTCAGAACACAAAACAATTGTAGAAGAAGTTTAAATTCAATTTCGTTCTCTGCTATATTGAGTAATACATTTTTTTTTTAATTCAATTTTTAGTTGATTACTCCTTAAAAGTTTTTGATGGTTTGGTAAGGTATTATACAATTTAATTCCTTGATGTAACATTGTAGATGAACCATAATGTGAAGTTCTTTTCCTATTTATATGAATTAAATTTTGATTCCTTGTATTTACTTGGTGAAAATCACTACGTTTAGGCAATGAAGTTATAGTATGAATATTTGAACAATTTATGTCATGAATATGAAGTATAAGTTTTATATTGAATAAATCTTTTATCAGTAACAAATTTTTTTCACTATGTATATAATGTGTTTTTTCTTGCCAACTGTAATTATACAAGCTTTTTATTGATTTATTTTGAATTACTTGAAGTTTATCAATTATTTGTTGAGTTGCTATACCCCATAGTTTTATACCATAACTTAAATGGCAATGGAACAGCGCATTATATACTGATGATTTCACACTATTTGGTAACAAATCAGAAATATTATTGAATACACCAACTGTAGAAGAAAGCTTTTTACAAAGGTTAGAAGTGTGAGTATTCCATTTTAATTTGTTGTCAATCCAAATCCCTAAATATTTAAATTCATTTACTTGCTGTAATGAATTCGTAGAGATTTTTATGTCGAGTAGATGAGGTGAAGAATCAATTACCATATATTTTGTTTTTTTAATGTTGATTGTTAATTTTTGATTAGTCATCCAAGAGCATAGTTTGTTTATCTCAGCGTTCATTTTTAATTGCAGTTCATTATAGCTTTTAGCATGGAAAATAAGGCAAACATCGTCGGCAAATAATATTATTTCTGCATCAAGGCCAATATCAGTTATGTTATCTATAAAAATTTTGAATAATAATGGACCAAGTATGCTACCCTGTGGTACCCCGTAAGGTACTTTTTCCTTTGTGCTTATTTTTGATCCTATTTGAGTAAATTGTATTCGTTGACTTAAATAAGAAGCAAACCATTTGTATGCTAACCCTTTAATACCATAACATTGCAATTTCTTCAATAATATATTATGATCAACAGTATCAAATGCTTTCGTTAAGTCCAGGAAAAATACCGATACTGCGTTCTTATTATCTTTTAAATTTTGTATAGTATTTATCATGTCAACCACAGCAGTCTCTGAATTAGATTTTATTCTAAAACCATATTGATTTTTGGAAAGGAGATTATTTTTTTCCAGAAATGAGCAAAGTTGTTTGTTAATTACTTTTTCCATTATTTTAGACAAAACGGGAGCCAAACAAATAGGTCTGTAATTATAAGAATCATTTTTACAACCAGATTTAAAAATAAGTATTATTTTCCCGATTTTAAGTTGTTCTGGAACTAGGTTTTCACTTAAAGATTTGTTAACAATTACCGCAATCGGTTCATATAGATACTCATTACATATTTTTAACATATTTGTAGATATATTTAAAATATCAGCCGAATTTGAGTTTTTTAAGTTTTTTATAATATTATATATTTCATATTTATCCGTATTTTCAAATTTAAATGATTTGTTAGTTTTGACATTTGTGTGAAATAATTTATCTTTATATTCCAGGGCCAGCGATTCTCCAATCGTAGCAAAATAGTGATTTAACTCATTTATTTTATTTTGAGCATCAACATCACACATTCCTTTTAATAATTCGACTTTATTTTTCTTACTATTCCCTCTATAAATTACCTCATTAATGCAATTCCAGATCTTAGAAGAATTATCCTTACTATTCTTAAATTTCTTTTCAAAATATTCTTTTTTTTTTTTTCTACGCATACTGGTAACTCTATTCCGATAATATTTGTATAGACGTTCTAAGTCCGTATTTGACATATCTTTGATCCATTTTGAGTACCAAAATTGTTTGCATTTTGTAGTTAAGATAAGATCTTTATCTATCCATTTTTTATTATTATTATTATTATTATTATTATTATTATTATTATTATTATTATTATAATTAATGATTTTATATTTAGAGGCTTTATCTATTTTTTTATTTAATTTCAATATAAATTCAGATAATGTTTCTTCACAATTTTTTTCATCATTTAGAATTATCAAATCACTTGCTAATAAATTTTTCAACACATTTATATTTGTGCAGCGTATTGACCCATCTCTATTTTCTGTATTGTCAAGCTCATTCCTAATTAGACATTTTGACACTTCAATTATAATGACATTATGATCTGAAATGTCAATAGCGACATGAGATAACATAATCTGATCATTAACATTATTTGTAAACAAGTGATCTATACAAGTTTTAGTTAAGTTTCTAGATATAATATTTTCATTACATATATAAAAAGAGTGCATTAACATTAAGTTTTTATAATTGTTAATTTTGTTTGAATTTTCTAATAAATTTAAATTAAAATCACCTGTAATATATGTTTCAATTGAGTGTTTAGATTCCATAATACATTTTTCCAATTCAGTTAAGAAATTATTAAATGTTTCATTTAGTTCAGACGGAGCTCTGTAAACATTTATTAAGATAAAAAATTTATTGTTTTTTTTAATTTTTACACTTAAAAAGCTATCATTGTTATTACTGAATGAATACAGTGTGTCAAAGTTTAATTTCTTGTTGATAAATATTCCACAACCACCACCAATTTTATCTGGGCGACATGAGTAAATGGATTGAAAATTTAAAAAATTATAATATTTTGTTTCATCATTTTTCAGCCATGTTTCAGTAATACAGATTACATCAATGGAATTTTTTAGATTTAAAAGAATAATTTCCAGCTCATCAATTTTGTTTTTCAAGCTACGCGCATTTAGATACAATATTTTTAATGTATTGTTATGTTGATTTAAACTTACTTCACTTATTGTATTTATGTTTTTATTAATTGGGTTAACTAGGAATGGGTTTGAATTATTATTTTGTAAAATCATTAATTATATCAATGTTTTGCACAAAAATAATTTTACTTTTGGAGTCTTTTCTAATAAAAACCTTTCCTTCCTTAACCCAAGCGTAAGCAATATGTTTTTCCCTTTTCAAATCTCTGGCCCTTTTAAATATATAACTATAATAGCTGGTTAAGCATTCATTTATAAACACAGGATGATTACTGTTATCTTTTAGCACCATTCCTGAATGTAAGTAGTTCTTATTAACTTTATGTTCTTTGTATGAATTCATTAGTTTAAGCTTAGAATCTTTATGCATTAAATTAATCACAATTGCTGGTGGCCCAGCTGATTCATTAACATTTTTTACTAATTTTTCATTATTTTTTCTATAAATTTCTTTAATGATATGCTCAGATGGATTTAAATTAAAATTATTTAGCACATTAGAACCAAGTGTAGACAAATTTTCATTTTCATGAAAAGGAACACCACTTAGTTGTATAGAATGACTTAATTTTTCCTGTTTTTGTTCATTCATTTTTATTGACATACGATTCAATTTTGTTTTTAAGATATCAACTTCATTATATAGATCAGTGTTTTCAGAAATAAGTTTTTCTGCAATATTTTTATAATCATTTATAGTTGTTTTTAGATTTTTGACTTCATTTTCAAGTGATTCATTTTTTCGTAGTAACTCATCTAGTTTTTTACTCAAATTTTCAATGCTTCTTGTTAAATCATTATTTTTATTATTATTTTTTAATATACTATTTTGGCCATTATTAACAACACTACTATTAGCCATAAAATCAAAGTTATTTATAGAAGTAGACATTGTACTACGACGATCACTAATTGTTTTACATTTTGAACACAACCATAATAGACTATCTTTTTTTATTTCATCAAACTTTTTTATAGATAATCCACTACATTTTTTATGAAATATTTTTCTGCAATCACCATTACAAATTATGAAATTATTTCCACTTTTTTTACAAATTGATTTACATTTATCACAAAACGATGTTGAATTGTCATCCGCCATATTGAAACTGAGTCATCCTAAAAACCCACATTTATCCGAAACACCGATACACACATACCAAGCAGAGATCCTACATATTGACTTAATGGAAATAAAGAAAGAGAAATTTATAACTTGTGTGGATAAATTTACGAAATTCGCCAAATTCTTTAAAATCAAGAATTAGTCAGCCGTGCATTTAAGGCAGAAACTAATAAAAATCATACACTACTATACAACACCTCGTATGGTAGTCATGGACAACGAACCAAGTTTCACAAGCTCCATCATTACGGACTTTTTAAGAACTTGGGAATTGAAACATACTTCACCCCATCACAAAGAAGTGAAGTAATTGGCTGCATTGAAAGGGTCCACTCCACAGTAGAGGAAATATCCAGATGTTTACAACAAGAGCATAAAAATCTGACCTTAAAGGAAATAGTTAATATAGCAGTTGACCGCTATAACAATACCATTCACTCCGTTACTGGAAAAAAACCTTCAGATGTTTTCTATGGTAGAACACAACGGATTAATTACCAAAATCCACTAAATTTCCAGGAAAAGGTTAAAGAAGATCTCGTAGAAAAAATTCGACAAAATCAGAATTACAAAATAAATAGGGATAAACTTAAAAAAAAAATTACCCAAATCATATCAACCTGGAAAAACCATTTTTGTTGTTAATAAACAAATAAAAAGCAAAAATAAGCCTCTCTACAAAAAAGAAACAATTGCAAGGGATAATAAAGCTACTGTAACAACAGAAAGCGGAAGAAGAATCCGCAATGCACACAAAAAAAATTCATCCAACTAATAAAAACCTTTTTCTTTTCAGCTTTCTCCTTAGGGTATCAACCAAAGCCCTTCAGGTATATGAATATAAGTCACCATTGGTTACAATAAAAGAAGACGTAGGACATGTACTAAATGGGAACCTAAAACTGATCCACAAAGTTGACCTTAACAACTATAAAGACATACTGCAGAGACTAGAACTGGAAGTCAATCAAACATCATCAAGTAATTTCATTAGAACACAGCTTATATTTCAAATTCAACAAACCAAAAAATTGAACAACTATAAAGAAATACTGCAGAGACTAGAACTGGAAGTCAATCAAAAATCATCAAGTAATTTCATTAGAACACAGCTTATATTTCAAATTCAACAAACCAAAAAATTGATCACCGAACTTACTGAACATCCTTCAAAAGCCAAGCGCTCAATAAACTGGATTGGCAGAGCATGGAATTGGATAACCGGCAACCCCGACGCCACCGACTGGGATGAAATACTCAGAAGTTACAATAACTTAATCAAAAATAACAACCAGCAATTAAAAATCAACCAAATTCTAACAAACACAACCAACCATATCCTTACGCAGTACAACAAAATCATTCAAAGGTTCAACGACAATTCTGGCGAAATTAACCACCAAACTCTCTTTAACCAACTGAATATGGTAAAAGAAGAAATAAAAGAGATAATAAGAGCAGTCCAATTAGCAAAAGGAAAAATTGTAAATACAAATTTACTAAATAAGGAAGAAATCAATCGCTTAATTATGGAAATGGAAACTCTACCATACTCCAACATCATCGAAGCAATTGAGTATGCAACACCAACTGTTGTTGTCAAGGATATGACGCTTCTTTATATTCTATCACTTCCAAAAACCAGTGCCCTCGAATATAACCAAATCAGGATTAGAGCAACCACCGAAAATAACAAAATGCTACACCTGGCTCACAGAAGTCTGTTAACAAGTCTCAATAAAATATTTAGCATCTCAGAGGTTTGCAAAAATTACAAGAACAACGTTATTTGTAGAACAGATCAAATCGGAGAACTTCAAGAAAGCCATTGCATCGTCCAAATTTTAAGAAACTCGACCTAGGATTGCGAATTCGAATTTAACAATAAAGAGATAATCGAAATCATCAATGAAGGCACAATATTTCTCAACAATTTTAATGGAACAATCCAATCAAATAATATCATAAGAAATCTCAAAGGTAACTTCGTGATTTTACATACACCACCAACAGGGAAATTCAAACAACGCAAATCATTTTACCACCTTCAGTGAATGGCAACTACTCACAGGAAAATGTAAATTTAAACTTAGAATATCTACATAACCTCCACTTGAACAATGTCAAACAACTAAGTGAACTTTTTACGACTTCAACGGTTAGTACAATATTTGACGCTACATTTGTCTTAATCATTATGGCAGTGCTGATGCACTCAGCAGTGCTTGGCAGTGCTGAGTGCAAAATCTCTTCAAAAACTGCAACAATCAAGGAAATGGACTCAAATCTCCAAACTAAATAAGCATTTATTTACTATAAATTAGGTTAAATTTAGCAATTAAGTTACATTTTAAGTTTGTACTTTAAAACAGTAATAATTTGTAATAAAGTGGACATTTGTCTTAAAAAAAAATTTTTTTTATAAGAAAATCTTTTATATTTTCTTAACTTAAATGTTACCTAAACTTTGTTATTATTTAAAATTATGTCATTTTAAAATTAAAGTATGTAAATATGTTACGATTTTTTAAGAAAGTATTGTAATTTAGATTTGTAATTTTTTGAAATTGTGTCACAGAAAAGGTTGTTGAATAGATTAAATAATATGCAACTCCTGTTTATGGGTTCGTTTTTTGTCTTGTTGGCCTAACATTATTATTGATTTTCATTTTATCTTTAATAAGGTTGACATTGATCTTATTGGATAGAACATCGAATGTAAAACCGTTCGAGAGTAAGATTTTACGGGAATTTAAGCTCAGTAAGTTAACTAATTGTAGCCTTTCATGATATAATGGAAGGTTATGAAAGTCTCTGGGATTATGTAAATGTCTTAGAGCAAAAAGAAAGGAACTGTTTTTGAATTGATTCAATTCTTGCACTGTGAATGAGAAAAGCAGGATTCCAGATAATACTACCGTATTCTAATAGTGAACACACGAGTGAGCAAAATAAAGTTATTGTTACCCAAATATTGTTGAACTCTCTTGCTCTTTGTTTGATAAAACCGAGCGTTTTGTTCGCCTTTGATAACATTGATTCATAGTACAGATTATAATTCAATTTGTTGTCCAAAATGATTCCCAAATCTGATATGTAATCTACGCGCACTAGGTTGCAGTTTTGTAAGAAATAATTATGCATAACTGAGGATCTTTTACGTGAAAAGCTCATAGCGTAACACTTACTCACGTTGTAATCTAGCATTTTTTCAAAGCACAATTTATCTAAGCACTCTAATTTATATTGAAGGAAACAGCAATCAGTATCATTTTTGATTACATGGTACATTTTAAGATCATCAGCATAAGTAAGGTGAGCAATGCCTGATAAACAAACAGAAAGATATCTTATATGTATATCAAATAAAATTGGTCCTAAGTGACTACCTTGGAGTACCCCAGAGTACACAGAAATAGGGTTAGATATAGAACCTTGAAATTTAACCAATTGTACTCATTTGGTGACGTACGATTTTAACCATTTTAACATAGGACCAATACGACCGTACCAAAAGGACCGTACGACTTTAACCATTTTAATATAGGACCAATGACACCTAATTTTACCAGTTTATCTATTAATATATAATGATTTATCCGGTCAAATGCCTTACTAAAATCTGTATATATTGCATTAATCTGATGACCTTTTTCCATCTAAGATTAATATATCTGATGTGAAAACCATCAGATTAGTAGTGGTTGAAAGTCCCTTTCTAAAACCGTGTTGTTTTGGATTAATAAATGGGTTTATTATAAGTGTAATTTTATCGGTTACAAATTTTTCAAATAATTTATTTTATCACCTTTTTTATGGATGGGAATCAAGTATGAGGTTATCCAAAATTGTGGAAATGTACCTGATATAAAAAATCTGTTACTATTAATATGATTGGGCCAATTAAATTATAAATACAGTTGTATAAGAAAATTGGAGGAAAAAGATCGGACCCAGATCCTTTTTAATATATAAATTACTAATTTCTGAAAAGACATCTTCAAATGATAAGTTTAGATTTTGAATAAGGGGGATAGGATTACTTAAAGAATGGAAAGCCACGTTTTCTTGTCCTAGTAGTGACTGACGGTAAACATTTTGGAATTTGTGAGCAAAAAAATTGTAAATATCATCAGGGCACGGGAAAAAGCGAACAGGAAAAAATACAGCTACAAGTGTTTTCAGATATCTATCGCAGTAAAGTACGATTGGTTCTTCTTCGCACACAACGATGATACTTTCTACATTAATAACAACATCAGTTTAAGGCGTAACATATTGTGTAACCTGAAGATTTACGTTTTGTATTAATAAATTCAAAGAATTTCCTAGGATTACTCAAAATGGAGTTACCAATATTCTGCACGTAACTGTCGTACGATGCGGTGGATTTTCTTCTAAATTCATCCGATAATTTTTTATGCTCATTAACAGTTTCGGAACTTAGATAATCTGAAGATTTAATGATTTTATATAATTTATTTCTACGATTACGTAGAGTTCTCAGTTCCCTACTTAGCCATGGTTCCTGTAGTTTATCTTTATACCCGTGCATACATATATGACATCGGGTATATTAGATTTGCTCCTCCGTTTGTAACGCATCGATCTAGACGAGCTAGATATAGTGTCAAGGGTACGTATCGGCTCAGAATCGAAAAATTAGTCGATCTAGCTATGTGTGTCTGTCCGTCCGTCCGTCCGTCCGTCCGTCCGTCCGTCCGTCCGTCCGTCTGTGTGTCAGCACGATAACTCAAAAACTAAAAGAGCTACAGTTTTGAAATTTTCACAAAATATTTTTCAATCAATTTCTAGGTTCCCTATTTTTTTTGGTTAAGATCGGACCAAAACTTCGGGTAGCTCTCGAACAGCTAACTTTTTTAACTCCAATATTTTCATACAAAAATTTTAACATGAAGTATTTAACATGAAATTATATGAATTTTGTTTGTTTTTGTTTTTTTTTTGTTTATTGTTTTTGTTACAAAAAGTAGATAAAGTTTCGAGTTAGAATTTCATATGATTTAAATGATGCGTAGTTTATTTAAGATAAGCAAAAAAAAAGAAGACAAAGATTTTTTTAAGTAAATGGCTTATTGATATTGATAGATAATTATGAATATATATGATGAATCATCTGATGATTATTATATGAATAATGATCATATGAAGTTGATTTGGCTTAAGTTTAATATATTCGTGAATTAAAAATTAATTATAAGAGATGGAATTGAAAAATTAGAGCAAGAGTTTTGAAATTCACACAAAACATTTTTGGGACATTTTTGAGGTTCCCTATTCTTTTTGGTTAAGACCAGATCAAGGTTTCGGGGAGCTGCCATACAACTTATTTAAATCAATATGAATTTCTTCAAAAGTAATTATACCAGGAAGATGAAAATTACACACGGTTAGTTTTATAATGAATCAAGAACTTATATGAAGTTTCAAAATGTTACGACTTCATTTTCGGGGGGCTGCCATACAACTTTTTTGCACCAATATGAATTTCTTGAAAACTGATTATACTACGAGGATGAAAATTACACACTGTTAGTTATATAATGAATCGAGCACTTATATGAAGTTTCAAAATGTTACGGCCCCGTTTTCGGGCAACTGCCATACAAAGTTATCAATTCGATAACTGTGAATCTAATGAAGCTACGAGGTTAAAATCAAAACTGGGCAGATAAAGTAATAGGGCAAGTTAGTTGGCAAAGTTGGACATCAGTCGGACCAACTTTTAGGGCGGGCTATTTTTTTTTTTTTTGTTTTTAAGCAAAAATTATGGTAGTATAATGGAATTAAAAATTTAATTTTTTTTTTAAGCTAAAATTATGGGATAAAAAGGTAAATTTTTTTTTAACTATTTTACTTTCTTATATTTTTTTTGTAATATTTATAATAGCATAGAGGAAATAAATAACGGTTAGTGGGTATGCACGGGTATCTAAAAGTTGACAAGGGCAACTATAATCTTCCTCGTTTTTTACAATCTTTGGTGTGTAATTATCAATTATATATGAATCCATGGGTCGTGCTTTAAGTCCTAATTACCTACAGTTAAAATTTCAACAAGATAGGTCCTTTACTTTTTGAGCTATCGTGCCTACCGACGGACTTGGCTATATCAACTCATGATGTCACTCTGATCACAAATATATAGAATTTTCCATATCTAGTTTGCTTCCTTTAGGTGGTTACAAACACCATACCAAAGTTAACATACCTTTTTCCTATTTCATAGGTGTAGGGTATAAAATATTTCAAAAAATATGTTTAAAATTCTATTTCTCAGTCATTTCATCAAGATAAGATAACTACACTTTCGGGAGATTTTGTTTTTTCTATCTAATAAAAAGAAACAAATTATTTGTCTTTGTTAATTGAAATTGAAACAAAGCTGATTTTTATGTTTGGTTTTAATGTTTAATGCAAAAAAATGAATTAAAGAAATTTATTGAAAAGAAAAAACGTATTTTATTGAAACTTTATTTTATTATAACATTTATAATTTATGATATAAGAAAAAAATTGTGGTGTAAAAATATTCAAAGGGAAACAAATATTTCTTTTGGAACACAAAACTGGTATGTTAAATCTTCAATTTTTTGACTAATAGGGCCCAAAGCTAATTATGCCTAAAAAAATTCTCATAATTTTAACTTTTGAATCATTTATAACTTCCAAATTCGAAAAGCAATATGCATTACTTTTCATGAATTAGAAAAAGATTTCAACAGGATTTAATGTGCACTTTAAATTTGTTTTTAACTACTAGATTTTTGTTTTTATGGGTTAAAATAAAATATCAAAAAATTTAGTGAAAATATATTATTTTATTCAAAAATGGAATCTTTAAGGCCTTCTAGCTCCTTATGGATTAGAGATAGTCTCTTCCCATACAATTTTTTGTTCGTTTTGAACTCCACTATCATCTGCTGTTTTGTGGCACTTTATTCCCGCGACACCCTGTATATTATCTTAAATGAATAATTCTTCATATTCGGGCTGGATTTGCTTTGAATTTCTGACTGTAGATTTTGCTAGAATATGATCATGCTGACTCTACGGTAGTGATAACATATACATGATTTTGTATCCATTTGCTTCGATCTCATTGGTGTAGAGTAGAGATTCCGTTTCTTCTAATACTTTTTGGATTTCTGTTTTGTTTAATAATTTTGTGCTAACTATTAATTTTTTCGCAATTTTGGCTGCTAATCCGCTTTCATTTAGCAGTTCTTTTATTATGCCGAGTTTGTTGAAAATCATTTGCTTAAATTGTTGGTATCTTTTTGTTATTTCTCTAGTTATCTTATATTGTTGATTATTGTTATCGGTTAGCTCATTTTGGCTCTTCAAAATGGTATCCCAGTCAGTGGCATCTGGTGTGCCAGACAGCCATTTCCACGCTGATCCGATCCAATTGATTGATCTTGATTGATTTAATATTCTAGTTCCTCTCAATTTTGTTAATGTTCTATGATTTGGTTTATTCGGAATTTTAGCTGAGGTTTCATCACGTTTATTGAACTGATCTTTTCGATGAATGGAAGGGTTTGTTGCAGAACTTCATCACAATCTTTGAGATTGATGATGTGAACCAGATTGAAATTTTCATTTATTATTCTCCCTTGGCCTCGATTCAAACCATAAAATTGCGGTTGGGCTTTTAAATTCAAATATTTCTGGCCATGCAGTGGTTTTTGTGGGATCCCTCCGAAATTCTTTGTTTAAAAATTCTTTTCTTTTAAAATCCTTTTAGACGAAATCCTAGTTTTTTAAAATCCTAATAGACAAAATCCTCTTTCCCGAAATACTTATTTTTTAAAATCCTAGTAGACAAAATCTTATTTTGCCAAAATCCTTTTTTTTTCAAAAACCTAATAAATTCTATTTTTTTTTTAATTAAAATCGGCTATAGTTTCCTTCAGGGACTAAGTCCGACTAGCGTGATATTTTGCACACATTCGTGCAAACTCGTATAAATATGGTTCTATCACGTCATATATTAGATCTGGTTTTCAGAAATCTAAAATTGGTTCATTAATTGATAGAGCTACCATAGATTCGAAGTTAAGAGTATTACATTTATGCATTTGTTATAATCGCAAGATTTTACTTAAATTTTTAATATGAATTCAATTCTCAATAATAAAAATGTATTATGTTGTAAGTGGATAATATACAAATATTGTTTTTTTTTTACATCAAAATAAAAATTTATCAGAACTCATTTTCAAATATAAAAATTATCGAAATAAAAATGCTATGCTATCTTTTTATACATTCAATTGGACATGGAATTAAACTCCTAAAGTTATATTTATCTTAGATTTATTGATGAGTTAAATAAATAAATAATAACACAAAGATAAATTTGTTTGTTTTTAACCGCAATGCGCATGGTCAAAGCTATTAGAGTACACTTGTTGTGTTGATTATAATGCATTGTTGTTAGTTATGATAAAACTGTCAAGCAGAAGAGAATGTAAATAATAAACAGCTGTTTGGTGTAATATATTATGCTTATTACTATGCTTATGCTTATTGCACCAAACAGCTGTTTCTTATTTACATTCTTTTCTGTTTGGTAAATAATTAATAACATTATATACCTAATGAGTAAATGAGTAATCTATGTGAATAAACTAATTGGAATACACGTGCATTAAAGTTTTATTGTTTTTTGTTAAATCAAATCAAATTATTATAATATAAAATATGAACGACGAAATTTCACTTGTAAAATCAAATAAGGGAAAAAATAAATTGATTGTATATGGGTATGTATATCATTTACAAATGGATTATAAAGGCAAATATAGGTGGGAATGTACAACAAGAAAAACCTTTTTTCGAAAGGCTCGCCTAATAACAATAATTGAAAAAAGTGTCCAAAAAAATTTTTAAAAATCTTTAAAAAGGGAGCTGGACACAATTTTGCACCAATGGCTTTAGAAAAGCAAGTTTCGGGAGTAAATCGGCAAATTAAACAAGTGGCACAAGAAACTGAAGCAGAACCATCACAAATAGTTCACGGCAGTGTAATGGCGTGTATTAAAGATTTTCGTGTATACTTACCGAACGAATCAGCTCAAAAAAAAATATTCACAGAGTACGTTCATCCAACATCAAAGAACCAACAACACTTGAAGAAATAAATTTACCGAAAAATTTGACGCTTTTGGAGGGTAAATTATTTGTGTTATCGGAATTGAATTACGATTCAGGATAAAACATCGAGTCTATAATGTAATCGTTTTAGGCGAAATCCTACTTTCTTAAAATCCTAATAGACAAAATCCTTATTTCCAAAATCCTATTTTTTCAAAATTCAAAAAGATTTGAATTATTTCTTATACTTCTAAAATTCTGTGTTAATTTTATTTGTAATATTCAGAAGAATCATACAAATAAAAAAAATATAAATACTCATCTGCGTACATAAACTCATCCATAGAATTTGTTTTTAGAATTTTCGATTTTTCAGGTATTTCAGGTATATCAGAAATTTTTACATCGTTGGAAAGCTCTTATTTTTATACCCTACACCTATAGAATAGGTAAAGGGGTATATTAACTTTGGTATGGTGTTTGTAACCACCTAAAGGAAGCGAGCTAGATATGGAAAAGTATATATATTTGTGATCAGCGTGACCGCCTGAGTCGATATAGCCATGTCCGTCCGTCCGTCCGTCCGTAGGCACGATAACTCAAAAAATAATGGAGCTATCTTGATGAAATTTTAACTGTCGATTACTAGGACTGAAAGTACGGCGGGGATTGCATATGGGCGAAATCAGCCCATGGGTTCGGATTCTGGACCTTTTAATCGAACGAAGGGCTAACGAACATATGTAAAAAATCACGATAAATCAACAACTAATGACGCTATCTTCATCAAATTTATGCTGTAGGTTACTAGTAATGAAACTACTTCGGGGATTGCGTAAGGTCGAGATTGGACCATGGGTTTGGAACCTAGAACTTTTTGATCGAATTTAGGCCAAACGAGCATAATTCCGAAACCAATGAAGATAGAACCTCCAAATTTGGTATCAGGGTGTCCCTTCCTATTTCCTAAGTGTCTTGGGAATTTAGGTCCCATTGGAGTACTGGCAGCCACACATTTCCGAAGACCTTAAAGCATATCCTTAAAATTAATAAAGATAACAACTTGAAAAAATGTAGAAGCTTCCAATTTGCCACAAGGGTGTTCTTTACTATCTCTTGCGTGTTCCCTTAATTTGGGATCAATTGGAGAGGTGGTCAGTACCCCTCTCAGACCTCCCAAGTTTTAAAAGCTTATAATCGAAATTACTAAAAATAGTTACGTAAAATTAAGATAGACCGTTCAAATTGTGTACAAGGGTTAACTAGTACTATGAGTAAAGCGCGGGCTGTATAAGGGCGAAATCAGCCCATGGGTTCGGATTCTGGACCTTTTAGTCGGAGTCAGGGATAACGAACATATATTAAAAATCACTATAACTCAACAACTAATGAGGCTATCTTCATGAAATTTGTGCTGTAGGTTATTGGTAATGAAACTACGGCGGTGATTACGTACGGTGAGGATTGGACAATGGGTTCGGAACTGAGAACTTTTTGATCGAATTTAGGCCAAACTAGCGTAATTCCGAAACCAATGAAGATATAACCTCCAAATTTGGTACGAGGGTGTCCCTTCCTATTGCGTAAGTGTCTTTGAATTTTGGGCCCCATTGGAGTAGTGGGTCGGGGACCAGCCATTCAGTTCCGAGGACCTTAAAGCATATTTTCGAAATTAATAAAGATAGTAACTTGAAACAAATGTAGAAGCTTCAAATTTGGCCCAGGGTGTTCTTTACTATTTTTTCCGTGCCCCCCTAATTTGGGATCATTTGGACTGTTGGTTCAGGACCTCTCTTAGACCCCCCAAATGTATAAAAGCTTATTATCGAAATTAATAAAACTAGTAACTTAAAATTAAGATAGAACGTTCCAGTAGTATACAAGGGTTAACTAGTATTAAAAGTATGACGGGACTGGGTATGGGCGAAATCGTACCATGGTTTCGGGTTCTGGAACCTTTGACAAGTTCAAAGACTAAAAAACATATATCTTAAAACCACCATAACTCAAAAAATGTTGATGAAATTTAAACTCTAGGTTACTAGTAATGAAAGTACCATGGGAATTGGTTCTGGTCGAGTTTAATTTCAAAGCCAAAGAATATATTTCCTATGTCCTATGTGTCTCCGAAATCTAGACTTAAATGTAGTGGTTCAGCTATGTTCAAAGGTACTTGTTGCATTTATGTAAAATTTATTTGAATATTTAAATGAATTATATGAAAAGGTTTAAATTTGTAATTGTATTTTAGAAATACATTTATTGCATATTTTGCGTTTATAAGCTTTTCTATTAGGTATATAAACTAACCATTTAAAATAATTGCAATTTTGAAAAATTTGGATTATTAAATATATTATGCTTTGATTATCTTTTCATCACAAAATTTAATAATTAGAATTTTTTCATTTTGTAATTGAATTGGAATAAATATATTTTCATTTATTTCAAGCTTGTTTGTTTTTTAATATTTTTAAATAGATAAATTAGTAAGAATTTGTAATATTTTTTAATAGATAGTGTAATTAGAAAATGTTTTTAGTATTATAAAGTTAATTTGGTTAGCTATGTCTTACGATCAAATTAATAACAGCTTTTATGGTGTTAAAATGACTTATGGATATGTCCTTAAATTTGAACCAAATAGGTGTAGGGTATTTCTAAGTCGGTTGCACCGACTGACTGTTTCTTTACTTGTTTTCTATAATTTGTGCATACATAGTGTGCATACCTGTATTAATAATAATATTGTTTTTTTTAGTTTTTTGTTTTTTTTTTTCAAAAATAAAAATGTGTACTTTTTTTTTTATTTTTCTTAAAACTAACTTAAAAAAATAAAAATTTAATTAAATTTTTAAAACCGAAACTATGTACAATCAAGATTCTAATATTCCTTGCTAACTGTTCTTGTTTTTCTATCCATCGTTCGTATAGGAATAACGTGTGCTCGGCATCGTCAGTGCCTCCATCTTCACAGATACAACTCCTTTGTTCACAATTTCCCATTTGACACAAGTATTTGCGAAAATACCCATGTCTGGAGAGTAGGTGCGTTACGTAGTAATTCAGCTCTCCAAGTTTCCGGTCTACCTATGCGTTCAGGTTCGGAATTATTCTTGAAATCCATTCGCCTCGTATTTCGGCGTCCATCGTTCTTACCAGGCAGTGATTGTTTGTTGCCTTGTTGGTATTGCGATCTCGACAGTGAAAACATCTGCTGTTTTGCTTTCAATAGCAAGCAGGTCGATCGGAATCATGCCTGCTATCACAAAAGCTGCTGCTCCAAAGACCGTGCGGTACGCGCTTATAACTCGCAGTTCCGCTGTTCTTTGTACTGTAATAATCGGTTTACACCTGCAATCGCCCTTAAGTGAGTCAGCCCATAGTTCGCTTGCGTAAAGAAAGATGAAGTGGCATACTTCCATTAGCAGTTTTCGCTTGCTGGACATGGGTCCCTTAACGTTTTCCAAAAAGGTTCAGAACTCGAACCCATGGGTCGTGCGTGAAGTCCTAATAACCTACAGTTAAAATTTCAGCAAGATGGGTCCTTTACTTTTTGAGCTATCGTGCCTACCGACGGGCATGGCTATATCAACTCATGATGTCACTCTGATCACAAATATATAGACTTTTCCATATCTAAAAAGCAAACACCATACCAAAGCTAACATACCCTTTTCGTATTTCATAGGTGTAGACCAGGGTATAAAAAATTTCAAAAAATATGTTTAAAATTCTATTTCTCAGTCATTTCATCAAGATAAGATAACTACACTTTTGGGAGATTTAGTTTTTTCTATCTAATAAAAAGAAACAAATTATTTGTCTTTGTTAATTGAAATTGAAACAAAGCTGATTTTTATGTTTGGTTTTAATGTTTAATGCAAAAAAATGAATTAAAGAAATTTATTGAAAAGAAAAAACGTATTTTATTGAAACTTGTTATTTTATTTTGTTATAACATTTGTAATTTATGATATAAGAAAAAAATTGTGGTGTAAAAATATTCAAAGGGAAACAAATATTTTTTTTGGAACACTAAAATGGTATGTTAATTCTTCAATTTTTTGACTAATAGGGTCCAAAGCTAATTATGCCTAAAAAAATTCTCATAATTTTAACTTTTGAATCATTTATAACTTCCAAATTCGAAAAGCAATATGCATTACTTTTCATGAATTAGAAAAAGATTTCAACAGGATTTAATGTGCACTTTAAATTTGTTTTTAACTACTAGATTTTTGTTTTTATGGGTTAAAATAAAATATCAAAAAATTTAGTGTAAAAATATTATTTTATTCAAAAATAGAATCTTTAAGGCCTTCTAGCTACTTATGGATTAGAGATAGTCTCTTCCCATACAATTTTTTGTTCGTTTTCAACTCCACTATCATCTGCTGTTTTATGGCACTTTATTCCCGCGACACCCTGTATATTATCTTAAATGAATCTAGAATATGATCATGCTGACTTTTACAGTAGTGATAACATATACAGGATTTTGTATCCATTTGCTTCGATCTCATTGGTGTAGGGTAGAGATTCTGTTTCTTCTAATACTTTTTGGATTTCTGTTTTGTTTAATAATTTTGTGTTAACTATTAATTTTTTCGCAATTTCGGCTGCTAATCCGCTTTATTTAGCAGTTCTTTTATTATGCCGAGTTTGTTGAAAATCATTTGCTTAAATTGTTGGTATCTTTTTGTTATTTCGCTAGTTACTTTCATTATTTCGCGGTTTATCTTATATTGTTGATTATTGTTATCGGTTAGCTCATTTTGGCTCTTCAAAATGGTATCCCAGTCAGTGGCATCTGGTGTACCAGACAGCCATTTCCACGCTGATCCGATCCAATTGATTGATCTTGATTGATTTAATATTCTAGTTCCTCTCAATTTTGTTAATGTTCTATGATTTTGTTTATTCGGAATTCTAGCTGAGGTTTCATCACGTTTATTGAATTGATCTTTTCGATGAATGGAAGGATTTGTTGCAGAACTTCATCACAATCTTTGAGATTGATGATGTGAACCAGATTGAAATTTTCATTTATTATTCTCCCTTGGTCTCGTTTTATGGTTGCGGTTGGGCTTTTAAATTCAAATATTTCTGGCCATGCAATGGTTTTTGTTGGATCCCTCCGAAATTCTTTGTTTAAAAATTCTTTTCTTTTAAAATCCTTTTAGACGAAATCCTATTTTTTTAAAATCCTAATAGACAAAATCCTCTTTCCCGAAATAATTATTTTTTACAGTCCTAGTAGACAAAATCTTATTTTGCCAAAATCCTTTTTTATCAAAAACCTAACAAATTCTATTTTTTGTTGAATTAAAATCGGCTATAGTTTCCTTCAGGGACTAAGTTGGACTAGCTTGATATTTTGCACACATTCGTGCAATCTTTAATAAATATGGTTCTATCACGTCATATATTAGATCTGGTTTTCAGAAATCTAAAATGGGTTCATTAATTGAAAGAGCTATCAGAGATTCGAAGTTAAGAGTATTACATTTATGCATTTATTTATGCATTTGTTATAATCGCAAGATTTTACTTAAATTTTTAATATGAATTAAATTCTCAATAATAAAAATGTATTATGTTGTAAGTGGGTAATATACAAATATTGTTTTTTTTTACATCAAAATAAAAATTTAGCAGAACTCATTTTCAAATATAAAAATTATCAAAATAAAAATATCAAAATATTTTACCTTTATTGAAACAAAAGATAAAAAAAATGCTATGCTATCTTTTCATACATTCAATTAGACATGGAATTAAACTTCTAAAGTTATATTTATCTTAGATTTATTGATGAGTTAAATAAATAAATAACAACACAAAGATAAATTTGTTTGTTTTTAACCGCAATGTACATGGTCAAAGCTATTAGAGTACACTTGTTGTGTTGGTTATAATGCATTGTTGTTAGTTATGATAAAACTGTCAAGCAGAAGAGAATGTAAATAAAAAACAGCTGTTTGGTATAATATATTATGCTTATTACTATGCTTATTGCACCAAACAGCTGTTTATTATTTACATTCTTTTCTGTTTGGTAAATAATGAATAACATTATAAGCCTAATGAGTAAATGAGTAATCTATGTAAATAAACTAATTGGAATACACGTGCATTAAAGTTTTATTGTTTTTTGTTAAATCAAATCAAATTATTATAATATAAAATATGAACGACGAAATTTCACTTGTAAAATCAAATAAGGGAAAAAAAAAATTGACTATATATATGTGTATGTATATCATTTACAAGTGGAGTATAAAGGAAAGTACAGGTGGGAATGTACAACAAGAAAAACCTTTTTTTGCAAGGATCGCCTTATAACAATAATTGAAAATAGTGTCCAAAAAAATTTAAAACAATCCCTAAAAAGGGAGCTGGACACAATTATGCACCAATGGCTTTAGAAAAGCAAGTTTCGGGAGTAAATCGGCAAATTAAACAAGTGGCACGAAAAAACTGAAGCAGAACCATCACAAATAGTTCACGACAGTGTAATAGCGTGTATTAAAGATTTTCGTGTCTACTTACCGAACGAATCAGCTCAAAAAAAAAAAAAATTCACAGCGTATGTTCATCCAACATCAAAGAACCACCAACACTTGAAGAAATAAATTTACCGGAATATTTGACCCTTTTGGAGGGTAAATTATTTGTGTTATCGGAATTGGATTACGATTCAGGAAAAAAACATCGGGTCTATAATGTAATCGCTTTAGGCGAAATCCTACTTTTTTAGAATTCTAAAAGACAAAATCCTATTTTTTCAAAATCCTAGTTTCCAAAATCTTATTGGTTACTCAATAAAAGGCATGCTGAAGTTGTACTTGAGTTTTTCTCAAAACCATACTGCTCAGGATATAGGATATTGTTATTTTTCATAAAGTGAATATGTCTTTTTTTAACTAATTTCTCGAACAGTTTTACAAACGAGCACAAAACTGAGATTTATTTATTTATTTATTTAAACCAAAGCAAGGTTATTATAAGAATTATTAAATTTAAACTTATAATTAATAGTATTATAATATATACAATAAAAACAAAAATAATTTGCTGACGTAGAACTACACAAAAATACGTAGTACATTATCAATATTGTTATCTACTTTTTTATTACCCTACACCTATAGAATAGGAAAAGGGGTATATTAACTTTAGTATGGTGTTTCTAACCACCTAAAGGAAGCGAGCTAGATATGGAAAAGTATATATATTTGTGATTAGCGTGACCTCCTGAGTCGATATAGCCATGTCCGTCCGTCCATCCGTAGGCACGATGGCTCAAAAAATAATGGAGCTATATTGATGAAAATTTAACTGTAGGTTACAAGGACTGAAAGTACGGCGGGGATTGCTAATGGGCGAAATCGGGTTTGGATTCTGGACCTTTTAATCGGTGCAAGGCTAACGAACATATATAAAAAATCATGATAACTCAACAACTAATGACGCTATCTGTATCAAATTTGTGCTGTAGGTTACTAGTAATGAGACTAAGGCGGGGATTGCGTAAGATCGAGATTGGATAATGGGTTCGGAACCTAGAACTTTTTGATCGAATTTAGGCCAAACTGGCATAATTCCGAAACCAATGAATATAAAACCTCCAAATTTGGTATCACGGTGTCCCTTCCTATTTCCTTAGTGTCCTTGTAATTTGGGCCCCATTGGAGTAGTGGGTCGGGGACCAGCCACACATTTTTGAAGACCTTAAAGCTTATCTTTAAAATTAATAAAGATAGCAACTTGAAAACATGTAGAAGTTCAAATTTGGCACAAAATTGTTCTTTACTATTTCTTGTGTGTCCCCCTAATTTGGGATCGATTGGAGTGGTGGTTCAGACCTCCCAATGTTTAAAAGCTTATAAGTGGAATTTCTAAAAATGGTAACTTAAAATTAATATATAACGTTCCACTTGTCTACAAGGGTTAACTGGTATTTAAAGTACAGCGCGGACTGCATATGGATGAAATCGTCCAAAGGGTTCGGATTCTGGATCATTTAATCGGTCTAAGAGCTAACGAACATATATAATAAATCACCATAACTCAACAACTAATGAGGCTATCTTTATAAAATTTGTGTTGTAGGGTACTGGTAATGAAACTACGGCGGTGATTTCGTACGGAGGGGAATGGACAATTGTTTCGAAACTTAGAACTTTTTGATCGAATTTAGGCCAAACAAGCATAACTCCAAAACCAATGAAGATCTCCAAATTTGGTATCAGGGTGTCTCTTTCTATTTTCTAAGTGTCCTTGAAATTTGGGACCAATTGGAGTAGTGTGTTGAGGACCAGCCACACAGTTCCCAAGACCTTAAATCATATTTTCGAAATTAATAAAGATAGTAACTTCAAACAAATTTGGCAGATGGGTACTCTTTACTATTTCCTGTGCGGTTCCTCTAATTTTGGATCTATCAGAGTGGTGGTTTAGTACCCCTCTTAGACCCCCCAAGGTTTAAAAGCTTATCATCGAAATTAATGAAAATAGTAACTTAAAATTAAGATAGAACGTTCCAATTGTGTATAAGAGTTAACTAGTATTGAAAGTAAGACGGGGACTGCATATGGAAAAAATCGTACAATGGTTTCGGGATCTGGAACCTTTGAAAATTCAAGGGCTAAAGAACATATATCTTAAAAACAGCATAACTCAAAAAATAATGCCGCTATTTTGATGAAATTTAAACTCTGGGTTACTAGTAATGAAAGTACCATCGGAATATGTTCTGGTCGAGTTCGGATTCTTGAAGCTTTTGATCGATCTGAGGCCAAACGAGCATAACTACAAAGCCAAAGAATATATTTCCTATTTCCTATGTCCCCCCGAAATTTAGACTTAGTTGTAGTCGTGGTTCAGGTGCCTCCTAAGAAATCCCAAAATTAAAAAGCTTCTCTTCGAAATTCATGAAGATAGAAACCTTAAATTTGATACACGAGGGTTCTTTCCTATTTCCGTTTTTATTTAAAACTTTTATATTTTTAAAAGGCTAAGAATTTTACCATAAAACATATTTAGTATAATATTTTATAAATTAAAAACCATAGGTGATATATAATTAAGACATTGTGTACAATACTTAAGCTATATTCAAAGGTACTTGCTGCATTTATGTAAAATTTATTGTTATATTTAAATGAACTATATGAAAAGTTCTAAATTTGTAATCATATTTTAGAAATACATTTATTGCATATTTTGCGTTCATAAGCTTTTCTAATAGGTACATAAACTATCAATTTAAAATAATTGCAATTTTGAAAAATTTTAATTATTAAATATATTATGCTTGAATTAGCTTTTTATCACAAAATTTAATAATTAAAATTTTTTCACTTTAGTAATTGAATTTAAATAAATATATTTTCATTTATTTCAAATTTTTTTGTTTTTTAATATTTTTAAATAGATAAATTAGTAAGAATTTGATAATAAATTAGAAAAGTAATTGGAAAATGTATTTAGAATTTTAAAGTTAATTTGGTTAGCTACGTCTTAAGATCAAACTAATAACAGCTTTTATGGTGTTAAAATGACTTATGGACTTCCTATTTAATTTGAACCAAATAGGTGTAGGGTATTTCTAAGTTTCTAAAAAAAAAAAAATTATGAATCACATAGAACAATAAAAGACATAAATTAACATACAAAATACAAATTAGCTTAGTTTTACTTTTTTTATTTTAATTTTTTTTTTATTTTGTAAACTGAGCCATTGTAATTACTGTGGAATTTATTAATATTTTTTTTTTTTTATTTAATTTATATAAATGTTACCTAAACTTTGTTATTATTTAAAATTATGTCATTTTAAAATTAAAGTATGTTAATGTGTTACGATGTTTTAAGAAAGTATTGTAATTTAGATTTGTAAGCATTTTTTGAAATTGTGTCACAGAAAAGGTTGTTGAATTGATTATATAATATGCAACTCCTGTTTATGGGTTCGTTTTTTGTCTTGTTGGCCTAACATTATTATTGATTTTCATTTTATCTTTAATAAGGTTGACATTGATATTATTGGATAGAACATCGAATGTAAAACCGTTCAAGAGTAAGATTTTACGGGAATTTAAGCTCAGGAAGTTAACTAATTGTAGCCTCAACGCACGAGTGAGCAAAATAAAGTTATTATTACCCAAATATTGTTGAACTCTCTTGCTCTTCTTTTGATAAAACCGAGCGTTTTGTTCGCCATTGATAACATTGATTCATAGTGCAGATTATAATTCAATTTGTTGTCCAAAATGATTCCCAAATCTGATATATAATCTACGCGCACTAGGTTGCAGTTTTGTAAGAAATAATTATGCATAACTGAGGATCTTTTACGTGAAAAGCTTATAGCGTAACACTTATTGACGTTGTAATCTAGCATTTTTTCAGAGCACAATTTATCTAAGCACTCTAATTTATATTGAAGGAAACAGCAATCAGTATCATTTTTGATTACATGGTACATTTTAAGATCATCAGCATAAGTAAGGTGAGCAATGCCTGATAAACAAACAGAAAGATATCTTATATGTATATCAAATAAAATTGGTCCTAAGTGACTACCTTGGAGTACCCCAGAGTACACAGAAATAGGGTTAGATATAGTACCTTGAAATTTAACAAATTGTACTCTTTTAGTGACGTACGACTTTATCCATTTTAATATAGGACCAATGACACCTAATTTTACCAGTTTATCTATTAATATATAATGATTTATGCGGACAAATGCCTTACTAAAATTTGTATATATTGCATCAATCTGATGACCTTTTTCCATCGAAGATTAATATATCTGATGTGAAAACCATCAGATTAGTAGTGGTTGAAAGTCTCTTCCTAAAACCGTGTTGTTTTGGATTAAGAAATGGGTCTATTATAAGTGTAATTTTATCAGTTACAAATTTTTCAAATAATTTAGGTATAGCCGATTGAATTGCTATACCTCTATAATTATCTAATAGTGATTTATCACCTTTTTTATGGATGGAAATCAAGTATGAGGTATTCCAAAATTGTGGAAATGTACCTGATATAAGAAATCTGTTAATATGAATGTGATTAGGCCAATTAAATTATAAATCCAGTTGTATAAGAAAATTGGAGGAAGAAGATCGGGCCCAGATCCTTTTTAATATGTAAATTACTAATTTCTGAAAAGACATCTTCAAATGATAAGTTTAGATTACTTAAAGATTGGAAAGCCACGTTTTCTTGTCCTAGTAGTGACTGACGGTAAACATTTTGGAATTTGTGAGCAAAAAAATTGAAAATATCATCAGGGCACGGGAAAAAGCGAACAGGAAAAAATACAGCTACGAGTGTTTTCAGATATCTATCGCAGTAAAGTACGATTGGTTCTTCTTCGCACACAACAATGACACATTAATAACAACATCAGTTTAAGGCGTAACATATTGTGTAACCTGAAGATTTACGTTTTGTATTAATAAATTCAAAGAATTTCCTAGGATTACTCAAAATGGAGTTACCAATATTCTGCACGTAACTGTCGTACGATGCGATGGATTTTCTTCTAAATTCATCCGATAATTTTTTATGCTCATTAACAGTTTCTGAACGTAGATAATCTGAAGATTTAATGATTTTATATAATTTATTTCTACGATTACGTAGAGATCTCAGCTCCCTATCTAGCCATGGTTCCTGTAATTTATCTTTTTTTACAATCTTTGCTGTGTAATTATCAATAATTGATGATAAGATTGTATGAAAATTTAAAACTACTAAATCTAAACTTTGCTGCATTACTCGTCCCAATTAATATTAGCTAAGGCAATGTTAATGCCTGCGTAATTAGCATTTTTGAAATCATATACTATTTCTTTATTGTAAGATTTGGAGAATAATTGTTGATTTGTATTGTTTAGTTCAATAATTACTGCATTATAATGAAGTGAATTTGCAAAGAGGTGGACTAAAACATCGTCATAAGCATTAGAGAAGGCTAGGTCTAACCATCTACCGTTGTTGTTTGAGTGTTGAATAATTTGTTGCATGTCATTTCCATAAAATGAACTTATAAGATTAAATTCTATTTCATCCAAAAAATTAACTGGTAGTAGTTGATTATCATCTTCATCAATGACAAAAAATAAAAGAGGACGATTAAAATCCCCCAAAACGAAAATGGTATCATCCTCATTCATAGATGTAATTATAGTATTACATATGTCCAAAAAGTCTCAATAGGAGGATTCTTCAGAGTTGAGAGGAAAATAAACAACCTGATATTAGATAGTAACCAGTAAATATTTTTAAAAATATATGTTCGAAAGATATAGAAGTGCTGCAAGATACTAATTCAGTACGCATGCCGCTGTTAATAGCAATTAGTAGACCACCACCTCTAAAAAGACCAATTGATATGTAGTTACGATAATGTAAATTGTCCACTGATTGTCAAGAATTTCTTCATTTTTAAAAGAGTCGTTTAACCACGTTTCTGTAAGAACTAAGACATTAAAATTACAGGATTTGGTGTCGATGTAAAGAAAGAACATCTTAACAGTTTTATTACGATTTTCAGCATTTTTCTTGCTGAAGTAAATATTATCTAAGTTTTTAGGAACGAAAAAAAGTTTTTTCAGTTTTTCTGAGTTTTTTAATATATTCGCGCCTTCTACTCGACAAGTGGGACCGAAAGGCACTTAAGTTCCAACGCTTCAAACTGATGTTGTCATTAATGTAGAAAGTATCATTGTTGTGTGCGAAGAAGAACCAATCGTACTTAACTGCGATAGATATCGGAAAAAACTCGTAGTTGTATTTTTTCCTGTTCGCTAATTGTTTTGGAACAATTCTTTCTGCATTTATAATAGGAATACTAAAGTTTTCATAAAAATGTTTTTTTAATATACTGCGGTTTACTCCCAAATGGTACTCCTTTCAACATGTACACTGCTATAACACTGTCTAATTTTCCACCGTTAAATTTACTGGTATTTGCATTAAAAACTTTATTATCAACTTCAGTTGTGTTTATTTTATTACATATATTTGAAATGGCAGACTTTAACTCATCATAAACAGATGAGCACTTTGGTGGAATGATGGTATCATCGGTAAACGTTGAAATCTCCGTGATTTTATGTTCCAAAGAAAGAAACATATCATCCCATTTATTATTTGTGTTTGCAACATTGTTAATTCCATTACGAAGTTCAGAAGACAAAGAAACCAAGGTGTCTTGTAATGGATTTACAAAACTGGGCACGTATACCTCAATCAAATTTGCTGGCATGTCTTTATGTATTTTGTTAATTTCTTCAACTTTACTTGTCAAGGTGTATTGAATTTTAGTTATGACATCCAAAGAATTACTAACATCGGACATGGTCTTTAAGAATTTAGCTATTTAAATTCTTTATTTTTTGATTAAATATATTGATTATTGAGAGGCCACTAATACTCTCGGAGATATTATGTAAAAGTAAACATTAGAAAATATTTTATTAGATAGGTTGTCTAAGTTATTTGAGGTCTCCAATAGATTTTCATTGTTAATTTGAATTACTCCATGTAATTTATTAGCCATACCGCCCTTTTCTCTGCTTAGGGCAGTTATGCTTTCATCGATGTTATCATACATTGTGTAAATGACTAATTTAATTAATTAACTTAAATGTTAAAAAAAAATTATTTTTTTTTTTTATTACATGCAAAGACGTCTGCACTAATTAGATAGCCCCATAGTTCAACTGATTTGTCTTGTTCCCATGTTCCCACTCTTAAATATTGGCGTGACAAGAGCCTTTTTTAAACACTCAGGGAATTAACTGGTTTCAACAGAACCATTAACACACCTAAACAAGATCGGTGCTAGCCTATCTGCAAATTTATTGAGAAATTTGGTGCATATGCCGTCATGACCAGCTGCAGCACATGATTCCAGGGAGGTAATTATTTCGTTAATTTCTACTAAGTTTGTTGGACTTAAGTTAAAATTCTAGTGAATCATCATCATAGCTGGCTCGGCGATCCAAAATGAATCTTGGCCTCCCCTACAAAATTCCTCCATTGCTCTCTGTCTCTAGTTATCATCCGCCAATTTCTCGCGTTTATACTCGTTGCACTTTTTTCAACGTTGTCAATCCACCTTAGCTTTGGACGACCTATGTCTCTTCTACCTTCTGGTCCATTTATAAATGTTTTGTACGTAGATCTGTCACGATTCATTCTTATTACATGACCGGCCCATTTAAGTTGCTGTATTTTTATCCGACTACTCAATGGTGGTTCTTTAAACTCCTCAAAATATTCGTTATTGTAACGCAATCTAAATGAGCCATCTTCATCTCTAATTGGACCAAGAATGCGTCGGAGTATTTTACGTTCAAAAACATCAATTCTATTTTCATCTTGTTTTCTCACTGCCCAAGTTTCTGAGCTGTACATAAATACTGGTATAACCAGTGTTTTGTATAGCCTAAACTTTGATGTTTTTGATAGTAAGTTTGAGCCAAAAACTTTGTATAGTGAAGCAAACATTTTGTTTGCAGCTTTAATACGCTCATCAATTTCTAATTTACAGTCGTTTGTTTTATTCACTGTTGAGCCAAGGTATTTGAAATGATTTACTGATTCGAAATTGTAGTTATTAATGTTGATATTTTGTCTATTTGCAGTTCTAGAATTACTCATATATTTGGTTTTTGTCTCGTTAATGTTTAATCCAAAATTTTTTGCAGATTCTTCAAATCTATGAAAATTTTCTTCCAGGGTTTGCATATTTCTTGCCAGTAGATCAATGTCATCTGCAAAACCTAATAATTGCGATGATTTATTCCAAATTGTACCTTTTGTTTCAAGTCCTGCATCACGTATAATTTTCTCTAGTGTAAAATTAAACAATGTTGGTGACAAAACATCGCCTTGTCTTACACCAGTATGAGTTTCAAAACAGTCTGAAAGATCACCTTGCAGTCTTACATAGTTTTTTGCTCCATTTGTAGCCATTTTCGATAGAGCAACTAGTTTTTCAGGTACACCGAAAAGTCTCATGGCATTCCATAGCATATTTCTATTTACTGAATCAAATGCTTATTTAAAATCGACAAATAAATGATGCATATCACGGTTATATTCATTACTTTTTCTATTATTTGTCTCAACGTAAATATCTGATCAATTGTAGATTTTCCTGATGTGAAACCTGCTTGGTAATCTCCAATTATTTCTTTTGAATAGATTTTTAATCTATCATTTAAAATATTGGTAAATACTTTATATGTTACACTTAATAAAGTAATACCTCTATAATTTGTACACATAAGTTTGTTTCCTTTTTTATGTAGTGGAATTTCTATTCCATATCTCCATTCATGTGGCATTTGTTCTTTTTGCCAAACACCTGTTATTAATTTATAAATCTCTCCGCATAATGCATTTCCACCATTTTTTAATAACTCAGCTTGAATACCATCAATACCACATGCTCTGTTGTTTTTTAACTTTAGAATACTCTGAGACACTTCTTCTTCACTAGGCTCTTCAATATATGGTTCTGCAGTATGGATTTCAACATTTTCATCTTCATTAGTACTAATGTCAGTTATTGGGTTTAGTAGTTCTTTAAAGTACTCTGCCCATCTTTTATCACCATTGATTTTTCTTGAATTAGATCACCGTTTTTATCTCTGCATGCGCGAATTGTAGGGTTAAAATCATTCGTAACACATTTTATTTCTTTGTAGAATTTTCTACCATCATTTACCTGCCTAAAGTTTTCTACATTTCCTAATTTTTCCTCTAAAAAATCTCTTTTCTTTTTTCTAAATAGATTTTGTGCTATATTTCTTTTACTTCTATATGTTTCTTGATTTGCTCTTGTGTTAATTTGTAGTACCTTCTTTCTTGCTTCATTTTTTTCATCATTCACTCTCTGGCATTCTGCATCCCACCAACCATTTCTCTGTGTTCTTCTACCTGTATCAAGGATTCCTTGTGCTGCTACGTTGATTGCATTTTTTATTTTAATCCATTGTGTTTCAATATCATGATTTTCGTTTTCAGCTGTTTTAGTTTCTTCTAAACTTTGTTCAATTCGATGTATGAATTCTATTTTTATTTCCTCATCTTTCAATTTGTTTATGTCCCATTCCTTATTTGAATGTCTTTTCACCTTCCTTCAGTTGATATTCGCGCTTTAAATTTTGCACCAACAAGAAAATGATCTGTATCACAGCACGCACCACGATAACTTCTAACATCTTCAATATTGTTTCTATGCCTAGAATCAATTAGTATGTGGTCTATTTGATTAGCATAATTTCCATTTGGAATTTTCCATGTCGGTTTGTGCAAGGTCTACTACACGATTTCCATTATTATTTGATTCACTATGTAGACTATGTGGTGTTCCTGTGTTTTACTTATTTTTGCATTAAAATCTCCAGCAATTAGTTTTATATCGTTTTTGGGCAGTTCATCATACAATTTATTTAACTCATTGTAAAATATATCTTTCTCATCTTCATCCTTATCTTCAGTTGGGGCATGAATACAAATCATTGCTACATTAAAAAATTTAGTTTTCAATCTTAATGCACATAGTCTTTCATTTTTTGCTTTAAAATCAATAACAACATGATTTATATCTTTTTCGACAATGAATCCCGTTCCAAACATATGGATTTTATTTTTATTACCACTGGAGTATACAACATGATTACCAGAAGTGAAAAATACTTTCATCTAACCATCTTGTTTCTTGCATGGCAGTAATCTGCATTCTGTACTTCTGTAATACTTGAGTTAAATTTTTTAAAGCACCACTTTTGTATAAGTTTTTTTTGTATTCTAGTGAATATACCGATGGAAACTACTAAGATAATGATTGTCGATATTTCCGACAAAGCTAATATCTATATGTTACGATTAAAAACGTTTGGTTCATAACCTACGAGATTTCTCGTGGTTCAAAGAAGTCTTTGTTATCATGTTTGACAACTTGTATAGTACTTTTCGTATTTTGCAGATTGGTGCTGGTCATAACTGATTTATATATAGCCCAAGGTTGCTTCGGGTTCGTCGAATCTTTTGAAATTTGCTCAGAGTAAAAAGTTGACTTCGCCTTGCGAGTCATTATTTTTAATCTATCTCTATAAGTTTCATACAAATTTGCAACGCGTGCGTTTTCGGGGAATTTTTCTTGAATTTATTGAAAGAATCCCGAACTTTCATCATTTGCAATTTTTAATTGGAAGAATACGGGTGTACTTTTTGATTAATTAGAGTTAAAGATTAATGGTCTCTCTGATTGATTTTTAATCTACGCTGATGAGTATCATTTGGTGACCAGACAAATGCGTATCTGTTATGTGCAGATTGTATTGAAAGTTGATGATGTCTGTTATAAAATGATCAATCGCAGTCTTACACATAATTCCAATCCTTGTCCACAAAGCCGTTGCTCAAGAGAGTATGCCTATAGATTTTAACATACCTTTTTTTTCCATCTAACAAATTTAAATTAAAGTCTCCTATTATAAATGAACGTTTATAAATGGACGTTAGTTCATCTACCTTTTTGTTGAAATCTTCAAAATTAGTTGAATGTGGCCTATAGCAAACTAATAAATTAATGTTGTTTTTCAACAACTTGACTACTATAAAACTTGATTGTAAATATTCTTCTTCAAATAATCTTCAGTACGCTGCTAATAGAATTAGCTACAAAATTGCAGCACCATCGTACCCATTCGCTCGGTTTGCGTAATTTCCGGTAAAACCTGTCAAATTTTAAAACCTATTTTCTTCTTTTTTTAGCCTAATTTCGATCAGAACAGTAACATGGAAATTGCAATTACGAAAATATAGCTAATAACGATTCAATATCATACAGTTTCTTCAGTAAACTTTGAATATTGAAGTAAATAATATTTATATTTCTTTTGCAACTTGTTATTATATTTTGTACTGACCCTGTACTATGAATTTCTCTCATCTCATCTTCAATACTGATCATACCCATTAATATTTAGAAAATAATAATAGAATATAAAATTTGACATGTGGTGAGAATAAATGGAGAAGTGGAACAAAAACAATAATATTTGGAATTTCGTGCGCGGTGTAAATGTAATTTATAATTAATTTACGAACAATAAGATTTTTAGATTTTTATAAAATATTGGTAAAATTAATTTAGATATATGTTTTATATTAAAATTTATTATTAATTTGAATTTGGTTAGATGTTTAATATTTCGATAAAAATTGCAATAGTTATTAAAAATTAAGTAAATAATAGTTACATATTCATTTGAATTTATGTTTTGTAAATACATGTTATGTAATATTGGGTTACAATTTAAACCATTAATAAAAATAAAAAATGGATTTAATTAACCCATTCGTTAATTGGACTAAAAATTTTTTTTTATCAGTTCATGTTATTAAAAGCTGCTTTTTGGTTTCCGTCGATAAATTTTCTGCTTCAATTTTGATGTTGTTGAATTGACTCGACACTTTAGCGTGGTATTTGATGTGGTATTTTGATGTATGGATCAATTTGTAGGTAGTTATTTTTCCTATCAATTATAGCATATAGCATGAAGATTCTTTCTCCTGAGACCTGGAAGGAAAAAATTCTGGGTATGCGTTGTTTCCCAATTTCCCGAAAAGATTTCTCCCTATATTCTGTGAAATTTAAATATTTTTTCCTGCAGAACGTACTGTAAAAGGTTTTTTAGCTGGTTTAGAGTTTGTTGTGACTTCTGGCTTTATGAAGTTTATTTTCTTTCCTGAATCAACGTCTCTGATTTTCTAAATAAGGAACGCTGGAACGGCGTTCGTGTCATAAAATTTATTTGTTGAATTTCTTTTCTTTTTTCTATAGATGGTTTTTGATGTTGGATGTTGTATGCAGAAATTTTTTGCTGTGCTGTGTGTGGTGGTGGCTGTTGGAATTGCCGAAATGGTGAAACTGGTAGACGCGTGTTATTATTTAGAATCCTATTTATTGAGGTTGTGGTGTGTAAAATTTCAGGTGTTATCATTTTGTAGGTCCGACCAAGTTGAATATGTTTCTGAAAGACTTTGCGGTCTGACTAGGTCACGCAAAATCTTCTTTTTATCCTTTTCTTCGGGTATACATCCTACCCAATGGAAAGTTGCTCAGGTTTCCCTATCCAAAAATAGGTAATAAAAGCGATCCCTCATACTACCGCCCTATAGCTATAACATCGGTCCTTTCCAAAGTTATGGAAAAAATCATAAATCAAAAACTGTATCATAAAGGTTTGCTTCATGATCGACAATACAGGTTCAGAACCCGTCGTTCAACTGGTGATCTCATGACTTACTTTTGTGAAAAGCTCAATGTTTTTCTTCACCATTCTGGTGAATATGATGTTGTAGTGTATAGCATGCTGTTTTGTTCGCAAAATGAAGCTTTAGAGTTAGGTAGAATCTTTATTAAATGGATCTGAGTACTTTCGAATCGTACGATTCGAATACTGATCGATGGTTTATCATCTGACAAATTTGGACTAAACGCTGGTGTCACTCAGGGATCTGTTTTTTCTCCAACTTCTTAATATTCATAAATGACCTTCTATCTTAAACTTCCAGTCCAATCCACAATTTCACAGACAACAGCACCCTTGTAGCTTCCCATGAATTTCATAGCCGCTGTAACATTAATCATCAGGTTAATCATTCATCATCTCACGAAAAATAGCAACTTCTATTCCCAACCTGAATTTTCAGGGAGAAGCTTTGAAGCGCTCAACACATATAAACATTTTGGGCATTATTCATTTATTATGAATAACAGTGGCGATAAGGGACATTCTTTTCTTACTCTTACAGTGGTTGTGGTTGAGGTACTCAGCTTACCATTATGCGATACAACTGTTTTTGCATTGTTGTATAAAGTTTGTGCATTCTGTCAGATCGGGTAATTTTATAATTATTCGATATTGTTATAGAATCTTCTTTTGTCTCTTTTCGCCATCTTCTAAATTTTAATACAACTTTCTTTGTGCCGGTTTCTCAGCTCTGTGCTATCATTTGTTAATAGTTGTTGTTTTATATTTTCTCTTTTCTCAATGGCAGCGTATGTTTTTTCAGATATCCACTATTTTCTTACACGACTAGAGAAACTCAGGACTTCCTCACCGGCTTGGTGATATATGTTTTGAATTTGACCTTGCGTTATATTCTGCTGCATGTTAAGTTCTTGTTGTATTTGTGATACAATTCTTCTTTTCTATCGTTTGATTTAAGCTTTTGAACACAAAGTCGTTTTTTTTTAAAGTCCGTTATTGAGTTTAAGACTGTTAATTTGATTCTTATATCAGCAGTTACCAGCATATGGTCACTCTTTGTATCTGCTCCTCTCCAAGCTCTCATCATTTTCTTAGATGAAAACAAAAATATTCCGAACAATAAAGGTCTACCAATTATCCATCACATGAATAGAAGAAATAATAATCAAAAAATACTATATCGCCTTGAAAATATTGAAAACAATAACTTTAAATATAATACAAAAATATTTTGAAAAGCATAATTCAATATGTTGGTGAGTAAATTAGAATTTATTGCAAGACACTAGGGAAAAGGAAGATTTTATTCGGTTTTTCTTGGTGTTTTGATAGTTATTTAGTTATATGATAGGGTAGAATAAGTAGTAGTATTAGGATTTGATATAAAAAAAAATTGAATTCAGTGAATTTTTTTAAACTTTTAGTTCAAAATACAAATACTATATCTTCTAATATATAAAGAAGAAAATTTGTTTGTTTGTTTGTTTGTCCAGGATTCACGTGAAAACCACTGGTCCGATTGACACCAAATTTTAGAGGAATAATTTTGAGAGTCCGGGGGGTGACATAGGCTATGTCGCATTTTTATAAGTCAACAGGTTGCGGCGCCAGAGCCGTTTTAAGCTTTTTCGTTTTTTTGATGTCGAGTCGAAACGGTTTTACCGATTAACTTGAAATTTTGCACGAATGTTCTTCTTATTAAACGGAATTAATGGTATAAAGTTGGTTGGAATAAATTAACCCCTTTCGGCCCGGCGGGCTTCCAAAAAATTTTGTGTTTCCAATTTGTGTCCAATTTTACAGGGTGGTTTTGCAGTCAAAAAGAGAGGCTGGCACAAATTTTTGTTGGGTTCGGTTAACCCGTTTGAGCACGAGGGCGCAATGAAGCTTTTTCAATGTTTTTGATGTCGAGCCGAAACAGTTTGACCGATTGACTTGAAATTTTGCACAAATCTTCCTCTTAGCAAACGGAATTAGTTGTATAAAGATGGTTCGAAAATATTAACCCATTTCGGCCCGGCGGGCTTCCAAAAAATTATTTGTTTCCGATTTGTGTCCAATTTTACAGGGTAGTTTTGCAGTCGAAAAGAAAGGCTGACACAAATTTTTGTTGGGTTCGGTTAACCCGTTTGAGCACGAGGGCGCAATGAAGCTTTTTCAATGGTTTGACCGATTGACTTGAAATTTTGCACAAATGTTCCTCTTAGCAACCACATTTAGTTGTATAAATTTGGTTGGAATAAATTAACCCATTTCGGCCTCGCGGACTTTCAAAAAATTTTGTGTTTTCGATTTGTGTCCAATTTTACAAGGTTGATTTTGCAGTCGACAATAGAGTCTGGCACAAATTTTTGTTGAGTTCGGTTAACCCGTTTGGGCACGAGGGCGCAAAGAAGCTTTTTCAATGTTTTTGATTTCGAGTCAAAACCGTTTGACAAATTGACTTGAAATTTTGCAAAAATGTTCCTCTTAGCAACCGAAATTAGTTGTATAAATTTGGTTCGAATAATTTAACCCATTTCGGCCTGGCGGACTTTCAAAAAATTTTGTGTTTTCGATTTGTGTCCAATTTTAAAGGTTGATTTTGCAGTCTAAAGAGAGGCTGCAAAAAGTTTTAGTTAATTCGATTAACCCGTTTTCCACGACGACGCCATGAAGTTTTCTATAAATTTTATTTTCTTATACGATTAAAAGTATTTTATTGAAAATTTTGTACCAGCATTTTAATTAAAACCCACATGGTTAATTTGGTTTTGACCTGTTTGTGCGTTTTGAACACAGATTCAATGAAATTTTCAGTTTTCTTCAAATGAAATCTAAAAATCAAAAAATTCAATTTCTTAAATATAATGCTTAAAAACATAGTATTTTAAAACAGTTTTTCCAAAAAATAAGCCTACATTTCTCTCATCAAATCATAAAAAAACGAGGAAGAGCGTATTACAACTTTCAGGTGAGTACTAAACAAAATATAAGTTGAAAAGCAAATTTTTAAATCTTTTCTAAACCATCGACTATATTTTATTCAAACGTTGGCAATTCAAGATAACTACTATTGACATAGTATAATGACATAATGGCAAACTTAGTATCCCCATTTGACCAATAGTCATTTTAATTCAGTTAACATTATTCGCCGGGAACCTAACATCCTCAACTCTATCGTCAAGGAGCACCAAATTCTCAAGAAGCACCATGTATAGAAAAATTAGAGATAATCGTTCAAACTGTTTTTTAAAGTTTTTGTTTCGCAATCGATTAAAAGAACTCGACAAAATATTTTTTTAAGCATTCCCCTAATTCAAAGAAGTTGTACCTACTTTCAGAAATTGGACGTAATTTACTTACAAATTTTTTTTTGAGCAATCGTCGGGTCGACAGGGGTTAACAACTTCCAAGTCGGTTAGTAAATTGAACTTCATTTTCAAAAAAGAACACATATAGAAAATTTGAAGTTAATCGGTTAAATCATTTCTAATATATATAACAAAGCAACGAAAAAACGTATAAAAAGCTGTTGGGCCACGATAGGTTAACGGAACTCCACAAATATTTTTTTGTGGCTTCATTTATAAGCAAAGTAGTATTTCAGTTGCTTCCGGGCAACGCCGGGTAAATCTGCTAGTACTATATAAATAACATAAAATAAGTTAAAAACAAATATATAATAATTAATAAAAAATAAAATTGTACTAAAACCTTTTACCCGACGGTGGTAGTCAAAATAAAATATTCAAATATCATAGCTTGATTAGATATATAAAAGCAAAAAAATAAATATTAAATTAAATCACAGTAAAAAAAAAAACCAAAATAGGTTATAAAATTTTATGGTTTTTAATGTTAATTAAAACCATTAATGCTGTGATAAGCTTTTTATTAAAAAATTTAATAATTCAAATTTTTCAAAATAGAAATTAATTTAAATTCCTAGTTTATTTACTTATTAGAAAAGCTTATAAACTCAAAAAATGCAATAATCAAAATATGCAACCATAAGTAATGTTCGTTTTACTAGTAACGTAGAGTTAAATTTTCATCAAAATAGCGCCATTATTAGTTGAGTTATCGTGTTTTTTGAATATATGTTCTTTAGCCCTTAAACTGATCAAAGGTTCCAGAACCCGAACCTATTATTCGATTACGTCAATATGGAGTCGCCACCGTACTTTCAATACTAGGTATCCCTTGTAAACAATTGCAAGTTCTGTCTTAATTTTAAGTTACTATTGTTTTTAATTTCGATGATATGAATTAAGGTACTTATAGTAGTACTTATAGTTCATTATACCTCAAACTTTCATCAAGATAGCTCCATTAGTTTTTGAATTCTCGTGCCAATCAAATGTTTATATAGTTTCAAAAAAAAAATAAATAATAATAACAAATAAAAACACTTTTATGTATAAAATTACTTTATTTTAATTTTAATTTATTTATAAAATTACTTTATTTTAATTTTAATTTATTTGTAAAATTATTTTATTTTAATTTTAATTTATTTATAAAATTAATTTATGTTAGTTTATTTTAAGTTAAATTAAACTTTTATTAATTACTTTATTTGTTGGTTGTCCAAATAATACAAGGAACAGTTACATTTTCTGTTAGGGTATTTAAAGGATAATTAGACTATCTATAAAAAAATATTACAAATTCTTACTAATTTATCAATTTGAAAATATTAAAAAACAAAAAACTTGAATTAAATGAAAATATATTTATTTCAATTCAATTACAAAAGTAAAAAAATTTGAATTATTAATTTTGTGATAAAAATTTAATATATTTAATATTTAAAATTTTTCAAAATTGCAATTATTATAAATTGCTAATTTATGTACCTATCGAAAAGCTTATAAACGCAAAATATGAAACAAATGTATTTCTAAAATATAATTATAAATTTAGAACTTTTCATATAATTCATTTAAATATAACAATAAATTTTACACAAATGCAGCAAATACCTTTGAGTATAGCTTAAGTATTGTACACAATGTCTTAATTATATATCACCTATGGTAATAATTCAATAAAATATATGATATAATAAACATTAAAAAAAGGAATTTAATAGTTTATTAAAAAAATATTTATAAAATATTATACAAAATAAGTTTTATGGTAAAATTCTTAGCCTTTTAAAAATATAAAAGTGTTAAATAAAAACGGAAATAGGAAAGAACCCTCGTGTATCAAATTTAAAGTTTTTATCTTCATGAATCTCGAAGATAAGCTTTTAATTTTGGGATATCTTAGGAGGCACCTGAACCACCGCTACAATTAAATCTAAATTTCGGGGACACATAGGAAATAGTAAATATATTCTTTGGCTTCGAAATTATACTTGTTTGGCCTTTAGATAGATCAAAAACTTTTAGAATCCGAACTCATTGTCCTAACTCGACCAGAACTAATTCCCATGGTACTTTCATTATTCGTAACCTGGGGTTTAAATTTCATCAAAATAGCGACATTATTGTTTGAGTTATACTGTTTTTGAGTTATATGTTCATTAGCCTTTGAACCATGGTACAATTTCGCCCATATGCAGTCCCCGTCATACTTTCAATACTAGTTAACTTTTGTACACAATTGGAACATTCTATCTTAATTTTAAGTTACTATTTTTATTAATTTCGATGATAAGTTTTTTAAACCTTGGGGTACTGAACCATCACTTTGATTTATCCAAAATAAGTGAAATGCGCAGGAAATAGTAAAGAGCACCCATGCATCAAATTTGAAACTTCGAAATTTGTTAGAAGTTACTATCTCTATTAATTTCGAAAATATTCTTTAAGGTCTTTGGAACTGTGTGTGATCTACTACTCCAATTGGTCCCAAATTTGAGGGACACGCAGGAAATAGTAAAGAACACCCATGTGCCAAATTTGAAGCTTCTACATTTGTTTCGAGTTACTATCTTTATTAATTTCGAAAATATGCTTCAAGGTCTTCAGAAATGTGTGGCTGGTCGCCGACCCACTACTCCAATGGGTCCCAAATCTCAAGGACACTAAGGAAAAAGAAAGAGACATCTTGATACCAAATTTGGAGGTTCTATCTTCATTGGTTTCGAAATTATGATCGTTTGGCCTAAATTCGATCAAAAAGTTCTAAGTTCCGCACCCATTGTACATTACCCACCGTACGCAATCACCGCCGTAATTTCATTACCATTACCCTACAACACAAATTTTATGAAGATAGCATCATTTTTTGTTGAAATATCGTGATTTTTTATATATGTTCGTTAGCCCTTAGACCGATTAAAAGGTCCAGAATCCGAACCCATGGGCCGATTTCGCCCATTTGCAATCCCCGCCGTACTTTCAGTCCTAGTAACCTACAGTTAAAATTTCATGAAGATATCTGCATTATTTTGTGAGTTATCGCGCCTACGGATGGACGGACATGGCTATATCGACTCCGGAGGTCACGCTGGTCACAAATAAATATATTTTTAGATATCTAGCTCGCTTCCTTTAGGTGGTTACAAACACCATACCAAAGTTAATATACTCCTTTACCTATTCTATAGGTGTAGGGTATAAAAATAATTTAAATGTTTCCCATCAAAATTATTGTTGTAGGGTACTGGTAATGAAATTACGGCGGTGATTGCGTACGGTGGATAATGTACAATGGGTTCGGAACTTAGAACTTTTTGATCGAATTTAGTCCAAACGAGCATATTTTCGAAACCAATGAAGATAGAACCTCCAAATTTGGTATCAGGGTGTCTGTTTCTTTTTCCTTAGTGTTCTTGAAATTTGGACCCCATTGGAGTAGTGGGTCGGGGACCAGCCCCACATTTCTGAAGACCTTAAAGCATATCTTTAAAATTAATAAAGATAGAAAAAAATGTAGAAGCTTTAAATTTGGCACAAGGGTGTTCTTTACTATTTCTAGTTTGTCCCCCTAATTGGGGATCGATTGGAGTGGTGTTTCAGTACTCCTCTTAGACCTCCCAAGGTTTGAAAGCTTATAAATGAAATTACTAAAAATAGTAACTTAAAATTAATGTGTAACGTTCCACTTGTGTACAAGGGTTAACTGGTATTTAAAGTACAGCGTGGACTGCATATGGGCGAAATCACCCGAAGGGTTCGGATTCTGGACCTTTTAATTGGTCTAAGGGCTAACGAACATATATAAAAAATTACGATAACTCAACAATTAATGACGCTATCTTCATAAAATTTATGTTGTAGGGTACTGGTAATGAAACTACGGCGGTGATTGCGTACGGTGGGTAATGCAGAACGGGTTCGGAACTTAGAACTTTTTGATCGAATGTAGGCCAAACGAGTATAATTCCGAAACCAATGAAGATAGAACCTCCAAATTTGGTATCAGGGTGTTTCTTTCTATTTCCTTAGTGGCCTTGAAATTTGGGACCAATTGGAGTAGTAGACCACACACAGTTCCGAAGACCTTAAAGCATATTTTCGAAATTAATAAAGTTAGTAACTTCAAACAAATTTAGAAGTTTCAAATTTAGTACATGGGTGCTCTTTACTATTTCCTGCGCGTTCCCCTAATTTTGGATCAATCAAAGTGGTGGTTCAGTACCCCTCTTAGAAGCACCAAGGTTTAACAAACTTAAAGGTTTAACAAATTAAATTTGAACCAAATAGGTGTAGAGTATTTCCAAGTCGTTTGCACCGACTGACTGTTTCTTTACTTGTTTTAAATTAAATGAGTTTTTTTCTTTTTGGATTTTTTTTCGTGGGAACGATAAAAAATGAAATTTGGATTTTTATTTAATTCTAATGTTTAACCTTGACATTTTAATTAATTTATATATTTGGTTTGAGAGAATATATGATTCCCCCATCGTTAAGATGGAAACTCTCCTCAGTTCCATTGTTTATACTTTCTTATAAATTATTTTTTACTTTGCTTTTATTTAATTTTATGCAGCATTTTATAATGAAGATTACTAAAATAATTATTATCAGAACAGAAAAATCAGATAATATAAAAATGTTATGATTTTTAATTAATGTGTCAATATATTCTATTTCAATGTAGTTTTCAATTTGTTTTAAATTAATATTTTCTAGGTTTGGCACAAAGTTTACATTCTTAATTTCTAAATAATTTGGTATTGTTAAATGGTTTACAATTTTTCTTTCAAAATTCTTAAACGTTACATCATCTATTTTTATTGTACAGTTACTAAATGTTATTTTATTATTATTTATTAATTTGTATTCAATATCATTAAAATTGCCTTTTACTTTCAGATTGTTTACATTTTTTATTAGATTTATATTTTGGGAAATTTCAATGATAACAAATTTCGTATTTTATGATTTTGTACAATTCTTAAAGCTATTATTCATTAAATTTTTTATACAACCATTTACTATTTTTAATTCATACTATGGCGAGAAATTCCTTTTCTATAGTGGAGTAGTTACGTTCATGGTCTTTCTAAATTCTACTTGGAAAACAGACAGGGTGTCCTTATTGTGATAAGACTGCCCTTATAACAAAACTATACGCGCCAGTTGATAGTATAAATTTCTTTTTGAAATCAGGGTAACGCAAGATAGGATGACTTGTTATTAGGTTTTTTAATGTTTGAAAAGCTTCTTTATAAAGTAGCTCATTAATGTCTATTTTAGTACCCTTTTTCAGGTATTTTGTCATGGGTTGGCCTACTTTTGCATACTCTCTTATAAATTTACTATTGTACCCGGTAATACCCAAAAAGCTTTTTATTTGCTTAGAAGTTTTTGCTAGATTGATTTATTTAATTACATTAAATTTAGTTTCATTAGGTTTAATGTCGTTTCTTTAGAAAAAAGATAAAATTCTCTTAATTTAGAAAAAATTTTATTAATGGCAGAAGGATGTTCTTGTAAGGGCGTAGAGAAGATTCAAATATCATTCAAGTAAACCGCGCAGAGTCGTCCGGTAAAATCTTTTAAAACATGGTTTATCATCCTCTAAAATGTTGCCTGGCCATTTTTTATCCCGAATGGCATCACCACAAACTCAATGTGCCCTTGTGGTGTAGGAAATGCTGTTTTTTTTCGTCCACTAATATTTGGCGGAACACCTTAGCGGGGTCAGGAGTTGTAAAATATTGGGCTCGGCCCAATTTATCAAATATAGAGTCTATATTTGGGATGGGTAATTTGACATCGACAGTGACTTCATTTAGGTTAGGGTAATCGATGACAATTCGCCACTTTGCTTGTCCAGAGAGTCCAATTTCTTTGGTACTATTTAAAAAGGGCTATTATAAGGACTTTTTGATGTTTGATATTTGATATTTTGGTCTAATATTTCCTGGATTTGATTATTTACCTCCTCCTCATGAATTTTACCAAACCTATATATGTTGCTGTAAGTAGGCTGTGAGGTTGTGGTTATAATTTGGTGTTTTACGTCATTTGCGCACGTTAATGGATCTCCTTCCTTGTAGAAATGATATTTATTTGAATTTAAAATATATTTTAATAATTTCATTTGTTAATTTTTATATAGTTCATTATGATTTATTTGTAAGGGTTCTTTTTTTTTTTTTTTTGCGAAGGAATGAAACGCTCGAAAGCCACCCATTGAAACTATGCGGTATTCCGTTTGGTAGTGCAATTTTAACGCACCAAAATCACACCCTTTTTGAACCAAACTTTAGGAAGGAACCTGTGATACAAATGTACAGTTTGGTTACAAGAAAGGGATATGAAGGGATTTTAGGATTGTCGGAGGTTATTTGGGAATTTTGGATTATGGTGGATGGGGAAAATTTGGAGGGATATTTAAGAAATAGATGTTAATATTCTTCTTAAATTTATTTAATTCGTACACATACGAATTACCAACTTTAGGAAACACATTGGACGGAATGTGATTCCATAATCTCGACATGCGCATAACAAACGAATTTCCATAAGCCGTGTTTCGCCATCTTAACAATTCGACGCAGTAGGGATGAGCATCTGTTGCACTCCTTCTTTCACGTTGGAAAACTTTGAGTGGAGGCATTAATTGTTTTATTTTTTTACAACAAGTGTTCGTCCCCACTAGGTATCTATAAAACAGGGTAAGTGACCAGACTGTGCGCCGATGACTAAGTGGAGTGAGCGTTGCGGTAACACTGGGATCATTTATAAGACGAATAGCTCTGTTTTGCACTTTATCAAGATATCCCAGCGCTGATTGGGGTGCACCAGCCCAAATATGTGCATTATACTCCATTTTTGGTCTAATATATGTTTTATAGATATTGGGGAGATCTAATGGAGAGAAGTAAGTTTTACAGCGATACAAAAAACCCAAACACTTAGCTGCATCTTTAGCTATACCAAAAATGTGAGTTGACCAAGTCAATTTCTGGTTTAACTCGATGCCTAAAATATTTAAAACTGTTGAGTGCTGCAAAGCTTCTCCCTGAAAAATCAAGTTGGGAATGGAAGTTGCTATTTTTCGCGAGATGAGACAGCATTGGGTTTTCTTCGTGTTGAATTGAACACGATTATTTTCACCCCATTTGTGAATTTTTGCTAAATCCTTATTTAGCTCACTGACAGTGAATTTTTTTGCTGTTGTATTAACCTGATGATTAATGTTACAGCGGCTATGAAATTCATAGGAAGCTACAAGGGTGCTGTCATCTGCGAAACTGTGAATTTGATTGGAAGTTAAAGATAGAAGATCATTAATGAATATTTTTATTTTATTTATTTATTCTTATTATTATCTCTAAAAGAGCAATTTGCTCGTACAGAGTATGTATAACATTTGATTTTTTTTTTTTTTTTTTTTTTTTTAAAAGAAACATAGTTATTAATGCAAAATTTAATTTCAATTATATAAAGGAGTAATTCAATTTTTGTTAATTAAAAATTTTTTTTATTGTAATTTTTTTTTTTTTTTTTTTTAAATTAAATTCAAATTCTTTGTAACACGATAATAGATTTATATAGCTATTCACATATTATTTATTTATTTATACACTTATTGACTTATATTTACATATCTATTTATACAAAAAATTTAGAACTTATTTTTATAAACAGAATTATTTCTGATAACAAATATTATTTTTATTTTTATTTTTTTTTATTTAATTATTATTATTTAATTTTTATAGGCTATGCTTATTTATTACATTAGATTTAAATTAAAAAGTATTTTTTCATTTTCACCTTAATTTTGTTTTTATGACATTTTTTAATATCAGCTGGTAGCTTATTGTATATTGTTATTGCCATAAGACCCTATACCCATAAGACCAAAATGTTTGTCAATTGAATACATGTATAATGAATATGACTTGCCGTTCTGGTGTAGTAAACGTGGAGTTCATTATTGTGGATAATGCGTGAGTTAGATGTAATTAAATTATTTGTAACATTGTGTATATGTAGTGCTTGAGTTTTTTTTATATATAAATCAATTGGCAATATTTCTAAGGTCTTATGTATTTCTGTTGTCGAAGCACGTTGATCAAAACCAAACAGATTTTTTATCTGTATTTTTTAAATAAGTGTTTCCCCAGACCATGATACCATATGTGATAGTTGAATTAAATAAACTGTAGAATATTGATTTCTTTGTTTCAGTTGGTATTCGATTCTTTGTGTGTCTAAATAGACCCGCTATACGACGACATTTCTTGACTATTTCATTTGACTGGTAGTTCCATTTTAATTCATTGTCTATGTAAATACCTAAGTATTTATAGACTTGGACTTCGTCAATAAAACAATTTTTAAAACTCACTTTTAACAATAAGTTAAGAGGTTTCTTGAATACCATGAATTTGGTTTTTTTTACGTTGGGAGTAAGCTTATGCTGGGACATCCAGTTCTCAACTATTTTGTTATTCAAGTTCATCATTTTTTCCAACTCATTATATGTTTTCGCCTTGAAAACTATAGCTAGATCCTCAGCGTACAAAAAAGCCTTACCTTTTAAATTAAGCTTTGAGAAGCTACTGATGAAACAGCTAAATAATATTGGACCAAGCGAACTCCCTTGTATTACACCATATTCAATTTCTTTTAGATCACTTTTTAGCTCCCCACATTCAGCATATTGCTTTCGCACAGATAGATAGTCTTTAAACCATTTGTATTCATTCCCCATGATACCACACTCATATTGGATGTAAAGTAATATTTTTCTGTCGACTGAATCGAATGCTTTGGCAAAATCAAAAAATATAATTGATACTTTCAGTTTTTTCCAATTCCATCTTGAACATATGTAATCAAATCAAATAGGGCAGAACTTGTATTACTTTTTTCTTTAAAACCGTATTGTGCACATCTATCAGGTTAGATTTATTTAAATAATTGACCAACTGTTGACTTACATGTGTTTTTATTGCTTTCCCTATTATTGATGATATTGATATTGGTCGGAAATTACATATATTATTTTTATCGCCATCTCGTTTGTATACTGGGACAACTTTACTAATTTTTAGAATTCTAGGCATAATACCTTCATTCAGTGAAGTAGTGATTATATCTTCTATATTATTTACTAATTCATCTTTACATATTTTTAGGATTTTTGTTTGGATTTTATCATAACTTGTTGCATTTGTATTCGCCATTCTATCTATTAGTTTGATTGTTTCATTTGTATTTATTTGTTTGAATTTGAATCTAATCGATGTTTTTATATTTGGAATGTACACTGTATGAAAACTTTTACCTAAATTTTTGCCAATACTAGCATAGTATTCATTGAATTGATTCAATTTATTGAAATTTTCTATACCGTTGTTATTTCCATTCGAAAAGAATTCATTTTGTTGCTTAGGATTATAATTTAGGATGTTTTTAATATGCTGCCAGATTTTCTTAGGATTGCCATTTGTATTTTGAAAATTTTTTTGATCGAATATTCTACGTTTTTCTCTATTAGTTGCTGTATATTTCTTAAGCCAGAATTTGTATTTATATCGTATGTACTCATTGTCATAGTTTTTTACCAGTTTCCTATGCCAGTATTGTTTGATTTTATTAAGTCTGACACATTCTAAGTCAAATCAAGCAGGCAAATGTTTTTTATGTACTGGAAGTAATTTTTGATATGTGGCTACTCTAATTTTTGTATTTAAATTTGAAATTAATTCTGTGCATTTTGTGTTGACATCATTATTTGTGAAGCTTATTGGGTTATTTACCAGCTGTGATTTTAAATTATTAATATTTAATATGTCACATTTTACATTTGAGTTATTTAATTTCAAATTTAAATTATAATTATTTATCTCGGCAACCAGTATTTGATGATCAGAAATATCTGAGTTTAGGTGAGTAATGTTATTTGCTTATATGTAATTTGCTTAGATTATTTAGATTTACTTCTAGTAGATCATTAAAACTGCTTACTAAATGTTTATCTTTTTCAGGTGGTCTGTAGATTGCAGTTAAATTAAAATTTGTATTAGAATAATCGATCATAATTGTTATTAAGCTGTTGTATTCATCACAATATATGTTATGCAATTTAAAGTGAAGTGTTTTATGAAAAAAAAGAAGAAAATATTATTATAATTATTAAGATTAATTAAGATAGTTTCATATTCATCTAGCCATGTTTCGGAAATAACAATTACATGTATTAGTGCGTTCAAAGAATCCAGTATATGAGCTATTTCGACTATTTTATTTTTTAAACTTCTCGCATTAAGGTATACTATTTTTAGTGGATTTGAGTCAATAAATTTGATTTGTGTTGCATGGTTACAACTATTATTTACATGGGTTTTTAATGGCAATGTAAAATTCTCATTGTAAATCATTTAGATTGTTTTCAGATAACACTCTAATGACCCTACTTTTCTCAGTTTTCCTAATTAAAATTTTGCCATATTTTACCTATGCAAATTTTATGATATTAGTTCTTTTCATATCTCTTGCTTTTTTATAAAGTAAACCAAAATACGACGTGAGAGGTTCATTTATAAATATTGTATTAGAATTTAATTTTTTGTGTTGATTGTTTTTATTACTTTCTTCCTGTTTATTATTATTGATATTTTCTTCCTGTTGATTACTTGAGTTTTCTTGAATATTTGAATATTGCATATTTTCATTAAAGATTGACATATTTAGTTTAACATTTTTTTTATTTTTCATTATTTGTTTTTTTAATTCTTCACTACTTAATTCCACAAGAATTTTTGTAGTCTAATCTTTCTTTTAATATAGCATTCTCGTTTCTTAATACGATATTATCTTCCAGAAGTTTGTTCAATTTTTCTTTTATTTCATTGACTTCATTTTTGACACATTTGGTTTTCATGCATATTAATTTTTTCCAATATTTCATTTAGTTTGTCCATAATCTCCTGATTGCTCTTTTTCTGGGTCGTATCCAGAACTGATTTATGTAGATTAGTTGATGTTGTAGTGGTACTAGCATTATTATTTATACCTGTGGACCGACGTTTTCTCCTATTTTCTTTACAGATATTACATAGCCAATATTTTCCCTCACCACCTACATATTCCTCAAATTCTTCAATACCCAATCCAGAGCAGTCACTATGGAACCATTTCCTACATTCTCAGTGCTACCACATCAGATTCACCAGAGTGGTGAACACTGATATTGAGCTTTTCACAAAGGTAAGTCATGAGATCACCAGTTGAACGACGGGCTCTGAACCCGTATTGACGATCATGAAGCAAACCTTTATGATCCAGATATTTCAATAGCTTTTGGTTTATAATTTTTTCCATTACTTTGGAAAGGACCGAAGTTATAGCTATAGGGCGGTAGTTAGAGGGATCGCTTTTATTACCTTTTTTTGGAATTGGAAAAACGTGCGCAACCTTCCATTGGGCAGGATGAATACCCGAAGCAAAGGATAAATAGAAGAGGTTGCGTAGAGGTTTTGAAATGGTAGAGTAGGTTTTTTTAAGAACCATCGTTGTGATTCCATCGGGACCGGCTGATTTGTTTGTATCTAGATTCTTCAAGATTTTCATCACTGCTCGCGTCCTAAAGTAAATTCTACCAAAGGAGCAGCCAACTTCTGGAATATTTGGTGGTCTTTGAGTTGACTGTGGCAGTGTTGAGTTAAAGGAAAATTGTTTGTCAAACAAGGTTGCCTTTTCTTTTGAATCTGACACAATTGAGTTGTTTTTAGTAATAAGCGGAGGGAAGGAGGACCCACTAGTGTGATTATAAAAATGTTTATTTTGGTTATGATTATTAAAATTTTGGTTATTGCAATAATTAAATGGTCGTTTGCTATTATTATTAGAATTTAGATTTCTAATGTTATTACTATTTGAATTCCTGTATTGATTTATCGCGTTAAAACTCCTATTTGAATCCTCATTGCTTATTGGCTTAAATTCTACAAATTCCTTTTCTGTTAGGGTATTTAAAGGAAAAAAAAATATGCTTAGAATGTTTAATTAGTTTACGTTGCAATTACTATAATTTTTAATAGTTCTCAAGGGAAAGAAAATTTAATTAACAGGTAAAAATGCTTATGAACTAATTTAATGTTTTTAATAATAATTTTGTTGGGAAACAAAATTTGTTTATTAAATAATTTTGATTTAAAATTAGTTTTTTTTTTTTTAGAATATTTTTGGTGGAACGATAAAAAATTAAATTTAAGTATCTTTATTTAATTACAATGTTTAACCTTGACATTTTAATTAATTTACATATTTGCTTTAAGAGAATATATGATTTGCATACAGACGGGCGGACAGGCATGGCTATATCGATTCAGGACGTCACGCTGGTCACAAATATTTATAATTTCCCATATCTAGGTCCCTTCCTTTAGGTGGTTACAAACACCATAATAAAGTTCCTATTTCATAGGTGTTAGTTATGAAAAACACGATTTTAAAAAAACTATCATTTTTATTTTAGTTACGTTTTAAATTGTCAAAAAAATTAAATTAAAACAAGATAACTTAAAATAAACAAAACATTTTGACTTTTATTTTACAAGTAAAATCTTAAATAAACGTCAAAATGCCCTTGTATTTTATTTTACTCAGCCGTGCTCCATATATTTCCGGTGTTACGGAAATATATGGAGCACGGCTGTGACTTGTGTTATTTTTTAAAACACATAGTTTTAAAAAATAACACAAATCACAAGCTCTGATCGCTTAGAGCTAACAAAAACATGATTCTGTTTTTGGACAGCTCATGCTCTGCTCAGATTTAAAAAAATAACGCCTTTAGAGTAGTTCCATGAGTTATCAAATTTTCTTTTGGTAAGACAAAAGTACAACTTATTTAAATTTACTCTTTTTGGTACGTTTTTGTTCTTACACAACAAACAGAAATATATTAGGGGTCTTCACGAACAAAAAATTAAACTTAATTGAATCAACTTATTATTTTTGACATTTCAATTCCGTTCGTTTATATGACTAGTTAGCTTTTTGAACCAATCAAAACATTAGAAAAATGACATTGCCATATAAAAAGTTTGCTACACTTTTCGAACAAATGGAATAAACGAACGGAATGTTTAAATTCAATTATTTCAAAAATAATAAGCCTTAGGACTAATTTTTAAATAATTCAATTAAAGTTAATTGAGTTATTTTACTTTGACAACTGATGACAACAAGTTTGATTATAAACAAAAGGTAAATATTTACATGTTTATCATGTTAATAAATAAAAGTTAAATTTTTAAGTAATTTCAAAAATAATAATTTTGTAATTAAAATTTTTTATAACTTTTTTGTTTTTTTTATTCAATTAAAAATTAATTTACTTTTCTTTGACTTATTAAAATTCATACATATCTACATACATATATTATTTGTTATTAGTAATAAAAAAAAGTATCAAATATCAACACTTTTCAAATATAGGTGATTATCGTGACCAGCAACTGTCAACCAATTGACTATTGAAAAAATGATTCAACTGTCAATTACGTTCGTATTGCGAATTCAAATTGATAAATAATTTTTCTATTGTGAATAGTTGTTAAATTGACGTTTATGACTTTTGTTTCTTATTTAAGTTAAAAAAGAAAAAACATATTAGTGTGTAAAAAAAAATGACCCATAACAAAAGAAAAGCGAGAAGAGTGTAGTTAAGTAGGCTGTGTCAACTCTGAGATACCCATATGACCGTTATATAAACATTATATCAGCTTTATTAGGTGTAGTGTAATGCTCATATAAAATAAAAAGTTGCATGGCAGCTACTCGAACCCTCTGCAGTAGACATACCAAATTTTGCTGTAACTTTGGCCATTACACTAAACTATTTTAGGCAAAACTTCAGACACCCAGCTTTAATAGGTAAATAAAATAAATGCTCATATAAAATAAGAAGTTGTATGGCAGCTACTCGAACTCTCTGCAGTAGATATACCAAATTTTGCAGTAACTTTGGCCATTACACTAAACTATTTTTGGCAAAATTTCAGACACCCAGCTTTAATAGGTATAGAGTAATGCTTATATAAAATAAGAAGTTGTCTGGCAGCTACCGGAACCCATGGACCAAAATGGCTGGATATAAATAGCGATGACGACTATTGCAAAAAAACGAATTTGCGAAAATTTCAAGATCCTAGCTACTTTAGTTTTTAAGTTATCGTGTGGAAGGACGGACGGACGAACATACATAGTTAAATCGATTTTTTTTTTTCGATTCTGATCCGATCCATACATTTGAGTCTATATCTACCACCCCCATTAAATAAAAAAGTTATTAAACATTCAAACCATATCGGTCGTTTTACGCCACCCTGTATTAAAAATTGCATAGATGTTCTTAGTTAAATAAAAAAATGTATTTTTAAAGTGTGACCTCTAAATGTTGGGTCATCAAGATATTATTATTTAATTGACTGGTATTTTGGTTTTATGCATTAATGTTTTGAATTTACAATTCACAGTTATGGAAATAATTTTATGAATGAATCAAGATATACACATACATTAGGGGAAGGATCCCAAAGAAAACAAAAATTCTAAAATGTAAACTATTTTTAACATTTATAAAAAAAATTTTTATTAAAAACAAATTTTAATGTAGTATTCAAGAACAAAATTATTTTTATTTAATTTTTAAAAGTAATTTGATGTAATTTAATGTAATAATTTTTATTTATAAAGTAAAAGTAAATTTATTAATTTTTTTATTCAAGATTTTATTAACATATTATTATGTAACTCTTGTTCTTTATTATTTATTATTATTGTACTATTTTGACCATTTTGTGATATAATTTTAAATGGTCATTTAAAAGGTATAAAAAGCTTTTAATTTTTTCTTATTTGCTATTTTTACAAATATAAATTCATTTGTTTTTAAATTAGATTTATTTATATTATTTTGTTTTAATTTTCTGTTATATTTTTTAGTAATTAAATGATTTTTTGCTTTTTATTAGCATGTTTTAATTTTATTTATAATTCGTTTGTAAGGTCTGTTCCCCTATAAGTTTTTAATTGTAATTTAATGTAATAATTTTTATTTATAAAGTAAAAGTAAATTTATTAATTTTTTTATTCTAGATTATTAACATATTATTATGTAAGTCTTGTTCTTTATTATTTATTATTATTGTACTATTTCGACCATTTTGTGATATAATTTTAAATGGTTCTTTAAAAGGTATAAAAAGCTTTTAATTTTTTATTATTTTCTGTTTTTACAAATAAAAATGAATTTGTTTTTAAATTAGATTTATTTATATTATTTTGTTTTAATTTTCTGTTATATTTTTTCATTATTCTTGAAATACTTGATAGTTTTTAATTGTCTTATTTTTGTCTGGATCAAAACTGATCCTTCTGATATTATAAGATGTCCTAAATATACCGCTCTGGTTTTAAAAAATTGCATTTCTCTGGATTTAACTTTAAATTATAATTTTTTAACAGTTCTATAATTTTAGTTTAATTTTCATTATGATCTCTCAAATTTGATCAAAATACGATTATATCATGTGAATATAGAAATTTTAAAATAAAAACATTTATTTTCATTTGTTTAAAAATTTTCATTTAACTTCATTTTTTTACAATAATTTTAATTGTTTAAGATCAAATTTCTCACTTAAGTTCGTTAACTTTTGATTAAATATTAGTAACTGAAATTTTTTCTTTACTTTAAAAAACTGATCGATATTTTAAATTAATTTTTTCTTCCGTTACAAAAATAAACTTTAATTAAAATTAATCAAAATAAATGCAGTGCCGTACTCTGTACTATCACAGATTTCAGAACAGAAAACATTACGCGTAATCGTATCTGTAAAAGAAAACTTCATGGGGTTTGTATTAATGCCTCTAGGGGTTGGTAAACATGTAACTCATTTTTTTAAATGAGCATCATTTTGTTTGCGATAGTTCTTTGGATTTGAACCAGCCTATTCAAATACTGAAAGGTGAGTTGATGGTTTTTATTAAAAGTGACTGCCAAGGTTGCACGGCCAAAAAAAGATACATTAAAAAGTAACTCGGTATATTTTAACGATATGGCCAAAAGCTTTGACAACTTCAATGAAGCGTTATACAGTTTCCTTTCTGACCGAAAACAAAATTTTAAAAACATTGACATTGATAAACGGCAACATCATGTTGACATTCGTGAAGTTGTTGGTCTCATGAAGGACGATTTAAATCGCATGAACAGTGCGGTGTGCAGTTAGTTAAACAACAGTTGGATAAGTTAAATAAATTACCCATAGTTTATAAAGATGTATCTATCTAAACTGACAATATCACCGCTACCACAATGGCAAAGAGTAAAATTAATAAGACAAAACCTGGAATTAAGGTTTCAATAGCCCCAATAGTCACAACTAAGCTTTCGTTTAATATTTGCATTAAAAGGCTAAATTGTAACACAACAGAAAAAAGCCTTGAGTGCTTTCTTAAACAAAAATTTAAATGTGATATTGCAATTTGTTAAAAAGAAACTCCAAAGAGGAACCGGAAGTCGAAATACCTCTCATTGAAAGTGTCCGTTCTTGATAACATGGTCGAGAAAGGTCTACATTTTTGATTGATCTTTTATTATATTATCAAAAGACAAGTTCTACTTAACTCAATAAATTTAAATTTTGACGTATTTGCTTAAACTGAAACTTGGCTAAATTCTTCTATTAACAATCTTGAGCTTTTTAATATCTAATACTCTATTCTTAGAAAAGACAGATACTCTGAACTTATAGAATCTAATTGTTACATTCCTAAAGGAGGACGAGTATTGATAGCCGCTAAAAATTCTTTTAATGCAAATGAAATTCCTATTTCTAACGCGGACTGTCTTGAAATAATGGTTGTCAATATAAATTTTTCAAATAAAAGTCTTAATATTGTTAACACTTACATTCCACCTTCTTCGAACTTAAATATTTATATTACTCTTTTAAACATAATAGATTTGATTTACTGTAATTTTGGTCCTAATGATGAGTTAATTCTATGTGGAGATTTCAATCTTCCTAATATAACTTGGATCAATCATGACGAAGAATCTTTTTTGATTCCTGATTCTTCAGTGAGTGAACTTGATTCGCAATTAATTGATGGAGTAAATACCAAAAATTTACAACAGGTTTCCCGTTGTCGTAATTCTAAAAATAAACAATTGGAACTAATATTTTCTTCTGATTAGAATAATATTATTTTCATCGGTGTTACCGCTTGTGGTGTTGGACTCCTATCACCCTCCAATAAATTTTACCTTTTGTTTAACAAATTCTGTAAATCGTGACGCAGCAGATTCTTATAGTTTTAATTTGAATAAAACTAATTTTCCCGCACTAATAAATTTCTTAAATACCTATCACTACACGTTTATATTTAATTATATAGACCTTAATCAAATAACAATTAGGTTTTATGAAACAATGTTCGATGGATTTACTCAATTTGTTCCTATTTCAAAAAACAGGTATTCTACCCCTTGCCCACCATGGTTCACAAAGGATCTTAGATCTCTCAGAAATAATAAAAAACAAAGCCTGGATTAAATATCTCAAAACAAAAGATATATATGAATATAAAAATTTTGTCATATTGTTTGTGAATTTTAAAACATCATCTTCTGATCTACTAAATTAAAGTCTGTCATAAATAAAGTGGTCATAAATTCAAAATGTAAATGTGAAATTCAACAAATTTGAGGTTTTTTAGCAATTCATATAGCGATTCTTCTTTTACACTTGAAAATTATTTCTCCTATATAAACACTTATCAAAAATCTTCTCTTACTGTCGTTAATATTAGTATGAATTAAAGTAAGAGAATTTATTTTATTAGTACAAGAATAGTTTCCAGCTATCTAAATAAACTGGGCGATAAAACTTTTCCAGAACCTGATGGTATACCGAAAATAGTTTTGAGTAAGTGTTTTAACATACTCACTACGCCTTTAACACTACTATTCAAAAATTCATTAAATTCCGGATATTTTTCACCTTTTTTGAAAATATCTTATATCAGGCCAATTCAAAAAAGAATGCTAAAAATGAAATTACTAACTATCGCATGATAGCCAAACTATCTTCCATTCCCAAATTATTTGAATTAATTATAACGGATTCAATTTACAATCACTGCAGAAATCTTTTAATAGATAAACATTGCTTTGTAAAACAAAAATCTACTGTGACTCTACTGATTTGTAATATATACTCTATAGTCTATACGAAACATTAAGCTCTATTGAGATAAATGATATAAATAAAACAAGTAAAGAAACAGTCAGTTGTCAGAATTACCATACACCTATTTGGTTCAAATTTAATGGGAAGTCCATAAGTCATTTTAAAACCATAAAAGCTTTTATTAGTTTGATCGTAAGATCGTAGCTAACAAAATTAACTTTATAATACTAAAAACATTTTCTAATTATTTTATTGATTCAAAAATATTAAAAATTCTTACTAATTTATCTATTTAAAAATATTAAACAACAAATAAATTTGAAATAAATGGATTCGTAAAATGCAAATACAAAATTACATATTTAAAACTTTTTATCCAATTAGCAACTAAAAAGCAATTACTTCTTTTCAGGATTTTTAGATGTAGTGCATTTACTGTTGAATGATTTTGTATCCCTGAATAATTATTTCAATTTTAAATAATTTTTAAATTTATTCTTTTAATTTACTTATTTGTTAATGTTTTATATAATTAAACTCAAAGTATTCGAAAGAAATATTAATTTGTAATAATACATATATAAAAGTTTATACAATTTCATGGTTTTTAATATTTGTTAAAACCATCAATGCTTTCATTAGCTTTTTATGACAAAATTTAATAATGAAAATATGCAATAAATGTATTTCTAAAATACAATGAAAATTTTGAACCTTAATATAATTTACTTAAACATAAAAATAAATTTTACAACTTAAGTATCGTACACAATTTCATATTACCTATGTTAGATAATTTTTTATAGATTTATAATAATATATTAAGAATTAAATATCGATATGATATAATAAAAATTAAAAACAAAAAAAATTTCGTCGTTTATTAAAAAAATATTTTGTTTTAATTTATAAAATATAATACATAATTTGTTTTATAGTAAAACTCTTAGCCCTTTAAAAATATTAGTGTTAAATTAAATATAGATATGATATATGACATACACAAAACAAATAAGAAGAACACCCCAAATATAAGGTTCTACCTTCTTTGGTTTCGAAATTAAACTAGTTTGACCTCAATTCGATCAAAAGGTTCTAGAATCCGATTTCGACCAAAACCAATTCCCATAGTACTTTCATTACTAGTAACTAGGAAATTAAAATTTCATCAAAATTTGTTAGCATTTGAACTTTTCAAAGGTTCTAGAACCCGAAACCATGTAAACCGTCATACTTTCATAACTGGTTAACCCCTATACACAATTGGAACATTCTATATTAATCTTAAGTTACTATTTCTATTAACTTCGATGTTAAGCCTTTAAACCTTTAGACTAAACTCTCTTAGTTACCTAAACACCACTTCAATTGACCATAAATTAAGGGAACACGTAGGAAATAATAAAGAACACCTTTGTGACAAATTTGAAGCTTCTACATTTGTTTGAAGTAACTATCTTTATTATTTTCGAAAATATGCTTTAAGGTCTTCGAAATTATGTCGATGGTCCTCGACCCACTACTCCAATTAGTTCCAACTTTCGAGGACACTAAGAGAAAAGGAAAGGACACCCTGATACCGAATTTGGAGGTTCTAATTTCCTTGGATACGGAATCATGCTCGTTTGGCCTAAATTGTATGAAAAAGTTCCAGGATCCGAACCCATGATCGGATTTCGCCTATATGCAGTCCGCGCCATTCTTTCAATACTAGTGAAGTCTTGTACACAATTGGAACGTTCTATCTTAATGTTAAGCTACTTTTTTTATTAATTTTAATGATATGCTTTGAGGTCTTTAGAACGGTGTGGATGGTCTCCGACCCACTACTCCTTCTAAGGACATAGGAAGAAGTACACTGATACCAAATTTGAAGGTTCTGTCTTCATTGGTTTCTGAATTATGTTTGTTTGGCCTGAATTCGATCAAAAACTTCTAGCATCCGAACACATGGTTCGATCTCGATCGCACGCACTGCTCACCATAGTCTCATTACTAGTAACCTACACCACAAAATTCATGATTGTAGCGCCAAAAGTTGTTGAGTTTCCGTTTTTTTTTATATGTTCTTTGGCCCTTAGAACAATTGAAAGTTCAGAATCCGAACCAATGGGCCGATTTTGCCCATATGCAATCTCCGCCGTACTTTAGGTCCCAGTAACCTACAGTTCAAATTTCATCAAGATAGCTCCATTAGTTTTTGAGTTATCGTGCTTACAGATGGACGGACGGACATGGCTATATCGACTCAGGAGGTCACACTGATGCTCGCTTCCTTTAGGTGGTTACAAACACCATACCAAAGTTAATATACCCTTTTCATAATTCATAGGTGTAGGGTAAATAGTTGAAAGCATTTGATCTATTGCCACATAAAATTATTTTACTAAAACTCGATAAATATACCTTTCCACAATTCTTCCTTAAATTTACACATTTTTATTTATGTTATCCCTCCTATAGTTTTATATTTAAAAATGTAATTTCAGAACCTTCCGTGGCAAATTCTGAAGTTCCATAAGCTAGCCACCTTGGTCGTCTACTTTTTATCTTATCTGTAAATGATGTTTTTAAAAAGATAACATCTTACAATGACATCATTCTTATGCAGAATGATGTTCAAAACTTTAACAATTGGTACATTATTAACTGTTGACAACTTAACGTTAATAAATGCGCATTGATATCTTATGTACGCCGACCTAGTTCTATTTGTTTCATTTATAAGTTAGATGGTATTAGTTTATCTAAATTTACCTCAATTAACAATCTAGGAGTGTATTTTGATTCGCAACTTAGCTTTAAAACTCATTATAACAATATTATAAATAAATCTAATTCATTATTGGGATTTGTTAAACGTTCTGCAAAGGAATTTTCAGATCCTTATGTTCTTAAATTATTGTACACTTGTCTTGTAAAACCGAACCTGGCATATGTCAAATTTGGTTTCTATTTTTATATGGTACACATTGATAGGATTGAGGCAATACAAAACAAATTTTCTTAGATTTACCTTTCGCCACTTGCAATGGTCGAATCCCATTATTTTACCACCATATGAACAAATGCTAAAGTTAATTCATTTGTGTACTTTAAATTTTCTACTAGAAGTTTCTGATGTCATTTTTATTACAGAAATTGTCAAGGGTAAAGTTAAATCTACTCTAATTTCTAGTAAAATTATTATTAGAAATCTTCAACGCCTTTGTTCTTGTAATTTATTTAAAAAAAAAATAATGACAGCATTAATTTTGGTAAATTTGAACCTATTAATAGAATGTTTATTATAGGGAACAAACATAAACATAATATTGACTTTACACTTTCAAAACATTCCCAAAAACTAAAATTATACAATCGCTTTAAGGTCTTGGGAGTAGGCTTAAAAACCCCATAACTCAAAACAAATTGGCGCTATTTTGATGAAATTTAAACTCTATGTTACTAGTAATGAAAGTACCATAGGAATTAGTTCTGGTCGAGTTCGGATTCTAGGAGCTTTTGATCAATGTGAGGCCAAACGAGTATAATTTCGAAACCAAAGAATATATTTCCTATGTGTCCCCGAGATTTGGACTTAATTAGAGTGGCGATTCTGGTGCCTCCTAGGAAATCCCAAAATTAAAAAGCTTATCTTTGAAATTCATAAAGAGAAAAACTTTAAATTTTGATACACGAGGGTTCTTTCCATTTTTATTTAACACTTTTATATTTTTAAACGGCTAAGAATTTTACCATAAAACATATTATGCATAATATTTTATAAATTAAAAACAAATTATTTTTTTAATAAACCATTAAATTCCTTTTTTTTTAATTTTTATTATATCATATATTTTATTGAATTATTATCAAATGTGATATATAATTAAGACATTGTGTACAATACTTAAGCTATATTCAGGTGCTTGCTGCATTAATGTAAAATTTATTTTTATATTTAAATGAATTATATGAAAAGTTCTAAATTTGTAATTATATTTTAGAAATACATTTATTGCATATTTTGCGTTTATAAGATTTTCTAATAGGTACATAAGCTAACAATTTAATATAATTGCAATTTTTAAATATTTTAATTATTAAAAATATTATGCTTTGATTAGTTTTTTATTACAAAATTTAATAATTCAAAGTTTTTCACTTTTGTAACTGAATTGGAATAAATTTATTTTCATTTATTTCAAGTTTTTTTGTCTTTTAATAATTTTAAAAAGATAAATTAGTAAGAATTTGAATAGATAAAGTAATTAGAAAATGTTTTTAGTATTATAAAGTTAATTTGGTTAGTTATGTCTTACGATCAAACTAATAAAAGCTTTCATGGTTTTAAAATGACTTATGGATATCTCATTAAATTTGATCCAAAAAGATACAGGGATTGACTGTTTCTTTACTTTTTTTTATAATAATAAAGTAAGTAAAGAAAAATTTTTAATTTTAAATGAGAATTATTATTGTATACTTTAGATAGTATAGATAGATACTATAGAAAATTTAAAAATAATAAAAAAATAAAAAATAGAAAGTGTAAACAATAAAATTAAAATAGATAATTAAATTCATATAACATAAAGATCACATTATTAGAAAATATAGTGACATTTTTGACAACCCAAGAAATTTTAAAGGTCAATATTTGTTGTTAAACCACCTAGGAGAGTCCCTTTAAAATTAATAAATAATTTAAATTATATAATAAAACATTAGATAAATTAGTTGAAGAAGAAATAATAGCAAAAGTAAGAAGAACCTCGTGACTGGGTTCATAGCTTGATATTTATGGAAAAACCTAGTGGGGAGTCGCGGTTGTGTTTATACCCAAGAAATTTAACTAAGTATATTGAAAAACATTTAATTCCGATGAAATAATACCAAAATTAAAAGGTGATTTATATTTAAATAAATCGCCTTTTAACTTTAAATCTAATACACTAAATATTTGAGTGTATTAGATTTAAAAGAGGTTTTTTTATCAGGTAGAATTAGATAACAAATCTAGAAAACTTTGTACTTTTTCCAATCCTTTTGGTACTTATCATTTTAACAGGTTACCATTTGGAATAATTACAGCCCAAAAGAAAAACGATGAAAATTTTGTCAATATTCCGAATATTGCTATATATACGCGACGATATCCTAATACATGGAGAAAATTTGGAAGAACAAGATAAAGCATTAGAAAAAGTATTAAATAGTGCTAGAGACTTTAATATAAATAAAGATCAATTTAAATATAAATTAGAAGAAATAGAATACTTAGGTCACAGATTCACAAGTATTGGTATATTACCTGAAAGGGATAGAATCAACGCAATCCAGAATTTAAAAGATCCACAAAACAAAAACCAAATGCAAAAATTTTTAGGAATAATTAATTATGTTACATCGTTTATCCCAAAGTTAGCTGACTTAATAGTTCCTTTAAGAGAATTTTTAAGAAAAAATACCATCTTTAAATGGGCAAAAATTCACATACAAATGAGATGATCGATGGCTTCTGGTGTCAGATATTGTAGGAATTGGTGTTATATACCTACAATATCTGACACCAGAAACCACAAATGTCAATCAGCTGTCAAAGGTGTCACAAACGATAAAATTCAGCACATAATTAATAAAAGAAAAAACAACTCTGTTGAAGCTGTACGTGGACGTAGCAATGAATGTTAATTACTCCAGAAGAATTCCAACCTAAAAGAAGTTTATTTAAAATTTATTCTTTTTATAACAAAAATATACTTAGCTGAATTTACGCTATTCCCAGTAGCTCGGGAATTTTAATCCATCTAATTATCTAATTTTAATCCATCCAATCCATCCAATTCAACTACAACAAGATATCTGATTGTTTTTAAATTGAATTAAAATATAAAACCACAACACTAATAAATACAGCTGTCAAGAATTGAACGAAACATCAAAAAATGTTGCCATCGCAGAATCACAACAATTCTGAATATGATACTCTATTTAAATCGACATCACAATATGTATCAATCATTTTAAAAGAATAATCAAATATAGGTCATTCACTTTTAAGATATTTTTTATTTAATCAACAGATATCAGCTGTAAGAAAAAATAAAACAATTAAGAATATAATTAAGTTAAAATTTGTTTCATTTTATTTTTTAGGTAGGGGAATAGAATACTTCCGCAGTACGAACTGCTTGTCGTAAAAGGCGACTAAAAGTTCAAACAAAAATCCCGAAGCGACTGACTCGTAACGAGCGGCTCTCTGGTCTGCGTCTGATCCATGATGGACGGCAGTTAAACTCCTGGCAGTAGGTAAAATGCAACCAATATATAAAATAGAAAATATGAATAACGATAATAACGAAATAAATCCGGTAGGGATATCTACCAAAGTGTCCAGAAGCCACGGCTGCCGGCGAGGGCTTTGCTGACCTAATAAGAAGGTCAGAGGAGTCGCCAGTGGCCCAAAAATCAAAAATCAATATAGCGGACCCATTTAAGAAGAGCGGAAAAATTAACCGATCACCACCAATTAGAGAACTCCAAAATGAACAAGCACTGTATAACAAATGGCAGAAGGCTGTCGAGTCGCCAGTGGCCCAAAAATCAAAAACCAATATAGCGGAACCATTTAAGAAGAGCGGAAAAATTAACAGATCACCACCAATTAGAGAACTCCAAAATGAACAAGCACTGATAACAAATGGCAGAAGGCTGTCGATGAAACAACACAACTAAAGAAGTTGATAAGCAATATGGAAAAACAAATACAGGATCTTAAAAATGAAATTACTAATTTAAAGGTGCAGAAACCACAAGTTCTACAAGCTTCACAAGTTCAACACTTATCAAAGTCAGAAAACAGTAAAAAAATAGTATACTCTACAGATGAGGAAGAATTAGCGAAAGAGACTGAGTGGATAAGGGTGAAACAGAAACAGAAAAGGAAGTTAAATGACTCACTTACCCCTCCAAACGCAAAAAAGATGGACTATAAAACCACTCCAAGTAAAGAAACTACTCAAAAAAAGGTTATTTCGTCAAAAAAAATAACCGATCCGGAAAAAGTTAAGAAAAAACAATCTCCACCGCCAATAATTGTGGATGAATTTAATAACTATAATGAATTCTGCGAGAGAGTAAAAAAAGTAATAACAGAAAAACAGTTTGAGATGAAACTCCTTGGAAAGAATTGTATAAAAATCAATTTGTTAGATGAAGATGCTTACAGAACTTTAACAAAAGCGCTATCAGAGTACAAATATAGTTGGCACTCATACGAAAGCAAACAGCAAAGGCCAATACGAGTTATGGTGAAGAACCTGCCTCACTCGTGTAAAACAGCAGAAATAATTAAAGATCTTGAAAATTGAGAATATAAAATAATAGGAGCTGCAAATAAACTTAGCTGGAAGAATAAAGAACCATTAAACATGTTTATGTTAACCTTCAAAGCGGAAGAAGATATTAGCAGAATATACGAGATTAAAAGTATTCTAAAATGTATTGTGAATATCGAGCCCCTAAGAAAAAATAAGCTTGTAGTACAATGTAAATCATGTCAGGCATATGGTCACACTCAAAAATATTGTGGAAAAACCCCAAGATGTGTAAAATGTACAGGTAGGCACCATACCAGGGAATGTTTGAAACCTAAAACTGAACCACCAAAATGTGTTCATTGCGGAAATCAACATCCAGCTAATTATAGAGGCTGTATAATCGCAAAAGTCCAAAAAATCAAATTTAAGAATATGAGCCCAAATTCACAACAAAGGAATACTCCACAATACGCTAAAAAACAAATCAGAAACCATCTGCAAACGCCGCAAGTGAAGCAAGATTTGCAGACAAATAGAAGCAGTAAAACTTATGCCCAAGTTGTTGCGGGTAAAAAACTTAATAATAATAGCGAACAAGAAAATGATTTAAAACAATCCATTCTGATTATACTAAAAAAAGTAACCAAAATAGAAAGTTCTATGGTCGATACGGATTGTAGAATAGGAGCACTGGAGAGCAGTAACAAAAACCTGCTTCGAAATCGAAAAGATGAATAAACTAAAAATTCTTTCATGGAATGCCAATGGACTGCTACAACACCAACAAGAGCTACAGGCAGTCCTTGACATAAATAATATAGATGTTTGGTCTTATAGCAGAAACACACTTTAACAAACAAACGCATATTAATTTTCATGGTTATAAAGTTTATCATAGCATAGTTCCAGGTAACTCTGCTAGAGGAGGAAGTGCAGTGATTATAAAACAAAGTATACAACATTTTGAAGAAGCCAAATTTGAAACAGAAGAAATACAAGCTATGACCGTAAACGTAAAATGTAAAAACTACTTTATTGTAGTAGCAAGTATATATTGTCCACCTAAGTACTCTCTGAAGAAACATCATTATTTAGATCCTTTTAAGAAACTAGGAAAAAAGTTTGTTATAGGAGGTGATTTTAATGCCAAAAATACACACTGGGGATCACGGCTAACAACAACCAAAGGCAGGGAATTATTCCAGGCAACAAGCGAATTTGGGTGTGAAACCATATCAACAGGAAAACCTACATATTGGCCTACAGATCCAAATAAAATACCTGATTTAATAGATTTTTTCATTATTAAAAACATTTCGAATAATATCATACAGATAGAAGATAGGCAGGAAATGGACTCTGACCACTCACCAATTCTGCTAACTGTAAGTGAAAACGCTATTGAAAAGCAGAGCATTCCGATTCTCGCCAATAAATACACTGACTGGGAAAGCTTTAAAGTATGTCTGGATGAAAAAATACAACTAGCTGTACCGTTGCAATACAAAGAACAATTGGATGCGGAGGTGGAAAACTACATTAACGATATACAACTTACAGTGTGGGAAAATACTCCAGTAATTAAACAAAGAGTAAAAGAAAATAAATATCCAGCCGAAATCTTAGAACTAATTGCAATAAAACTCAGAGCAAGGAAAAAATGGCACCAAACTAGAGCTCCACAAGATAAAACTAGGGTGAATAATCTCACCCAACAACTAAGAAGAAGAATTAAGGAAGTGAAAAACAAATCGATAAATTTATATTTGGAAAAGCTAACAAATGATAAAAGTACTGATTACTCTCTCTGGAAGGCAGCTAAAAATCTGAAAAAACCTATTGCAGCAATTCCTCCAATTAGAAAACTGGACGGAAAGTGGGCGAGAGATAATAAAGGAAAAGCCAAATTATTTGCGGAACACCTAGAAAAGATATTTCAAGTAAACACTGGAGAAGAAGAGGAAGATCTAGATGTAGAACAAATTCAGGAGCAAGAGGAAATCGCATTAACAAATCCAGCTGAAGTGGAAAAAGAAATTAAAAACAACATTAAATCTAAAAAAGCTCCGGGATATGATTTATTAACCGGACAAATTCTGAAGCAGCTACCAGAAAAGGCAATAGTTAAAATAACAAATCTTATAAATGCTGCATTCAGGCTGAAATATGTGCCGAAATTGTGGAAAGTGGCCAAGGTCATTATGATACCCAAAGCAGGAAAACCACCAAATGAGATATCGTCCTATAGACCAATCTCATTGCTGCCTATAATGTCAAAACTATTTGAAAAAATTTATTTGAGAAGATTAAAACCGGTTATTGAAAGGAAGAATCTAATTCCGGACCACCAATTCGGCTTTAGAGAAAAACACGCAACAATAGACCAGGTACACAGAATAACAAACACTATTGAAAAAGCTTTAGAGAAGAAGAAAGTCTGTTCAGCAATCTTTTTGGATGTGACTCAGGCATTCGATAAGGTGTGGCACAAGGGATTGAATTGTAAACTGAAAACAATCCTTCCAAAAGAGCATTCGGAAATGATAGCAAGCTATCTATCAGACAGATATTTCTACATAAAACAAGAAGGAGAATATTCCGATCTTAAAGAAATCAGTGCTGGAGTTCCTCAAGGAAGTGTACTCGGTCCAATACTGTATCTGTTGTATACTTGTGATTTTCCTACACTTGAAAATAATATAGTTGCGACGTTTGCTGATGATACAGCGGTTTTGGCTGTCGGAGAAAATAATGAAGAATCTACAGAAAAACTACAGAGAGCTATGACAAAAATCCAAAATTATACAAAAAGATGGAGGCTAAAATTAAATGAAGCTAAGTCAATTCATGTGGATTTCACAAATAAAAAAATTTACCATAAACCAGTATATATAAATGGTCAAGTAATACCTTATTCAAATACTGCCAAATATCTTGGTATGACATTAGATGCGAAGCTTCGCTGGAAAGCCCACGTCAAAAACAAGAAAGAAGAGTTACAAATCCGTTATAGAAAAATGTACTGGCTCATAGGTAAGCATTCTACCTTGACAATACAAAACAAACTTCTGCTCTATAAACAAATATTGAAACCAGTATGGTCATATGGTATCCAGCTATGGGGATGCAGCAAAAAGAGTAATAGAGATGTTATTCAGAGGTTCCAGAATAAAGTTCTAAGAAGTATTGTGAACGCGCCCTGGTTCATCAGAAACTATGACTTACATAGAGATATGCAAATAGAATTTGTAGACAAAGAAATTCAAAATTTTGTAAGAAGTCACGAAAAAAGACTCCAAAACCATGTAAATGTCGAGGTAGTCCAGCTTCTGGATAATACAAATATAGCCAGACGACTCAAAAGAGTAAAGCCTTTTGAGTTAGTGTAGCTATAATAAGAGAAAGAAACAGTTAGATAGACATCGCTGGATGGAATCTACATTTAAAACTAAAATAAAGCCAGAAGAAAAATTGCTCATTAGCCCTATAGGACTAGATCGCAATAGAGGAAGGGTGTGGTTTAGTGGGTAAGAATCCCACACGCAATGGCAAGCTACGGGGCTCATTGTGTCTTTTGAAGATTCCATTCCAACCTACGTAAAAATAAAAAAAATAAAGTTTTATTTTTTAAAAGTTGCATTAAATTAAGTTGAATTATTTTAAGTTATAAGAAAAATTACGTTGTGTTAAATTAAAGTTCAATTATTTTATCTTTTAAAAGTTGCATTAAGCTAAATTGAATTACTTGAAGTTATAAGTAAAATTACATTGTAATAAATTAAACTTAAATTATTTTATATTATAAGCAAAAATGCATTAGATTAAAATTAAATTTGGATTACAAAACAAAATTAACTTAAATAAAAATCTCAATTATATTTTGTATTTATTATTTGAATCTTTTTGTAATATATTAAACGTTTTTTTAAAGAAAAATATAAAAAAAACGAGGAAGAGTGTAGTAGAGTAGACTGTGTCAACTCTGGGATACCCGTATGACCGTAACATATACATTATATCATCCGGTTAATTACTTTTGGCTTTATTAAGTGTAGTGGAATACTCATATAAAATAAAGAGTTGTATGGCAGCTACACGAACCCTCTGTCGTAAACCAACCAAATTTTGCAGAAACTTTGGCCATTACACTAAACAATTTTTGGCAAAAATTCAGACACCCAGCTTCATTAGGTGGAGAGTAATGTTCATATAAAATAAGGAGTTGTATGGCAGCTACTCGAACCCTCTGCAGCAGACCAACCAAATTTTGCAGAAACTTTGGCCATTACACTAAACAATTGTTGGCAAAAATTCAGACTCTCAGCTTCACTAGGTGGAGAGTAATGCTCATATAAAATAAGAAGTTGTATGGCAGCTACTCGAACCCACTCCACTAGACCAACCAAATTTTGCAGAAACTTTGGCCATAAAACTAAACTACTTTTGGCAAAATTTCAGGCACGCAGCTGTAATAGGTACAGAGTAATGCTCATATAAAAAAAGAAGTTGTATGGCAGCTACCCGAACCCATGGTCCAAAATGGCTGGATTTAAATAGCGATGACGGCTATTGCAAAAAAACGAATTTGCGAAGATTTCAAGATCCTAGCTCCTTTAGTTTTTGAGTTATCGTGCGGACGGACAGACGGACGGACGGACGGACAGACGGACGGACATACGTAGCTAAATCGATTTATTTTTCGATTCTGATCCGATCCATACACTTGAGTCTATATCTACCCCCCCTCCTTCTCTGCGTCACAAACGTAATGGCAAATTTATTATACCCTTGGACTATATAGTCATACGGGTATAATAATTTTTTACTTCAAAAAAAGAAAATTGAACTAGTTTAAAAGTGGAAAAAATAACTAAAGCTTAATTTTATTTATACAGTTACATCATCACACTCTTCTTCACCAGCTTGTTGCCTTTTCATTAAACTCTAAAATAAAATCTACTTTTACTTTTTTTTTTTAAATTTAAATTCACTTTAAAATCATAATTAGCTTATCTTGCCATTCTTAGTATGTCACAATCAATTTTATTACCTGTTTCTAAATAACCCAATTTTGAAAAAAAAAATAATTCAACAATTTAATTAACAACAACAAATTCATAAACTGAAATATGACACATTTTTGTTTACGTAGTATAAAATGTTCAATGCTCTTATTCTTTGAACATTGTAATTAATAAAGAAGATACAAAGCAATGACCCGAAATATGATACGGTTTTTTGTACATTGCGTTTAAGTTATGTTGTAACAATTTCATGCATTTTGATATAACAGCAATTCGATAAAGTAATAACATTTACTAATTGTAAGTTATCGATTTGCTGATTAGAAATTTTAGGAATAAGTTTTAGAATAATTTTAAGTTAAATACGACTGTAAGAAAATTAAATCATTATTATTAATTTGGTGTGAAATAAAGAAAGAACTCTAAAACAAATTTCTGAGTTTCATTTTTATACCCTACACCTATAGAATAGGTAAAGGGGTATATTAACTTTGGTATGGTGTTTGTAACCACCTAAAGGAAGCGAGCTAGATATGGAAAAGTATATATATTTGTGATCAGCGTGACCGCTTTAGTCGATATAGCCATGTCCGTCCGTCCGTCCGTCCGTCCGTCCGTAGGCACGATAACTCAAAAAATAATGGAGCTATCTTGATGAAATTTTAACTGTAGGTTACTAGGACTGAAAGTACGGCGGGGATTGCATATGGGCGAAATCGGCCCATGGGTTCGGATTCTGGACCTTTTAATCGGTTTCAGGGCTAACGAACAAATATAAAAAATCACGATAACTCAACAACTAATGACGCTATCTTCATCAAATTTGTGCTGTAGGTTACTAGTAATGAAACTACTTCGGGAATTGCGTAAGGTCGGGATTGGACCATGGGTTCGGAACCTAGAACTTTTTGATCGAATTTAGGCCAAACGAGCATAATTCCGAAACCAATGAAGATAGAACCTCCAAATTTAGTATCAGGGCGTTCCTTCCTATTTCCTAAGTGTCTTGTGAATTTGGGTCCAATTGGAGTAGTGGGTCGGGGACCAGCCACACATTTCCGAAAACCTTAAAGCATATCTTTAAAATTAATAAAGATAACAACTTGAAAAAATGTAGTAGCTTCCAATTTGCCACAAGGGTGTTCTTTACTATCTCTTGCGTGTTCGCCTAATTTGGGATCAATTGGAGTGGTGGTTCTGTACCCCTCTCAGACCTCCCAAGTTTTAAAGACTTATAATCGAAATTACTAAAAATAGTTACTTAAAATTAGGATAGACCGTTCAAATTGTGTACAAGGGTTAACTAGTACTATAAGTACAGCGCGGACTATATAAGGGTGAAATCAGCCCAACGGTTCGGATTCCGGACCTTTTAATCAATGTCAGGGCTAAGGAACATATATAAAAAATCACGATAACTCAACAACTAATGAGGCTATCTTCATGAAATTTGTGCTGTAGGTTATTGGCAGTGAAGCTACGGCGTTGATTACGTACGGTGAGGATTGGACAATGGGTTCGGAACTTAGAACTTTTTGATCGAATTTAGGCCAAACGAGCATAATTCCGAAACCAATGAAGATAGAACCTCCAAATTTGGTATCAGGGTGTCCCTTCCTATTTCGTAAGTGTCTTTGAAATTTGGGCCCCATTGGAGTAGTGGATCGGGGACCAGCCACTCAGTTCTTAGGCCCTTAAAGCATATTTTCGAAATTAATAAAGATAGTAACTTGAAACAAATGTAGAAGCTTCCAATTTGCCACAAGGGTGTTCTTTACTATTTCTTGCGTGCCCCCCCTAATTTAGGATCAATCGGAGTGGTGGTTCAAAACCTCTCTTAGACCTCCCAATGTGTAAAAGCTTATCATCGAAATTAATAAAACTAGTAACTTAAAATTAAGATAGAGCGTTCCAATTGTGTACAAGGGTTAACTAGTATTGAGAGTATGACGGGAACTGCATATGGGCAAAATCGTAACATGGTTTCGGGTCCTGGAACCCTTGAAAAGTTCAAGGACTAACAAACATATATCTTACAAACACCATAACTCAAAAAATAATGCCGGTATTTTGATGAAATTTAACAGTAGGTTACTAGTAATGAAAGTACCATGGGAATTGGTTGTGGTCGAGTTTAATTTCGAAGCCAAAGAATATATTTCCTATGTCCTATGTGTCTCCGAAATCTAGACTTAATTGTAGTGGTTCAGCTATGTTCAAAGGTACTTGCTGCATTTATGTAAAATTTATTTTTATATTTAAATGAATTATATGAAAAGGTGTAAATTTTTAATTGTATTTTAGAAATACATTTATTGCATATTTTGCGTTTATAAGCTTTTCTATTAGGTATATAAACTAACCATTTAAAATAATTGCAATTTTTAAAAATTTGGATTATTAAATATATTATGCTTTGATTATCTTTTTATCACAAAATTTAATAATTAGAATTTTTTCATTTTGTAATTGAATTGGAATAAATATATTTTCATTTATTTCAAGTTTGTTTGTTTTTTAATATTTTTAAATAGATAAATTAGTAAGAATTTGTAGTATTTTTTAATAGATAGGGTAATTAGAAAATGTTTTTAGTATTATACAGTTAATTTGGTTAGCTATGTCTTACGATCAAATTAATAGCAGCTTCTATGTTGTTAAAATGACTTATGGATATGTCCTTAAATTTTAACCAAATAGGTGTAGGGTATTTCTAAGTCGGTTGCACCGACTGACTGTTTCTTTACTTGTTTTATAAGATTTCTGGTAACAAGTTTTTGTCGAATAAATAAGTGGCGCTGTCGGATCGGATTTTTCTTTAAGACAATAGTGTTACATTAAAGAAAATTTTAAAATAAAAAAAGTTCTTTTGAAAATTTATAATCAAAAAAAAAAAAAATGGAATCTAACGGGATCATTTTTCCAAGCGTGCTACAAGCAGCGTTTAACAGTCAACAACAAACAACACTAAACGGTCAACCACAAGTAGTGTCCAACAACCAGGAAATAACAACAACCACATCAGCAGAATTATGTTTAACATTGCACCCACTGAGATATATGAGATAAGTGATCCTCCAGAATTTAGTGGAAAAGGTGAGGAATTATATAAATTTTTAGAATTAGTGGAATGTATCATACCTCTAGCTTTAAAATATAATTCAAATAGTCAAACCATATTATTAAATAAAATTAAATCTAAGTTAATCGGTAAAGCTAGGGAAATAACAGAAATTAATAATCACATTAATAACTGGTCCGAAAATAAAAATCTCTTAATAAATAATTTTGGTGAAAGAAGGTTGGCTTTTGAAATATTTGAAAAATTACAAAGTGTTACCTTTTGTTCTACTCCCGTCGACCTATATAATCAAACCAAAGCAATTCTTAGAAAACTAAACAATAAAATTAAAAACGAAGCTAATTCTTCATTATTAATTGAATCTAATATTTTAACCGCGTTGCGAATTTTCTAAGATAAACTTCCGGAACCAATACGTTCCATTTTATTCAGTAGAAATCCAACATCCCTAGAAAATGCAATGGATATTTTATATGAAGGTAATTACGCCGAATACAATACATCCAAATATCAAAATAAAATTGATATTTTTACTAAAAATCTCAATAGGAATAAGAATGGTGTTTACAAGAATAACAATTATAACAATAAAAGTAATAATAATTTTTCAAACAACCATCACGGTAACAACAGTGGTAATAATCACAGTAAAAATAACAATTTTAGGTCAGATTTCCAACCGCGTAATTTTAATAATAATAATTACGCATATACTAGTCATATCCACCCTCGTAAAACAGAACAAAATTTTAATACGCGATATTCCCAACAAAATTCTAAAAATTTTAGAAATAACCAAAGAAACTACGAAACCATGGAAGTTGATTCAACTACCATAAATCGTAGAATTAATACTCTCGAAACACAAACTCAGGGTAACTATGAAAATTCAAATCGCGAAATCAAAAATTTTCACTCAATAGCCTTAAAACGTATCCCTTCATGCTATGGGTTCTGATCAACAAATACCCAATCATAGACAGAAGGAAATTCAGTGCGATGTGGAGTTAATTAAACAACAGTTGGATAAATTAAATAAACCACCAATAGTTTATAAAGATGTATTTATCCAAACTGACAATTTTATACCTAGCACAACGGCAAAGAGTAAAATAAATAAGACAAAACCCGGAGTTAAGGCTTTACTAACCCCAATTGTTACAACAAAGCCTTCGTTTACTCTTTGCATTTCAATGCTAAATTCTAGAATGACTGAAAAAAGCCTTGAGAGCTTTATTAAACAAAAATTTAAGTGTGATATTGCAATTTGTAAAAAAGTTACTCCCAAAAGGATCCGGAATCCAAAATACCTGTCATTTAAAGTGTCCGTTCCTGATATGATGGTTAAGAAGGTGAGAAATTTAAAATTTTGGAAGAAGGGAACGAAAATTACAAAATTTCGGGATGTTAGAGGTAATAAAAATAAAAGTAATATAAATAAAAATAATGATAATAATCGTAAAAATAAAAACATATACATTATATCATCCGGTTACTTACTTTTGGCAAAATTTCAAACATTCAGCTTTATTAGGTGTAGAGTAATGCTCATATAAAAGAAGGAGCTGTATGGCAGCTACTCGAACCCTTTGCAGTAGACCAACCAAATTTTGCAGTAACTTTGGCCATTACACTAAACTACTTTTGGCAAAATTTCAGACACGCAGCTTCCATAGGTATAGAGTAATGCTCATATAAAATTATGTTCAAATGGCTGAATTTAAATAGCGATTCCGTTTTTTGCATAAAAACGAATTTGTGAAAATTTCATAATCCTAGCTCTTTTACTTTTTGAGTTATCGTGATGACGGACGGACGGACGGACGGACGGCGGACGGGCATACATAGCTAAATCGATTTATTTTTCGATTCTGATCCGATCCATACACTTGGGTCTATATCTACCCCCCCTCCTTCTCTGCGTTACAAACGTAATGGCAAATTTATTATACCCTTGGACTATATAGTCATACGGGTATAAATATATCTAGTAATAAAAGTAATAAGACTAATAAAAATAAATTTAATAATAACAATAATAATAATAACAATAATAATCATCATCATATGGCTCTACAGCTCGGGGTGAGCTTTGGCCTGCTTTACAACTGCTCGCCATTGTTCCTTATTTTGTGCTCCTGATCTCTAATTTCGGACATTAAGAATTCTAGCATCGTTATCAATATTATCAGCCCATCTATTTCTTCGTCGTCCCCTTGCTCTTGTTCCTTCAGGGTTGCATACACAATTTTATATTGAGCGCGGTTTTCCTTCATTCGAGCAACATGGCCTGCCCATCTTAGGCGCTGCGCTTTTGCATATTTTACTATGTCTTTTCCTTCTATTAACTCGGAGAGTTCAGAATTAGTTCTTCTTTCATATTCTCCACTTCGAGTCTTTTTGCGCCAAATATTCTACGCAGTATTTTTCTTTCAAATACTCTTAAGCTATTTTCATCATGCCTCGTCAGACTCCATACTTCACAGCCATATGTTATCACTGGTCGTATGATAGTTTTATAAATTATTAATTTTGATTGTCTGGTTATTAATTTAGATTGTATTAGCTTTTTATGTACGTAGTAGCATTTGTTTCCTGCATTAATTCTATCTTGTACGTTATGATGCATACTGTTGTCATTTCTAACTATTACTCCGAGATATGAGAAACTCTTAATACCTTCGAAATTGTATTCCCCAATGGTAATATTCTGTGGGTATCTTCTACTTTCATTTCGCGACATTTTCATATATTTTGTTTTATTTTCATTGATAGCTAAACCAACTTTTTTTGCTTCACTTTCTAGCACAATAAACGCCTCAGTCATATCTCTATAACTTCTTGATACGATTGCTATATCGTCAGCATAAGCAATTATTTGATGAGACTTTATAGATATGTTTCTCAACTGCATAATTCAATTCCATGTTAAACAGCATGGCAGAGAGAGCGTCGCCTTGTCTTACACCCGACTTAATATAAAATTCTGCCGATATTTTTGGTTGTATCATTATTTTAGCTTTAGATTCGCTCATTGTCATCATAGCTACGTTGGCAAGTTTTTTGGGTACTCTCTGTCTTAACAAGGAAGCAAGAACTTGATCCCTACTTACACTATCAAACGCTTGTTTAAAATCAACAAACAAGAAGTGTATGTCTTTATTGTACTCATAACATTTTTCCATTGTTTGTTTCAATATAAATACTTGATCAATTGTTGATCTTTCGCTCCGGAATCCACACTGGTACTCTCCTATAATTTCCTCTGCATATGGTTTTAATCTTTCGAAAATTATATTTGATAATACTTTATATGCAGTATTTAATAATGATATTCCCCTATAATTTGTACATTCAGTTTTGTCGCCTTTTTTATGAATGGGACATAACAGCCCTGTTCTCCATTTGTTTGGCATATGTTCTTCATCCCAGATTTTGCATATTAGTTTATGTATTTGACGATGCAGAAATTTACCTCCCTTTTTTAACAGTTCAGCTGTTATACCATCTTCTCCAGGGGCTTTATCTTTTAGCTTATGTATTGCAGTTCTTATTTCATCAAATGATATTGAGGGTATCAAGGGCTCTGCAGTATATACATCATAAATTCCTGCTGGACTTTCTAATTTTTGCACATTCAGTAGCTCATCGAAATATTGTACCCATCTATTTGTAACGTCGTCTTCGCTAGTGAGCATATTTCCTTGCTTATCTCTACAAATATTTAATCTAGGCTGATATTCATTAATTTCTTTCTTTATATTACAATAGAATTTTCTTATATCATGTTTATTGTGCTCTTGTTTTATTATGTTATTTTTCATATACCTTTTTTTCTTTTTACGGCATATTTTATTAGCAATTTTTCTTTTCTGAGTATAGTTTTCCTTATTTAACCTTGTATTTCTTTGTATCATTTTTGATCGAGCAGTGTTTTTTTCTTCAATCGCGTCTCTACATTCCTGATCAAACCATTCAGCATTTCTCTCTCTAGATTTTACACCAATATTAACACTGGCAGCTCTGTTTATCTCTCCTTCCATTTGTTGCCATTCATCATCAATTGCTGATGTATTCTGATTTTCCATCAGTTGATAGATAGTGGATTGAAAATTTTCTACAGTATTTCTGTCCTTAAACTTATCTGTTGCCCATTTCTTTTTTCTTAGTCCTCTTTGGGCAGCTACATTCGATATTCTTTGACGAAACCGTACTTTGACTAGATAATGGTCACTATCACAGTTCGCTCCACGGCAACTTTTTACTCCAATTATTGAAGATGATTTCCTAGCAGATATTAGTACATGATCTATTTGGTTTACTGAATCGGAGCCAGGTACTCTCCATGTTCCTTTGTGTATATTTTTCGTTCCTTTGTTCCTTTGTGTAGATTTTAAACCGTTACATGTTCCTTTGTGTAGATTTTAAACCAATTAGTGCTAGATTGTGCAGCATAAGATTAAAAGGTAGATTTTGTAATATAACTATATTATCAGTGTACGATCCAACAGAAGAAGCTGAAGACGATGAAAAAGATAATTTTTATGAAGAATTAAATGACGCATGTGAAAATATCTCCTCATACGACACAGTAATTATAATGGGTGATCTCAATGCCAAAATAGGCAAAGAGGATTTTGTGCAGAATACTGCGGGTAAATATTCTCTCCACGAAGTAACTAATATGAATGGCCAAAGATTGTGTCACTTCGCGAATGGCGCGTCACTCAAAATAATTTTAATAATAATAACAATAATAATAATGATAATTATAATAATAGTTCTGGAAATAGTAGTATAAACTCTGACAATAGAAATACTAACACTAGCATTAACGTTAATAATATAACTGTTCATCCTAATAATAGCGCAACTACTAACAATTCAACTAATTCTACCTCAACAGATTCAAATAATTCCATAAACACTAAATTACATACTAATAACAGTACTTCAAACATAAATCAGAACAACATTTGTCATAACCACAATACTATTCAGAACAATAGTAACAATACAAACACTTTAAATACTTCATCAGTAACTAAAGAGCCTGAAATTGTCAATGCTAACTCTACTACAGTTATTCCTCCAAACACTCCTTCTACTTCTAAATTCGTAAATTTTGTGCAAGGTGAAACTCTTCAGCCTTCAATTATTAACCCACTTTTACCACCAATAACTAGAATGACACAACAATCTCTTGCCAACAAGGACTATACAATAGCTCTTTCTAGGCTAAGAGATGATAAAGTTTATAACATGGTCAGATTGTATTTGTCATATTTGTTTGATGATAATTGTAATAAGGTATTGGAAGATAAGACCAGAATAAGTGTAAAGGTTTTAATTGATAACGAAGGTTTACCGACCGATTATAAAGAACTCTATAAATTATATATTAAATTTCACGAAATTAAAGGTATACCTTCCAAAGAAGTTTCTGACGACTTAAAGGCATACCGTAACCATTGTAGTAGTAATTATTACAATGACTTGCAGGTTTCAAATGACAACCATAATAAATATTTTCATGTTAAATAATATTTAAATAAGACCTCTACATCTTTGATTGATCCTTCAAATCTGATAAATTTATCATTATATTATTATAATGTCAGAGGTCTTGAACAAAAACTAGACAAGTCCTACTTAATTCAATAAATTTAAATTTTGACGTATTTGCTTTGACTGAATGGTTTAAATACCAACGATTTACAACAGGTTTCCCATTGCCGCAATTTTAAAGATAAACAATTGGATCTAATATTTACTTCTGATTGGAATAATATTATTTTCTGTGAATCGGTGTTACCGCTTGTTGCGTTGGACCCTTATCACCCTTCAATAAATTTTACTTATTGCTTAACTAATTCCATAAATCATGGAGCAGCAGATTCTTATAGGTTTAATTTCAATAAAACCAATTTTCCGGAGTAGTAAATTTCTTAAATACCTATGACTTCATGTCTATATTTAGTAATATAGACCTTAATCAAATGACAATTAGGTTTTATGAAATAATGTTCGAAGGTTTTACACAATTTGTTCCTATTTCAAAAAACAGATGTTCTAACTCTGGCCTACCATGGTTCAAAAAAGAGCTTAGATCTCTCAGAAATAAGAAAAACAAAGCCTGGCGTAAATATCTCAAAACAAAAGATATTAATGAATTTAATAATTTTGTCATATTGTTTGAGAATTTTAAAACTTTTTCTGAAATACTTTATAATAGTTACATTAACTTAATGGCAACTAAATTAAAGTCTGATCCGAAAAAATTTTGGAAATTCTTAAACTCTAAACGTAAAAGGGTTACCCAACATTTATGAATTTCAATTCTCTTTCTAGTAATGATCCTTCAACTATTTCGAAATATTTTCGTGAATTTTTAGTCCTTCGTATAGTGATTTTTCTTTTACGCCAAATGAAAATTATTTCTCCTATATGAACGCATATCAAAAATTTCTCTTACTGACATTAATATTAATGAACAAATAGCGACCAGCTATCTAAATAAACTGGGTGATAATACTTTTCCAGGACCAGATGGTATACCAGAAATAATTTTGAGCAAGTGTTCTAACATTCTCACTACGCCTCTAACATTACTCTTTAAAACTTCATTAAATTCCGGATATTTCCTCCTATTTGGAAAATTTCTTATATCAGGCCAATTCACAAAAAGAATGCTAAAAATGAAATCACTAACTATTGCCCAATAGCTAAATTATCTTCAATTCCTAAATTATTTGAATTAATTATAACGGATTCAATTTATAATCATTGTAGGAATCTTTTAATAGATAACCAACATGGCTTTGTAAAACAAAAATCTACGGTGACTAATCTAGTTGAAACCACATCTCTTCTTCTTAATAACATGGAAGAAGGATTTCAAACAGATGTTGTCTATACTGATTTTAGTAAAGCATTTGATCTATTGCCACATAATATTATTTTACTAAAACTTGAAAAATATGGTTTACCACAATTTTTTCTTAAGTGGATTCATTCTTATTTATGTGATCGCTCCTATATTGTTATATTTAAAAATGTGATTTCAGAACCTTTCGCGGCAAAATCGGGAGTTCCACAAGGACCTTGGCCCTCTACTTCTTATCTTATCTGTAAATGATGTTTCATCTATAATTTCTAATTGCGAGCTTCAAGTTTACGCTGATGATATGAAACTTTTTAAAAAGATTACATCTTATAATGACGCAGAATGATCAAAATTTTAACAATTGGTGCGTTAATAACTGTTTACTACTTAATGTAAATAAATGCACATTGATATCTTATACACGCCGATCTAGTCCTTTTTGTTTCAATTATAACTCAGATGTTATTAGTTTACCTAAAGTTACCTCAATAAAGGACTTAGGGGTGTACTTCGATTCCCAACTTAGCTTTAAAACCCATTATAATAATATTATAAATAAAGCTAATTCACTATTGGGATTTGTTAAACGTTCTGCAAAGGAATTTTCAGATCCTTATGTTCTTAAATCGTTGTACACTTGTCTTGTAAGACCAAACATGGAATATGCTAGTTAAGTTTGGTCTCCGTTTTATATGGTACACATTGATAGGATTGAGGCAATACAAAAAAATTTTCTTAGATTACGCCATTTGCCATGGTCGAATCCCAAAATCGTAGGCAATCGTAAGAAATCTTCAACGCCTTCGTTCTTGCAATTTATTTAAAACTAATAATCATAGGACTAACTATGGCAATAGAATGCTTATTATAGGTAACAAACATAAACATAATATTGACTTTACACTTTCAAAACACTCACAAAACTTTGTTTTGTTTTTCTTGTAGTTATGTAAAGTTTATAATTTTTAACTTTTAATTTTAATTTTAGTTTAAACTTTTTTATATTTAGTCAAATATGTAATTTTTTTTTTATATATTGATTTTAATTGCATAATTTTAATTGTTATTTGTATGCTTTTTTGTAAACTGTTTGTGTTAAGCAGTATAATAAATAAATAAAGATACATTCAAAAGGAAGCCCTTTAAAATTTATTAAAGATTCAGGTGCTACTATGAGCATAATAAATACTGAAATTTGTAATCCAATTTACAAATCCAAAATTGAACCTATTAATATTAAAACATTGATACGAAAATCACAAATAATCCTTTTCTTGAATTTGACTCTAAGGAAAAATTCGAATTTTTAGAAATAAACTTCCATGATAGATTTGACGATTTAATAGGTAACAACATTCTCAAACCGTTACAATCTATAATTGACTATGAAAACAATTGTTTAAAAATAAACACTGGCTATAGTATTCCTTTCCATTTTAATGACAAAGATGAAAAAGAATATAATATCCCAGTACCAATGAAAGAATTAAAAATCTTTCAAAACGAAATTTTCGTAGGTGAAAACAATATTAGATGTGATCATTTAGATCATACAATTAAAAGTGAACTTTTGATTATTTTAAAAAAGTTCAACAAAGCCTTTTTTTATGAAGGTGATGATTTAACTCCACGAAATCAAACACGCAATTAATACCACTAACGAAATACCAATCTATACTAAGATTTATAGGTATCCCGAAATACATAAAAAAGAAGTCGACAAACAAATCGACGAAATGGTAAACCAGGGAATAAGACACAGCGATTCACCTTATTCGGCTCCTTTGTGGGTTGTGCCAAAAAAAATCGATGCATCAAAGGAACAAAAATGGCGTATTGTCATTGATTACAGAAAACTGAATAACGTCACTATTTGGCTAAAGGCTTTCACCAAATCGAGATAGCAAAAAATTATGTAAAAACAACAGCTTTTAGCACAAACAATGGTCATTATGAGTTCTTGCGAATGCCATTCGGGCTTAAAAATGCCCCGGCAACCTTTCAACGCTTAATAAACTCCGTACTAAAAGAATTTATAGGCAAATATTGCTACGTGTATTTGGACGATATCATCATATTAAGTACTAGCAAAGAAGAGCGCTTTGATATTTTACAAAAGATTCTTAAGAGACTTGAAGACGCAAACTTAAAAATTCAACTCGGTAAAAGCGAGTTTATGAAACAAGAGACAGAATTCTTGAGTCATATAATAACGACAAGGGGGATAAAACCAAACCCCAATAAAATTGAAGCTATTAATAAATTTCCGATATCCAAAACCCCTAAGCAAATAAAAAGTTTCTTAGGTTTAGTGAGTTACTGAGTTACTATGAGTTTGCTAAACCAAACTTTGTTTAAAAAATGGAAAGCGTATTGATGTTAGTAACACTGATTATAAGGAAGCTTTTAGTAAACTAAAACTGCTTATTACAACGGACCCTATTCTTGTGTATCCTAATTAAATATTATCATTATCACAAGATAACCATCCTATATGTTACGCTTCTCGTACCTTGAATGAACATGAATGCAAATACTCTACCATCGAAAAGGAGTTACTCGCAATAGTCTGGGCAACTAAATATTTCCGTCCATACCTTTTTGGACGCAAATTCACTATTAGAACCGACAACAAACTCCTCCAATGGCTTCATAACTTGAAGGAACCTAATTCCAAGTTGCAAAGATGGAAAATCAAGTTATAAGAATTTAATTTCGACATAGGATATTTAAGTGGAAGAGAAAAATTCAAATGACATGGAAATTGAAGAAATAAAATCAACTGATGCTACAATGCATTCAGCTGATGAAGACAATTCCGAATATATTCCTATATCAGAATCACCAATTAATTTCTACAAAACACAAATCATCATAAAAAAGGGTCCACAGGAACAATTGAAATTATTTAAAATCCATCGTAGAACAAGGAAAATTTACATACATCCTAATCCTAACGAAGATTTTTTATCGAAGTTTTTAAAATCATATTCCTAGTAAAGGAATAATAGGAATTATGATTGAAGATATTAATATTTACAGTTCTTTTCAAAATACGTACCTAAAATATTTTTCAAAAAATAAATTAATTAAATTAAACAAATGCTTAATTTTACTTCCTGACATTTAATATCGTCTCGAAATAAAGGAACTTATTCTTAACCAACACATAAAAACAAATCATAGAGGTATCAATGATGTCTACTTAAATTTAAAGAAAAGCTACTATTTTCCTAAATTGAAAAATGAAATTCAAAATGTTATAAATAATTGTCACATTTCCAACATTTCGAAGTATGAAAGACGTCCTTTAAATCTACTCTTAAAAATTACGGGAGAAAAACCATTACAAATAATCCATATGAACATATGTTTCCACACAAAAGGAAATCCGTACTTGACAATTATTAACAAGTTTTCAAAGCACGCCCAAATTTCCCCTTTAAAATCTAGGAATTGGGTGGATTTGAAAAATGGATTTATGCAATATATAGCATCTTTCGGTAAACCTGTTAAAGTTGTAACCGATCCAGAGAAGGGCTTTAACAGCCTTAATTTCAAAAATTATTTAGAAACAGAAGGAATTGTATTATATAGTATAGTAGTAATGCGGATATCGAAAGATTCCATAATACATTAAATGAACACCTGCGAATTTTGAAGACGTTCGAAAAGGAAGAAGGTCAAATTACGGACGAGATCCCATTATCAAAAGCTTAAAAGTTTACAACGAAACTGTTCACATTTCAACTGACAAAATGCCAATTGATTTTCTAAACGGTACTATCTCTTCCGATCAATATCCTTCCATCAAGGAATTGAATACAAAAATTAAAGAAAAAACCATTGGGAAACGTAATAAAGGTAAAACCAATGGTAAGCCTTCCAATTATCTTAAACTAAATAGAATTACGAAACTACGACCTTATCACTAAAAAATTCAAATAACCAATTCAAATAACGATCATTTCAAATTAACAAAGAAAATATTCCACGTTACATTAATCAATTTAATCAATTTTTAATCAAGGATTAATTCTCCTTATCCTCTTACTGGTTTTTCCAATTGTCCTGTCTCGCTCATCCATAGATGTTAATCAAATACCACCTGGAAATGGTTACATTCTCTTCGAGGAATCTGAGATTAAAATAATACAAAGTTACAGAAGAATATTGCATGTTGTCGAACTAACTCAATACGAAACAATTATTAACAAAATATAATCAAACGTATTACAACTTCAAAACGAAACTGATATTCCTTCGGTTAGTTACATAAATTAAAACACCTAAAGGAAGATTACAATAGTATTATTCCACACCACGTAAGTAAAAGATCATTGTTTAATCTTGGTGGAAATATTCTTCGCTTTGCTGTTGGTGTAATGGACGACGACAATAGAAAAGAGATATCTAATGAAATAAAAAACATTACCGATCATATTAACCTAGCTCAAAATGAAATAAAAAATGTAATTAATAATTTCCAAAATAATATTGATAAAATAAATAAAAAATTAGAGTACTTTATGATTAAAACAGAAATAATTGAAAACATTGATTTATTAACAAGACAAATTTTAAATATTAAGGAAATAATCTTAGATAGTAAGTTAGAAATACTGTCAAATCAAAGGATATTTTAGCACAAACAGAAATTAAAGATTATAATATCACTGTAGAAATACCACCTTTCATTAAAAATAGCGTTCTGTTCCGTAACAATTCTATAATATTTGTTTTATCTATACCAGAAAAATGTTTTGTAACTATTTTAGAAAAAATTCAAAATAAAAATGTAAACTTAGAACTAGATACTAATACAAAAAAAATTATTATATGTAAACAAAGTATTTTAAAATTTATTGATAAGAAAAATGTTATGGCAAAAGATGTAATGCCTTTTGATGATAATTGTATAAAACATTTATTAAATAACAATCACATGAAATGTATCGCGGTAAAGAAGGGGAAACACAAGAAAAAATGGATGACGAAAGAAATGTTAGATAAAATAAATCTAAGAGACTCTTAATACAGATACTCTTGCAAATATAAAGGTAACACTCGAATTCTTAATTTATATAAAACAACGAGACTTGAAGTGAGCAAAATGATTATCCAAGCTAAAAAAAATGCTTCTCAAAAGATCTCAATTTATAAACAAAAAATTCCAGGAATTTATGGAATTTTTATAAAAAAATAATATATAACACAGATAGTAAGTCCCTAGAGATTAATAATGAAATGTTCAGCGGTGCTAGTTACATAGCTAACAAATTGATTTCATTCATCGTAAACGTAACTCATGACATAAAATATCTCATCTCTCCCATTAGATTACGAACACTTAAATACAACAAGAAGAAACATACACAATAAATTTAGTTTAGACATAACAAATGAAGAAGAGGTAAAACAAATAATTGACAAGCTGAATCCTACTGCGGCTACTGGCCATGATAATATTTCTAAAAAATTTTTAAAAAAATTTTCATCTCAATTAGCTCCAACAATAGCAAGATTGTAGATTGCGAAAATATATTTCTACAGATGCATTATATACAATATATTCGTCGTATATAACGTCACATATTATGGTGTATCTCAATTCGATATGGAGTGGTGCTAGTCAACAAACTTTGAGCCAGCTCGATATATTACACAAGAAATGTATCAAAATTATTAACTTCTATCCTCTAATGTATCCAACAAATTTATTAAACTCAGATAAATATATAAGCTTTGAAAATATTAAAATATTAAATTTATTTACAAAATTATAAATAATAAAATCAAGCACAATTTCATTTTAAACAAAATGATAGACATACATACGCACAATACACGAAATAGGTCAAATTTTTATTTATCGTTATTCAAAACAAATCAGCAGAAGAATAACTGCTTATATAAGTGTTTAAAATTATTTAATGATGTCATCTGAATTTAAAGAAATTGATTCCATAATAATTTTTAAAAGCAAAGTTAAACAAAAAAAAATATAATATATATAACAATTAATACCTAATAATATAAGTTTGTAATTTAAGGTAAAAGTAAATAATTTATATTGAACACCAAATGAGTAAACAGAGGAAAATGATTGCAGTATAAAATTAAAGAGAAAATAAAAATAAAAAAGTAAAAATTATAACTATATAATTATATTGGAATTGAAATTTGTATTTAAATATCTTTATTACATATTATAATATTTTTTTTTTTTATTATAAAATTTTCTGTTTTTAAAAAAAAAAAAAACCTATAATACTAAGTTAAATTTTTTTTTTTTGTCTTGGGGTAAGGATGGTGGAAATCATCGAAAGATACTTAGCGCAACCACAGTTATGTGTGACTTTAACACACTAAAAACACCCGCCCTGTTTTAAAATATTAAAACTAGTCTTAGAGACTAACCATTAATTTTGCGCTAACTTTTTATGATCTACTGGAATTACAGACCTCCGTTAAGGTGATCTGAATTTATCGCTAATTGGAGATTGGATTCTTCTATTAACATTTAAAGATAGTAGAAGTTTTGACGCTTCTATGTTTATGTGACCTTCTAAGCGGGTCTTATGTTTTATGGCATATTTTTTTATTTCATCGCTAACAATAGGAATTCCTAGATCCCTATGTAAGTCGGAATTTCGTACGTACCAGAGAGCACTCAGCATGTTACGTAGCACTTTGCTTTGATATGTTTGAATTCTCTGAATGTGTGTTCGTTTGGCACAGCCCCAAAGTTGTACGCCGTACAACCAGATAGGCTTAATTATTTGGTTATATAACAAAATTTTGTACTCTATTGGCAATTTAGATTTTCGACCTAGGAGCCAATACATTTCTCTATATTTTTGTTCTAATTCTATTCTTTCCTTTTTGACATGTTCTTTCAATTTAGCTTGACATCTAATGTCATTCCTAGGTATTTTGCCTTGTTTTCATGAGGAATATCTACCCCATATAATTGAACGGCTGGGGGATTTTGAATAGGTTTATTTGTAAAATTTAATTGCACTGATTTCAGTTCATTTAGTTTAATTTTTCCATCTTTTGGTCCAAAGATATAATTTATCACTTGCTTTTTGTAGTTTATTTGTAGCCTCGTCGACATTTGATGCTACTGCCATTATTGCAGTATCGTCAGCAAAAGTCGCTACAGTTATTTCTTGAAATTGTGGCAAGTCACTAGTATATAGCAAGTATAATATTGGACCCAAGATACTTCCTTGAAGCACACCCGCTTTAATTTCTCTCAGTGTAGAGTACTCTTCATCCTGTTTAATTCTAAACAGTCTATCAGTTAAGTATGATGAGAGTATATCTACATATTTTTTAGGTAATAGTTGCTGCAACTTATAAATTAAGCCTTCGTGCCAAACTTTAACTTGCTTGTGCTACGTCGAGAAATATTGTAGAGCATATTTGTTTTTCTTCTAGAGCTTTCTCAATTATATCAGTAATTCTATGTACTTGGTTAACAGTAAAGTGTTTTTCTCTAAAACCAAATTGATAGTTTGGAATTAGTTTTCTATTTTCTATTATAGGTTTCAACCTTTTTAATAACAGTTTCTCAAAGAGTTTTGACATAATTGGTAACAGAGAGATGGGTCTATAAGACTTTGTTTCGTTTGGAGGCTTTCCTGGCTTAAGTATTATAATTATTTCTGCCACCTTCCAAACATTATGTACATAATTTAACCTTAACATAGCATTAATTATATATGTTAACATTGTTATCCCTTTTTTCGGGAGTTGTTTTAGAATGTCTGCAGTAATTAGATCGAAACCTGGTGCTTTTTTTGACTTCAGAGCTTTAATTTCTTCAACCATTTCTATATGAGTAATTAGTTCAATGGCATTTTCTTTTCTTCTGAAATCATTTTCAATGTAGAGTTCTGACTCTATTTCATTGGGCCGAAAAATTTCTTCCAGGTGATCTGCGAATGTTTCGGCTTTTTCTTTATTATTTTTTGCCCATTTACCATCCATTTTCCGAATTGTTGGGACTGGCACTACACGTTTTTTCAAACTCTTTGTGGAAAGAGTAATTTATCTCTTTTTTAGCTGATAAATTCTCAACATATTTTTCATATGATTTGTTTTTTATTTCAAGAATTCTTCTTTTAAGATTCTGCGTTATTCTATTCAACACAGTTTTATAAGCTGGGTCACGTGTTTCATGCCATCTTCGTCTAGCTCTTCTCTTTACTTTAATCGCATTTAATATATCTTTAGGATAATTAGGTCCTGCTGTCATGTATTTACATTCTTTTGTATTATTCCATGCAGCATTTTGGACAATTTTATTAAGATTTTCAATTGCTAAATCTATTTCATCTTTAGTTGTTATTTTAACCCTTAAATTTATATTACTTTCTATCTTTTGTTTAAAGTTGAACCAATTTGTTGATTTATTAACAAGTGTGGGCTTATTTTCTTTCTTAACAATTTTTTCATGCAGGTTTAGTACGACAGCCGAATGGTCTGAGTCTAAATCCTGATTATTTTCTAGGCTAATAAAATTTGGAGATATTTTTTTTGTTCTGAAGAAATCCAGTAGACCAGGAGTTTTATTTGTATCAGTAGGCCAATAAGTTGGTTCGCCTGTAGAATGAAAATAGTAACCCAACTCTCTCTTGTTGAGGTATGTCTTGAACCCCAATCAATATGTTTGGCATTATAGTCACTTCCTAGGATGAATCTATCCTCAAGTCGTTTCAAGAGGTCTTTAAGGATCATGTTCTTTAAATTGTAATTAGGAGGGCAATATAAAGCCCCAATGTTTAGATTCGTCATTTTCTATTTTATACTCTTCGTGATGTAGTAAAGAGTTTTTCACCAAAATTGCACTACCTCCTCGCGGTTTATTACTAGGGTGTGTCGCATTATAACATGTGAAACCTACTATTTTTAGTTTTGACTGTCTTGTCATATGAGTTTCTGATAGGAGACATACATCAATGTTTTTAGTTTTTAGGAATAGCTCTAATGCTAGTTTTTTATTTAGTACGCAATTTGCGTTCCACATAGCAATACTATTTTTATTTTGGATCATTATTTAGAAATTTTCTCGGAGTACCACTATAGCTTTTGCTTGAATTGTTTTCTAAATTAGTTATTCTTTTAGAGATATCGTTCATTGAATTTAACAAATTTTGCATCCTCTGCATTAAAATGTTATTATCAGCTTTAGTGTTAGATTTATGAATGCTATTTGTACTATGAGTTATATTCCTAACGTTAGTGTGCTTTATTATTTTTTCAGCTGATTTTTCTAATGCTACATTGTTCTGTTTTGTTGCACTCTTTTGCTCTATTTTGTGATACTTGGGCATACGATAAACCGTCGATGACCCTGTTAGGATTTAAGCTTCTAGATTTAAAGTTAGGTGAATTCGACGCACCTTCTTTGGTATGTTTTGGATTACTTTTTTTTTCTCTTTTGTAATTCCTTTGCAACTACGCACCACCTATAGTTTGCGCGGTGTGCCTCAAAGCAGTTAGCACACTTCGGCGTAGCCTTTTTGTCTTTGTCACAATTCGTTGATAGATGTGACCCTGCACATTTTACACATTTAGCTAGATGCTGGCAAAAATTTTGTGTGTGACCATATTTTTGACATTTTTTACAATGAGGAATCAGATTTGTTTTTTCCAGAGCTTCAATTTTCACTCTCATATGCTGAATAAACTCTATTTTATAAATTTTATCAATGTCCTCAGTATTTTCCAATGTTAACATAAAAAGAGGTAGTTTAACTATAGTTTCTTCCTCATTCTTTTTATTTTTTTTATTTTGTTTACAACTTCAATGATTTTAAAACCCTTACATTTAAGCTCTTGTTTTATATCTTCAGGATCGCATGAAGGATGCAAGTTCCTAGCCATAACTTTAATTGGACTGGTCAACTTGTTTTCATAAGTATGCCATTCTAAATTAGCTTCATTTATAATCTTTGTTAGTTCTCTGTATTCCACTTCTTTTTCAACATTAATCTTTAGTTGATGGTTATTCATTTAGTTGATGGTTATTTATTTGCTTTATAGTTAATTTGAACATCTTTCAGTATTTTATTAACTTTGGGGTATCCTACAATATTACTTAAGATAACCGGAGGAGGTTTGTTTTTTCTTGTAATGATGGGTTTATCAATTGCAATTTTTGGTTTAATCACCTTTAATTTTTCTAAACTATTTTCTTTGTCTATTTCTGGTGAGTGCTCCGCTTTTGTTTTTTTCCCTGTACGTTTTACAAGCCACTAGGTTTCCCGAGTTAGTTCTTCTTCATCTGTACAGTATTCTACTGAACTTTTAGTTAATTGCTTTTTCTTTAGCATTTTATTTTCTTCGGTTAGAGTGTGAATCTGACTCATTAAGTCGCTACACATCTTCTCTAGTTCACTTATTCTTAAATGAAACTGTTTCTCTACTGTAATACCCACGTCTAGAGGTTTATTCTGACCGTCATCGTTAGACATAATTTTTATTAAATTCGAACCAGTAATATTTCTAGTGACATTAGCCTGGATTGCCGCTTTGTCACTGGTTTTATTTTCAACTACAGGTGGTGATCTTCCCACTAAACCGCCCTTTTTAAAAGGGTCGGCTGCGTTGAACGTAGATACATTTTTAACCACTGGCGACTTAACTAATCTCTTTGTGGAATTAGCCAAGCCCTCGCCGGCAGCCGTGGTCTCTGCCGACATTTTGGTAGATATACCTACCATATTTCTATCTTTATTTGTGTTCATTATTTTATATTTTTATATTTTGTATTTTATACCTACTACCAGGTATTTTAACTGCCGCCCCTTTGGGGAACCGACGCAGACCAGAGAGCCGTCCATTCTGGATCAGTCGCTTCTGGATTTTCGTTGGATTTTAGAAGACTCGTACCCCAAGCATTCCTTACTGCGGATGTTTCTAAGCCCCAATCCGCCGGGGTAAAGTTAAATTAAAATTTTTTTTTTTTTATTCCATTATTTTAAAGTTATAAGATCAAGACAACTTAGGCTAAGATCAATTAAAAATAATTAGTTTTAAGTCTACTGAATTATTTTTTATAATTACTAGTTATGTTTTTTAATAAAGAGGAAAAAAAAATATTTACAAAGAGTGATCAAATGTATGAGTCTCACTAACATAAGTTTCCAGATACATATTTGGATTTTTTTTCGATCTTCAGAAAACATGGTCTAAACATGTAGAGCTTGAAGAAGTAATACACGTTGGTTGATTCAGTAGAGACTCAAAACCTCTTGAGGACATAAAAAATAAATAATCATCTATTTCATTAGAAGAAGCTAGGATATCGATATTCATATCACTTACAACTAAAAAATTTTTATAATTAATATCATTAAATAATTAGAAGATCATTTAAAAATGTTCCAATATTATTTCTGTGAAACTTATATAAAAATAAAGAACAATAAATATCATTATCAATTTCGCAAACCACCTTAATAAAACCCGCACTGACACCATTATAATTATCTATTTTACATTTCAAATTACTTTATAATATTTAGATTAATCTATGCTTGTGTACCATATATATATATATATATGTACATATGTATGTATATATATAAAAATGTTGGTTAAATTTAATCTGAAACATGAAAGGTACATCATTTTTACTTATAAAGTCTAGGTAATTCAAAAGGGTTTGAATTATTTCTTATACTTCTTCTAAAATTCTCTATTAATTTTTTATTCATTTGCAAAAGAATGAGTTAGTTGAAAAAAACTCATACATATTCATTTTTATAACTTTTTACACAACGAAATCTCAAAAATCTCAAGTAAAAACAAAAAAATTGTAATTTCTATCAACTTTACAAAAATGACATCACTCAAAAAAAAGGTCTTCAAGAATAGCCAGACTTGATAATTTTTTTAGAGGAGACGCGCTGAGAAGGCTTCTTATGAAGTGTATAACTTCAACCGTCATTGTGAGTTGTTGAAACATGATCTCAATCAATTAGTTTATGATGCAGGAATAATCAATTTCGTATTGGCAAATGCCAACATTAAATTATGAGTTTTTCAAGGTGAAATACGATTATAATATAAACTATCAACCCATAAAAAGAACGGATCGTGCTTCTTATTTGGGACTGACCCTTGATAGTAGGTTGGCTTTCAAGAATTATTAATAAAGCTAACTCAACTCTTAGATGATATGCGTTGGTCAAAAGAGTTTCCCGATCCCTACAGCACAAAAAAAGCAGTTTGTTACTTATGTAAGTCCTATACTTGAATATGCAAGCCATGTATATTTTCCTTATCATGGGGCTAATTCAATACTTCAATACCAATGAAGCTATACTTCTTCTTTTTAATATGAACTTCTTTCAGTCACGCCATTGGTGGTGGACATAATATTTGTTCAGATTATTTTTTCGCGATGAATGTTATTCATCTGCTATTATTCATGAGGTTTAGCTTTTTAATGTCTTACACACGATCAAGCTTTTTAATGTCTTACACCATTCTACAGACTACGGTTAATTTGAATCATTTTCGTATATGTAAGGAGATACTAACTTAAGGTCTGAGCTCTTTGATACTAACGTTAAGAACTTAACATTGAGAGCAAAATTTTACGCGAGCAAGAGTAGTTCTCGTAGATTGCATGACTGATCTAGCATTTGTAATTTATCTAGCATGTTTGTAATGCTTGGCTCAATGGTGTTAGCATGGGTCTTTAACGTTTTTGTTCTTTTTGTTAGCATAATTTGTTGTTAAAATATTTGTTATAGTTGTTTTTTTCAGATTTTTACGTTCAAATACATTTGGATTAGAAAATTTGTATATTGTAGTTTATTTCGTATAAAGATATTTACTATTTGATTTAATTCACTTTTAAATTTTAATATTTACTTTTTAATATATTAAAAGTTTTTAATATTTTAATATTATATATTTTATTCAATTAAAATTTTATTTATTATTTAAAAATTTTAGCATTATAATATAATTTTCAAATTGGTTCTATTTAAATAAAGACCTTTTTTTAAAATGATTATGAAAAATCTAAGACATTTCTACATGAATATTGAATTATGTTGGAGTGAACATTTTTCCCAATTTGCAACAAATGATATTTTTAATAAAATTTCTTTTTCTTTGGCGGTGGGTGAATGATTACTGTGGTCGCTATGTTCATCTGGTATTTCTTCGATCATTGTTTTTTTTTTTGATTTTAAAATAGGTTTGAATGAAAACTTATTTACTTATGTCATTTTCGATTGGCAAAAAGAGTAATTCTAGAGTGAATGTAGAGTAAAAAAAGTAAGTATTTTCGATTGGCACAAAAAAATGTAAATCTTTTTTTTTATTGTAAATCCAGATTTACTCATTTTTTCTATGGATGTGTTTGATATTCGTCAGTTTTATTAAAATGTCATAACAAATAAATGAAATATTAAAAAGTATTTGCGCTAATACAAAAAAAAAAAGAGTAAATCTCGTTTTATTTTCGATTGGAACAAAAAAATCACTGTGAATCTCACAAACCAATCGAAAACGACTAAAGGCAATAAATATTTAAATGATGCTATTACAAACAACTTGGTGGCACAGTTGTTACAATTCAAACCTTTCAAGGCGCTGGTTCGAATCTCAGTAAAAGAGAAAAATCTTTTATTTGACATTCGACTCGCCTCAGCTACCTTTCGCCATTGGGTTCAAAATAATGGCTTAATCTATAATTATATATTTTAATAATAACTACATTACAATATACAGAAATACAATATATAAAATCAAAGAACTAAAAAAAAAAAAAATTCAAATTAATAATATAACTCACAGGTATAGAGTACCCACACAACTTAAATGCAAACTTGTTACAATATAAACAAAAATAGACTTATATCTATTGTAAAACTAGGACATGGTATAAGTGGGATGTATAAGAAAGAAACAAAAAACAAGTTCTTAGATTTTAATTTCACTAACACTATTTATTTTTACAAATATACAATACATATTAATTTTACAATACAAATAAATAGTTTTTACATATACCAGTATTTCGTATACGACATCCAGGCTTCTTCAGTGCTAGTACTTGGTTAAGCGACTAAACTGCTTGTTATAAGGCGTACTGGGTAGTATTATCTCAATTGAACGTGGAATTCATTCGATCAATTCTAATAATATAAATATAATTCATCCCCTCTTATGGAATGCACTATAACTAAGCCTACAGGAGAGAAAAGTTTGTCCGTAAAAAAATAAACAAAAATTATTGTTAACAATTTTAAATTTCATTTGAATTATTTAAAAAGTTACTAAAATTTGCCACTTGCTACATTTATAAAAATATTTGACATTTGCTTTGAATTTTTTATTGAATACAAAAATAAAATAATGTCATTTTAAATACAATAGCCCTTGTCACGTCGATACGAAATAACTTCGTATTTGGTTTGAAAATGTCATTTTCGTAATTTTGACAGTACTAAACAATTTTTCTTTCGTATTTGAAAACAAGCCTCTGAGCGTGTTATTTTTTCGTATTTCATTTCGTATTTATGTCAAAATATGACTTTTATTTTTTTTGTAAATCAAATTTAATTTGTTTACCAGTTTACAGTTTTGTTCTGAAATGGAATCTAAAAATAATATATTAAATGTGTTGTATGAAAACGCATTATTTGAACTGGAACTTATAGATTCATCAGGTAAGTTGGTATATGTATGTACCAACGTACTTTAATTTAAAAATATTTTACTGGAATTTTTCAAATTATAGATGCTGAAGTTGATGAAATTTTAGACGATTTGGAAGAAGATACTATGTTAGCCTTATCATTCAGATACGCTGCAAGATTTAATGTAATAAAAAATCGGAAATGGTTTAGTGAAACATTATCGAATTTAGATGACCAACGGTTTAAAACATTTGTACGTGTCGAGAAGAAACTTTTTAACTTGATTTATGATTTGATTAAACACAATGAAGTTTTTAAGAATTTTAATTATCAAAAGCAATTTTCACCATTTTTCCAACTTTGTGTGGTACTTTTTCGCCTTGGATCTAGTGGGGAAGGTGGCTCAAGGCATAAAATTGCAACACAATTTGGAATTGGAGATGGTGGAACTATTGGTAAAATTACAAAGAGAATTTTTAAATGTATTTTGGAGCTTTGAACAGATTTTGTATTTTGGCCTTTAACTGATGAAAGAAAGTGTATTGAAGATGAGACAATAGATGAACTTCCGATGTGTATAGGTGAATTAAAATTAATAAGATTAATTATTTATTTCATTTGTTCTTAATATGAATTAATTTTAGGGTACTTAGATGGGTGCGAAATTCCTTTAAATGAAGCACCGGCATTAGATCCAACATCGTATTTTTCCAGGACTAAACAATATTCAATTAAATTGCAAACTATATGCGACTACAAACTTAGAATTCGTCATTTTCTTGTTGGCTATCCTGGAAGCGTACATGATTCTAGAATATTTAACTGTTCTAAAATTGGAAATAATTTTAAAACGTTTTTGTCAGAAGGACAGTGGATTGCAGCAGATTCAGCATATAAATTAAGTGAATATGTAATAACCCCATTTAGACAAAATTCTACGATTTCAACAAATGAAAAAAGGAAAAAGTATCAATTTTTTTAAGTATTATGTGTAAATAACTACATTAATACAGTTTTTTATATTTAATAGATATTTTAGTTCATATCGAGTTCGTATTGAACACTGTTTTGGGTTGTTGAAAGAAAAATTTCCCAGCCTAAAAGATTTAAAAATTCAAAATGGATGCAAAAAGTCACAAATTTGCTTGCGATTGGATACAAGTCGCTTGTATTTTACATAATATTATTTTACCCCACTTAACTGAAGAAGATTTTCTTTTTAATGATATCGCACAATCAGATGAAGATAATGAAAGAGACGAAAATGGTAGCGATAGGCTAATTGAAAATTTGGGCCAATTAAAAAGACAGGCATTATATGAAGTTTTATTTAATGAAAATTTATTTTAAGCAATATTAAATAAAAAACATTTTTTATAAACGATTTTTGTATTGTAAATCTAGTTTATATGTCTCAATCCTTTCTTCTTTTTCAATTTCCATTTTTCTAATTCTCTCACTCTTTTCAAGTTCTATTCTTTTAAGTTCTATTTCTTTCAATTTATATTCCATTTCTTGTTTCTTTACCTCAAATTCCATCCCAAATTTTTCTTTTTCAAATAAAAATTTTTCTTTTTGTAAATCCAAATCACGTTCCACTCTTAGCTTTTCTATCTCATTTTTTTCTTTGAGGACTTCAGATCTTCTTTTTTGAGCCTCTACTATAGCAGCGTTTGAATTTTTTTGATATTTTGGTCTTTTTGGGGTTGACGTATTTAAATATCTTCTAAATCTTTGAAGAGGGGGCTCAGTATTTGTTTGTTCATTCATCGACAAAGGTAGTGAGCTACTTTCCCCTGCAATATTCTATAAAACAAAATTAAAATGCATATTATTTCAAAATCTTTATTGTTTATATTTACCTCTTCAATGTCAATTGACTCTACAATCACAATATCTTCATTTACATCACCCTCTTCTAAATTCTCATATTCTGTATATGAATTGAAATTTAATTCATCTTCAGCAGAAGTACTTTCGAACAAATAAGGTGGTTCTATATTAACACTCCCTCCTAATATTTCGTCTAATATGTCAAACGAAGGACACATTAACAAAAGTGTATCTGAAATAATGCAATATTAATATAAAAAATATTTGTATTTACGTTTTAAATCAATTACGTACCTCGGACTGTTCCAGCTTCAACTCCTTGACCAGTTTGATTTTGCCAGTTAACAGCCTTTGAATACAGCTTTTTTAAATTGCGTACTTTATTTTTGATTTGCATAATAGACGCTTTCAAACTAATTTCCGCCAGCATTTTGTTATAAAAAATGGTTGCCGTTGGCTTCTTAAAAAAAACAAAATATGGTTTTATGAATCAATGTCGAGCGAACGAAACTATTTTTAATACAAAATTAAAAGAATAAAAAAAATTTTTATTCTTTTTATTTTGTATTAAAATATGATTTTTTAAAAAAAAAGTAAATCCATTATGAAAGAATTACCTCTATTTCTAAATTATCGTCAATAACAATTTTTTTTAAATATTCTAAAAGCATGTTTTCTTCAGATTGTGTCCATTTTTTGGTTTCCATCCTCATTCTCTTTTTTTTATTTATGTTTTTATCCATTTTTTGTTTGAAAAAAAAAAATTTAAAAATAAATACGTGTTTTAAACAAAAAATACTTTGTCACGTCAATATGAAAGAAAAAGTGGTTGGTACTGTCAAAATTACGAAAATGACATTTTCAACCAAAATACGAAGAGATTTCGTATCGACGTGACAAGCCCTAAATAAATTATGAATTTTTTTTCGTGATTGTTGAAACCTATAAATTATTGAAATTAAAGATGTGAATGTTATAACCTTTGATCGAGATTTTACATTGTACAGCTGGCAAAAATAACACCTGGATTGTACGAATGGCAGCCCTGGTTGATATTTAAATTAACTTGACAGCAGACTGACTTTAAAATTCAGTCAGATTGCTCTTTAGCTTAGTAGTATTTACTATTTGGTAGTTCAATCGATTCGATTAAAAAGAAGTTTAAAATTTTTTTTTTTGTTTAGTTGATATAGGAATAAAATTACCCAATTTTTATAAAAAAATAAAAATGCAATTTAAAGTTGTACCTATTTTTCAAATACAATTGCGAAAATTCTTTCTTGTTTGAAAACAAGTAATTATTTTCAGATAAGCTACTTGAAAAATATTTTTTTAATTTTTTTTATAATTCGTACACATATAGTGAATAATCAGATGTGAAAAGACAAAGAACTAAATTTTTATAAATTTTTATTTGTGTGAATTATAAAGAGAATTTGATCTGTGGTTCATTAAAACAACTAAACTTTCTAATTCAACAATATAGGGGATAAAACATCCTAAAAAGTGAAATAAAAATGTATTTAAAATATATATTCGCTTTAAAAATATATCACGAAAATAATATAAAAAAATTGGCAAGATTTTTTGATTTTAATGGAAATCTATAACACCAACACTAATAAAATTACTTTATACAATACCAACCAAATAGGTAACCAACACAATAGCTAACAAAGTGGAACCAAACAATAAAATATAAATTACGAAATTAAAAGGCAGGTTAGCTTTTGTAATTGTGTTAGCACAAAAATGTTTCTGGACTGTGTAAAGTGGTCATGTGTGCTTTTTTCAAATAGCATTGCACTGTGAAAATATTTTATCGGAACATCTGTGTCTGTCATTGACAAAAAAAAAATCAAAAAACAAAGGAAATGGAAAATATACATAATCTTTCATAATTAATTTTAATGAAATTTTCATGTTATTTTTCAAATCAAAAATTTTTTCATAAGTTTTGAAATTAGTTTTTATGTTTTTTCAAGCTAAATTTCTAAACCAACAATTTTGAAAATATTTTAATTCATAATTACCAGGTAAAATATTATATATTATTAATTTTTGCCAAATTTAAAATTACATATACATATGTATATAAATCTATATAACATAAATACTATTTTAATTTTCAATACTTTTAATTTATCTTACCAACTGTTTTACATATGCTTTGGCAGTTTTCCATATGATTGTCAAAATATGTATTGTTTAATAATTTTTATATTAATAACCAATTAAGTTAAAAAAAGTATAAAATATATAATACATCTTAATGTTTTTCCTTTGAACTGGGGAATAAAAAATTTAATACCTAGTTGGTAGAAATTAATTATGTTTAAAAATGAAACTTGTAGTTGTGTTTCGATAAAATTTCTCCAAAAAAAATCAAATTCAAGGAACCATTTATAAAATTTCGTTTTTGATTTAGTAGAAAAAATCTAAGCAAACTTATCGAATAATAAAAATAAATTTCAATTGTAAAAAAATAGTTTAACTTTATGAACTAGGTAACAATAAAAAATTTTATATGAAAAATAAAAGATTTGGTGAGGTGCATTTTTGAAGACAAGTTGAGCTGATACAGATTAACATAGATTGCTCCAGCAAAACAGAATACAGTAAAACAAGGTAAATAAATAATTTAATTCATTGTTATTAATAAATAATTCAACGTCTCTTCGTAAATAATTCTGCATATACAAGATTAGAATATGATATGGATATGATAAATCTTATTATAACTGTACATTAAAATTACTAAATACGTAAACTTTTAATTTTCAACGGATCAGAAATTTTTATTACATTTTTTGCATAATTTATTGACTTATTCATCTTTTTTTTTAGTTTTATGTGGTAGATTGGTGATATTAAAAATATAACATATTAATTACTTTTTGTAGGTTTCAAGAAAATAAAAACAAGAAATTGTTCAATTTTTTTTTGATGATTTAGGGTAGGGAAGAAAGGGTGTATATGATATTTTTTTTTTGTAATTTGAAATTATTTTATTCAATATTATTTGCTAGACAAGAACCGCCGGTGACTTATGACTTACTGACCAGAGTCAAAGTCCTCCAGGTATTTCTGGACTCGTTACTTCTGGACTACTTTTTTTTTTGTGCTGGGGTAAGCGCAACTACGGTTATGTGTGATCTACTGTAAATATAGACCTCCGTTAAGGTGATTTGAATTTATCGCTAATTTGAAGGTCCTAATTCTTTTAAGCCTTCTAACATTTGAATATTGTAGGAATTTTAACGCTTCTATTTTTTAGTGATCTTCTAAACGGGTCTTAAGTTGTGTTGCATATTTTTTAATTTTATCGCTAATATTAGAAATCTCTTTTTAAGTAGTCGAAATTTCGTACGTACCAGGGAGTACAAACTATGTTACGTAGCATTTTGTTTTAAAATATGTTCGTTTGGCACAACCCCAAAGTTGTATGCCGTACAGTACAACGAAATAGGCTTAATTATTTGGTTATATAACAAAATTTTGTATCTATTGGCAAATTTTCGATCTGGGAGCCAACACATTTCTCTATATTTGTGTTCTAATATTATTTGTTTCTTTTTTACATACACTTTTCGTTTTAGCTTGATATTTATTGTATTGTATCAGACAATTGCTTAAATCAAGCAGAAGTAAATGTTGCTCACTTAGTGAACCATCACAATAAACTGAAAGTCATCATTTACAAGGTTTAGTGTGCTAGTACAATGATTCTACTCTACTATTAGAACTATAACATAAAGTTAATTAAATTAAGTTATTGAAATAAAAGAAAATAAAACTCATGCCAACAACACTGAGCCTAGCTTTGCAAATGCAAGTTAATTTATGAATGCTAGATCAGTCATACTAACTACGAGAACAACTCATGCTTGTGTAAAGTCTGGCCCTTAATGTTAATTTGTGAACGTTACTATCAAAGAGCTTTACATACGCAAAATTGGCTCAAATTTACCGTAGCCTGTAGAGTGATGTGAGATGTTAAAGAGCTCGACCGGTCTTAAATTCTTCAAATTTTCCCTTAACCTCATTTGTTCGCGAATAACAGGTGAATTAATTTCACCTCGAATAATTTGCTGAACAAATATTATATCCGCCATCAGAGGGCGTGATTGAAGAGAGTTCATATTAATAAGAAGTCTAGCTTCATATGAAGACGTTTTGGATGTGCCCAAGCAAGATCGCGTAGAGCGAAATGGAGAAATTGTTTTTGTACTGATCTAATAAGTGAAATATTTATATCATGATAGGAGACCATACTCGGCTTGCATATTCAAGTATAAGGCTTACAAAAGTAACGAAGAGTTGTTTTGTGATATAGGGATCAGAAAACTCCTTTGACCAATGCATGACAAATCCAAGAGTTAAGTTTGCTTTATCTATCTATCTATCTATCTTCTATCTATCTATCTATCTATCTTCTATCTATCTATCTATCTATATATACAAAAGGGAATGTTTGTTTGTATGTTTGTTTGTTTGTTTGTATGTAGCGAATAGACTCCTAAACTGCCCAGCCGATTTTCATGAAAATTTGTATATAGGGGTTTTTGGGTACGGAAAGAAATCGTGGCCCAAAAATTTTACTCTAACGGACCGACAAGTTGGGGCTGTGGTGCAAGTATTTAAACTTCTTTGTTCTAAAATGAAAACGGTTTGACCGATTGACTTCAAATTTTGTATACGTGATGCTCTTTGAGAATTGAGTAGACACTATTGACAGTTTTGAAATTTGTTAACCCATGTCGTGCCGACGGGTGGTCAAAAAAAATTTTGGGTCCAAATTTTGTCCGATTTTACGAAATTCTGCTTTGGCTTAAAAAAAAGCCCCAAAAAAAATTTTGTTGAGTTCCATTAACCCATTTCGGCCCAAAAGCTTTTTATAGGTTTTTTCAATACTTTACTCTAAATTCGAAATGGTTTGACCAATTGACTTCAAATTTTGTATATGTGATGCTCCTTGAGAATTGAGTTGACACTATTAACAGTTTTGAAATTTGTTAACCCATGTCGTGCCGACGGGTGGTCAAAAAAAATTTTGGGTCCAAATTTTGTCCGATTTTACGAAATTCTGCTTTGGCTTAAAAAAAAGCCCCAAAAAAAATTTTGTTGAGTTCCATTAACCCATTTCGGCCCAAAAGCTTTTTATAGGTTTTTTCAATACTTTACTCTAAATTCGAAATGGTTTGACCAATTGACTTCAAATTTTGTATATGTGATGCTCCTTGAGAATTGAGTTGACACTATTAACAGTTTTGGAATTTATTAACCCATGTTGGGCCGACGGGGTGTCAAAAAAAATTTTGGGTCCGAATTTTGTCCGATTTTATGAAATTCTGCTTTGGCTAAAAAGAAAGCCCCACAAAAAAATTTTATTGACTTGCATTAACCCATTGGGGCCAACAGCTTTTTATAGGTTTTTTCAATACTTAACTCTAAATTAAAAACGGTTTGACCGATTTTCTTTAAATTTTGTATACATGCTCCCCTGTGAGAATTGAGTTGACACTATTAACAGATTTGGAATTTGTTAACCCATGTCGGCCCGACGGTTGGTCAAAATAATTTTGGAAGATAATATTGTCAAAATTTGCGAAGTACTGCTTTGGCTAAAAAGAAATCCTCAAAAAAATTTTGTTGAGTAATTTGGAAGCAAATTACTTCCAATTTTGCGCAATACTGCTTTGCCCAAAGAGAAAGTGTAGTTCCGTTAACCCAGTGGGGCACAGTGGCTTTTAATAGATTTTTGCGTTACTTAACTCTAAATTAAAAACGATTTGACCAGTTTACCTCAAATTTTATATGTGTGAAGCAACTTGAAAATGGAGTTGAGTCTGTTAACAGTCGGTCCTACGATTTTTCAAAAATTTGTTTTTGGAAGTAAATTACTTCAAAATTTGGAAAGTAGTTCGTACTGCTTTGAATTACAGAAAGTTTCAAAAATTACTAGAATAATCCTAGAAAAATCGTTTTAAAAAGATTGCTTTCACACATTTTAAAGTTTACATGTGTAAACCGTGTGTAAGTTTTGTGTTAACTTTTTGCAGTAACATCAAATTCAATTAAACCTCCATTGAGAGGCGCCGCAACGCGCACCGGGTATTAGCTAGTTAATTATAAAGTTGTTGTGATTCTTGAAATCCAACCTACTATCAAGGATGAGTCCCAAATCAGAAGCACGATCTGTTCTTTTTATAAGTTGATAATTTATATTGTAATCGTATTTGATAGTTTAGTCCGCTCTTAACCGTGAAAAGCTCATAATTTGGCATTTGCCAACATTTACTACGAGATTGTTGTTCCTGCACCATGAGGCAAATTGATTGAGATCATACTGCAACAATTCACAATCACGAGGTGAGGTTATAGTTTTGCAGATTTTCGTATCATCAGCAAAACTAAGAAGATAGGAGTGGGATAGATTTAAGGGACTGTAGGTCGAAACTATAAAAATTAAGGGACCTAGATGGTTTCCTTGCGGGACTCCTGAGTTAGCGGCGTAAGTCACTGAAGTTGTAGATCTAAAAAGGACTTGGTAAAACCTATATGACAAATATGATGATAGCCATTTTAGGCTATGATTTGAAAATCCTTTTCTTTTGCTTTTCAAGGATAATTTTATAGGGAATCAAGTCGAAGGCCTTACTGATATCAGTGAATACCACGTTGACATGTTTTTTAGTTTCCATAATTTTTAACGTATCAGAAACATATTCGGTTAGATTGGTAACCGTAGACCTTCCCTTTTGAAAACCATGCTGTTCTCGTGGTATAAATTGTTGACAATAGTCAACGAAGTGAGAGCAAATTATTTTTTCTAACAATTTAGGAATAGATGATAATTTAGCAATTGGTCTAAATTACAAACATCATCACAAGTCCCTTTCTTATGTACTGTATGATTCGGGGAAGTAGCCATATTGAATGGAAAGATTAAATAGTTTGCAAAGAGGTTCAACCAAGTGTTGGCCACATTGTTTTAATATTATCTTTTAGTCATCTTTTAGAGCCAAGAGGTGAGACATTAAAATGTCTTCTGCTATAAGAATACTCTTAATGTCAAAAGTTGAATGAGATGGAGGAACTAAGCTATTTAAATACGACTAATTCGGCTCAAATACCTTATTTTGGTAGGTTTTGGAGAAAAATATGGTTAAAAAGTCAACAATCTGCGAGTTATTTGAAGTTGCATTTTCGTATCTTAAAGCAGGTGGATACCCATCAGTCTTACGTTTACTATTAACAAAATCAAAAAACGTCGCGGATTAAAAAAAAGTTTAGATTTAATTCTTAATAAATAATCTTTATAAAGAATATCAGATAAATACTTGAATCTATTATAGATGTAAGGAAAAGTATTATAGTGGACAACGGAATTAGTTTCAATAAATTTTTTCATTGCAGAATTACGTTTGTTCCACAAAGAACGCAATTCATTACATGACTATTGAACTGAGTAGTTTGAGTTTTTATGAGATTTTACAGGAATTGCTAAGCGGAAACATTTTTTTAGTTTCTCAAAAATTTATTTTAGACAGGTGTTTATATTTGTGAAAGGAAATTGATTTCACATAAAGAGAGTCTTAAGAGAGTTTATGTATGTGAAATCTGTTTTAGCAAAATCAAACTTTCGATAATTCTCAGAAAAAAAGGGTTCATTAGAGTTGTTTATATTGAGAATTATATTCATTGGAGGATAACAGTCATCTATATTGGTGACTGTGTTTTCAGACAACTAGACTTTGTTTTTTCTTCAGACCATGAAAATTGTTGGGTATCCCATAGCGAATGAACATTCACCAATAGGTGACAATTACAAACAGGTGACTATCATCCTCCAATGAATATAATTTTCAATATAAATCACTCTAATGAACCTTTTTTTTTGATTTTCAAATTATAGCCTAAAAGGGCTCTCAGATATGATTGTCATATAGGTCTTATAAAGTCCTTTTTAGATCTGCAACTTCTGTGACCTTTAATTTTTGTAGTTTCAACCTATGACAGTCCCCAAAGTTTAAGAAATTAATTCACTTGCTATTCGTGAACAAATGAGGTTTAGAGAAAATTTTGAATAATTTAAAATCGGTTTCTACGGACTACGGTAAATTCGAGCCAATTTCGCGTATGTTAAGAGAGACTAGCTTAATGTCTGAGCTCTTTGATATAAAAGTTAACAAATATAAATTAACAGATAGATTTTGCGCGAGCATGAGTAGTTCTCGTGGATTGTATGACTTATCTAGGATTCGTAAATTAACTTGCATTGTAATTGGTATATACTCATTGGTGTTGGTATAGGTCTTTAACGTTTATTATCTTTTTCTAAGATATATAATTATGTTAGAAAAAGATAATATAAAGATAATATTAAGATAGTATTAATCTATGTTAATTTCCAATTTAATACTAAATGATTGGTTTATTCTTGTGCATTGCATCCTATTTGCTAAATAATATGCTATTAGTCTGTTTATTGAGCCTCTTAAGGTTGATTCCTCTATATCGGTTCAGTCTCAGTTCTGCCAGTTAAATCTCAGTTAAGTTTCAGATATTTATATATACACATTTCCGTCTAGTTTATGTTCTTTTCTTTCCTTTGCAAAAAGATTTATATTTTTGATCATCATCAGAAAAAGTTAATAGATCAGAGAAATGTTCTAACTTGTTATCAAATTTTTATATTAAAATCCTACAGGTAAAAATTACAAAATTTTGTAAGTCGTCCAAATCGCTTATCCAAATTTCGTTTAAAATTACAATAACAATATTTTCAAATTCTTCATTAGCCGCTTCAAGTTCAAATAACTTATTTATAATATCTCAGATGTTTTTTGAAATTTATACTATGACCTATCATTTTGGTATACTTGTCATATAGTTTTCCCACGATTCTCCAATTTAGACTTAAATTATGTTGATAAGCAGGACACAATTTGTGCTATGTGTTATGATTTACATTCACTAGTAATTTTAATTTCTTCTTATATTTAGTGCAATTTATGCATTTATTGATGTCCTCATTTTTGCAATCACTTGTCTTATGAAATTGTTGACATTTTAAACATGTTTCCTTATTTCTACATTTCATTTATTTGTGAAACTATTTTGCTAATTTATTTAAATTTTATTTTTTTGGTGTCTTGCTTTTTGATACATTCAATTTATGTGCGGATCTTGTTAGTTGTTATGTAACCCTTTTTTTACTTTTTAAAATTAGTTTTTTATCAGATTGTCATTCATTTTCTTTTCTTGTTTAATTATATTTTGTAATTTGCTAATTTTTGCTCTTTCTGCATTGAAGTAGCGCTATTTTTTCTATAATTTTCCTAAAATTTTTTAACTGCTTTGGTTCTCTAATTCTTGATCAATTTGGTCACATCAGCATATACTTAACATGTACATTATAACATGAAGTAGTTTTGCTATTTCCATATTCAATTTTATTTTAAAGTTTATTCCTACCGCCATCCGCCAGTGTTCTGAAATTCAAGCAAAAGTTACTTTCGAATTATTTTATTTATTTGTATTAGACTTTTAGCTTAATAAAAGCTTCAGTTGTATGTTCATTTAGGGAATTGTCGCTAACTGACTAAGTCATCATTTGTAGGTGCTTGGAGATTAGAATTCGGGCCGCGAATTTTGTTTCGAGTGCCCGTAACAAGAAAATCCATAAAATAAAAATTATTGTTCATTTAGTATGTCGAATTCAACAAAATTTTTACACACGATTTTTATATATTTTTAAAAAATCCATAAAATAATTCTTATTAATATATATATTATTATTAATTATTATTATAGGAAGTTTTGGAGTGCAAAAAATTGGAAGTTGGAGCTATTTTTATACGAAAATGAAATAATTTATAAAAGTTTACAAAAAGCAGTTCTTTTCATATAACCTGTCAAAACATCAAAATGTCAGTCGTCCATTATTTTCATAACAAAATAGTTAATTTTTGTATGAAAAACAATTTAAAATTTAAATTGTAAGTGTTATTGTTGGCAATAATAAAGTAATATCAATTGCGCAGACAACAGTCCAAGGTACTTACACTTATAGTAAGTTTAATGAAAAAGAATTATTTAGGTACTTGTTAGATTTTCTTAAAGGAAGTCACATTCAATGACGGGGAAAATATTTTTGCAATAACTACAAAATTCGTGGTGTTGGCAAAATTCTGTTTTGCTTTGGTTATATGAGTCACCTAGATTTTCAAGGCTATAGCGATTTTTTTTGCACTTTTTAAACAATTTATTCCTCTCTTTTATTTAACAAATTATTGCTCATCCACGAGTTATCTTTTCTGACTCTTATTTGCTTTTTTATTGTAGAGTTTACCTTAGCTCTTTGTAATATATCAATGAAATCAACGACACATTCACTATTATTTGTCATAAGAAGGTTTGTAACATTAACTATATATGATAATTTATGGTAAAACTATCCGTTTTGAAAATAGGTTTCCTTTTTTTTTATAACCTTTTTTGTTATTTTGACGAGTACAGCTTTATGATCTAAATTTACAATATCGTGTAACTTGATATCAAATTCAAATTGTAAAGTTTTTATTAATTTGTTTTTAATACACAAACTAGGTAATACCGTCATAACAAATTTCTCTTTGATTATGAAAGTATGACAAAAATATTCTCTCATTGTTGTAAATTCTATGATCTCGTAATCTAGATAAGACATATGTATACTCACCAGTCTCCATAGATCTATTTGTTAATTTTACAATTGGTGGAACGAAAGGGTCAATAAGACATGTTTTCTTATCTATTGGTTTTACAATTTTTAATTTTACTAAAAGACATAATTTTCAGATATAAATTCTTTTCATTAGTTATATATTTTTTATTTTGACCTTTTCTTTCACTGTTGAAGATTTATTTATATCAATATATTTGTTTCAATGTTCTTGTCCCTTACATCTTTTAGATTTAAAGATTTAAGGGACAAGATATATATACTTTATATATATCAAAACTTTACTTATCAGTATTATTATTATTATAATTATTATTATTATTATTATTATTAATATATTTGTCTAGAATGAGGTGTAACAAACGCATTCAATTAAAAGTATTTTGTTAAATGTGTTTTATTTTAGAAAATAAAATTTCGATTTTTAACCGAAGTGGTGCAGATTTGATTCTTATACAGGTCATAATTCCCGATTCATAAGCAAGCCAAAAAATATTTTATTTATTTTTAATAAAAAAAAATATAAAAACAAAAACAAAATAAAAACAAAATAAAATAATTTTTTTAAAAATTTATTATTTTGAATGGTTATGAATTAATTCATTTTAGTTTTTAAAACTCTCAGTACATTTTATGGAAATTTTATATAAATAGTAAAACATTTCCATACTAAAAATTAAGACTCTTGGAAAATGCTTCAAAGGAAAATTTTTGTAGTAAGTCTTTATTATTTTCAGTGAAAATCTGAAACAACGGCGAAGGCCTAATGTACGCTTTGTTACATTGCTTGCTTTGCTTTGAAATAAACCAAGCAATGTAATCAAAGTATGTAATTTTAAAGTTTCCCTCATCTCTCCCTCATCCCAGCATCTTTCCCTCATAATTCCTTTTAATTAGGTTTTCTATTTAAAAAAAAGTTGAAAATGGAAAAAAAAAGGTGTTAGAGGTTGGCAAAGTGGCTTCGGGTGTACAATATCTGAGTTCGATGCACCATACAGTAGAAGCCAAAAAAAATGTATTTTTTTAAATTTATTCGGTGTATTAAAAAAAATTCAAATAAAATTTATAATTTGCATTTAATAATGCAAAAGTCAATTCAAAAATCAACATATATAAATAGGTACATTATTTATCATGTTGCAGAATGTTAGCAACAAACAAGATTTAAACTTAGTTTTAGATAACGGTAAATTTTAATATGGTATGGTAACCCTATACATTTGGCTTTTAAAACTTTTTAAAGCTTATGAAAACAGTTGTCTTTTACCGTTTTCAGGTTGAAAAAATACCTTATACAACTCTTGTTATAAATTTTTAAATATAGGGCTTTTTCCAACTTTGAGGAGCTGTAGCTCCGTAACGGGAGGGATTACAGAAAAAAGTTTTAACATTAAATTATTTTTATTGCAATACTTACCCGTTGCTGATGTTTTTTAGTCAGCCGTAAGAAAAAAAGGGACGGACGGACGGACAAAGTGAAACTATATAGGCACATTTTTAAAAATTTTTTGAAAATGTGCTAAAAAGGGTGTGAAACAAAATAGTTATGTATAGCAACATTTTTTAAAAATATGTAAACAAAACATTAATATATGGTAGAAATAGATTATATTGAAACAAAATAAACCTATAAGGAAATTTTAAATCTTTTAGTAATTTATTTAATTTAAGCAAGTACGTACTTAAATAAAAAAAAAATATTAATCGAAATAAAAAGAAACTAACGACCCCTACATTTTATCAAATTCAAAACATAAAAAAGGTAGACTACTTAACTTATTCATCTTCAAGTTTTTAAGATACAACCCCGTCACAGAATGACGGAACGTCAATTGAAAGAAGAACTTTTTCTAATTAAGAATTATTTCTAATTTCATTGTATACACATACATACATATATTGTATATCAATACCATATTCTTAAATAAAATCGTAATTATTAATAAAAATAAAATTAATAAAAGTAATAGAAATACAAAAAAAAAAAAAAAAAAATGACTCATGAAAAGAAAATTTTTTTTAATTATAGGAATTGCACTGTTATTTTTTGTTTTTATAATATCAGTATATAACACCGATTGACCAACATTCTCATTATAGAATAGGTAAAGGGATATATTACCTTTGGTATGGTGTTTGTAACCACCTAAAGGAAGCGAGCTAGATATGGAAAAATATATATATTTGTGATCAGCGTGACCTCCTGAGTCGTTAAGCCATGTCCGTCCGTCTTGATGAAATTTTAACTGTAGGTTGTTAGGACTGAAAGTACGGCGGGGATTGCAAATGGGCGAAATCGGCCCATAGGTTCGGATCCTGGATCTTTTAATCGGTCCAAGGGCTAACGAACAAAATTAAAAATTCATGATAACTCAACAACTAATGACGCTATCTTCAAATTTGTGCTATAGGTTACTAGTAATGAGACTATGGCGGCGGTTGCGTACGGTCGAGATTGGACCATCGGTTCAGAACTTACAACTTTTTGATCGAATTTAGGTCAAACGATCATAATTCCGAAACCAATGAAGATAAAACCTTCAAATTTGGTATCAGGGTGTCCCTTCCTATTTCCTTAGTGTTCTTGAAATTTGGGACCCATTGGAGTAGTGGGTCGGGAGACCAGCCACACATTTCTGAAGACCTTAAAAAATATCTTTAAAATGAATAAAGATAGCAACTTGAAAAAATGTAGAAGCTTCAAATTTGGCATAAGGGTGTTCTTTACTATATCTTGTGTGTCCCCCTAATTTAGGATCCATTGGAGTGGTGGTTCAGTACCCCTCTTAAACCTCGCAAGGTTTAAAAGCTTATAATCGAAATTACTAAAAATAGTAACTTAAAATTAATATAGAACGTTCCACTTGTGTACAAGAGTTAACTGGTATTGAAAGTATGACGGGGACTGCATATGGGCGAAATCGTACCATGGTTTTGGTCGAACATATATCTTAAAAGCAGTATAACTCAAAGTATAACTCTAGGTTACTAATAATCAAAGTACCATGGGAATTGGTTCGGACAATGAGTTCGGATTCTAGAAGCTTTTGATCGATCTGAGGCCAAACGAGTATAATTTCGAAGCCAAAGAATATATTTTTTATTTCCTATGTGTCCCCGAAATTTAGACTTAATTTTAGTGGTGGTTCAGGTGGTTCCTAAGAAATCCCAAAATTAAAAAGCTTATCTTCGAAATTCATGAAGACAGAAACTATAAATTTGATACACGAGGGTTCTTTCCTATTTTCGTTTTTATTTAACGCTTTTATATTTTTAAAAGGCTAAGAATTTTACCATAAAACATATTGTATAATATTTTATAAATTAAAAACAAAAGATTTTATTAATAAACAATTAAATTCCTTTTTTTTTTTAATTTTTATTACATCATATGTTTTATTGAATTATTACCATAGGTGATATATAATTAAGACATTGTGTACAATACTTTAGCTATATTCAACGGTACTTGCTGCATTTATGTAATTATTTTTATTGTTATATTTAATTAATTATATGTAAAGTTCTAAATTTGTAATCATATTTTAGAAATACATTTATTGCATATTTTGCATTTATAAGTTTTCTAATCGGTACATAAACTAACAATTTAAAATAATTCCAATTTTGAAAAATTTTAATTATTAAATATTTTATGCTTTGATTAGCTTTTTATCACAAAATTTAATAATTCAAATTTTTTCACTTTTGTAATTGAATTGAAATAAATATATATATATGTCTCAAAAATGCTCTACGTGAATACTCTATGTGTATACTTTATGATAATACGTATATATATAAACTAACAATTTGTATTTAACATTTATTTCAAGTTTTTTTGTTTTTAAATAGATAAATTAGTATTTTTATTATTATGAAGTTAATTTGGTTAGCTATGTCTTACGATCAAACTAATAACAGCTTTTATGGTTTTAAAATGACTTAAGGACTTTCCATTAAATTTGAACCAAATAGGTGTAACTTAGAAATACAGTCGGTTGCACCGACTGACTGTTTCTTTACTTGTTTTTTTCATTTACAGTATTTTTTTAAATTATTACACACTTCATAATTTTTAACACATTTTCAAAAAATTTTGTAGAAATGTGCCTATAAAGCTTCACTCTGTCCGCCCGTCCGTATGTTTACAAAATTTTTACGCCGTTTGAAATAGATAAAAAATAGATAAGATATTGGAAAAAAGATAATTTCGTAGAAAAACTTTTTTCTGTAGTCCCACCCGATGCGGAGCTACAGCCCTCCCTATGTTGGAAAAAGCCCTATTTTTAAATTTTTATAAGAGTTCTGTTAGGAGTATTTTCAATCTGAAAACGGCAAAAAATAGCTGGTTTAGGGTTGCCATACGGTACTAAAATGTATCACTATGCTAAACTCAATTTTTGCAATATTTTTGGCCACATAAATCTTCTAAACGATTCAAGCTGTGGTCTTGAAATTTCGGGAGAAGTTAGATCCTCAGAAATTAGTAGGAGTCGGTTAACAAAATTTTTTTGGCAAGCCGCCTGTTTATGAGATATAAGGGCTCAAAAATAGAAGTTTTGCTATTTTTAAACACCTGTAACTTGAATTTTTTTTAGTAATATACAAAATTGAAAGCTCTTCATTATATTTCAACACGTGTCAAAGGTTTTTCTTTATTTTTAATGGCGATGGAGCTGCAGCATTCGCGAATTCCAAAAAAGCCCTATATTTAAATTAGTATAACAAGAGTTCTGTTAAATATATTTTCAATCTAAAAAAGTTAGAGAACTGCTTTTAGTGGCTTCTTAAAAATACAAAGTTAAAACTTATATAGTTGCCATACGTTACTAAAATTTACCATTTACCTATCTTCGAAACGGTTCAAGCTAGGATCTTGAAATTTTGAGAGCAGTTACCTTCAGAAATTAGTAACAGTCAGATAACAAAATTTTTTTGTCACGTCACCTGCTCAGGATCTATAAGGGCTCGAAAATTGGAATTTAGCTATTTTTAAAGACCTGTAACTTGAATACCTGTTCAAAGTTCTTTATTCTCGTATGACTATACTAGCTGCTGGCCCGTCCAAGAATGGCGGAAGGTCAATTGAAAGAAGAACTTTTTCTAATTAAGAACTATTTCTAATTTCATTATGTACATTATGTTAAAAGCATGTTAAATAAAATTGCAAGCGTTACATTTTGTATAACGCGTATTATGCTTCGATTCTAGTAATAAATACACAAAAAATAAATAAATGACTCATATAATTTCTTGTTGTATCTTAAAAACTTGATGACGAATAAGTTAGGTAGTCTACTTTTTGTATGCTTCGTATTTTATAAAATGTTGAGGTCTTTAGTTCAAATCCCTTCTTGGTATAATTTTTTTTTTAATTTCAATTAATATTTTTTTTTTATTTAAATGCGCACTTAAATTAAATAAATTAATAAAAGATTTTAAATTTTTTTAAAGGTTTATTTTGTTTCAATAATGATCTATTTCTCCATATAATTAATGTTTTGTATATATATTTTTAATGGTGCATTGAACTATTTTTAATGGTGCATTGAATATTGTATACCCGAATCCACCTTCCCAACCGTTACTCGTTACATCATTTTTTTTCCATTTTTAACTTTTTTTAAATAGATAAATAATTAAAAGGTTATGAAGGAAGGGATAGATGAGGGAGACTTGAGAGTGAGATGAGGGGGAAACTTTGAAATTAATTTAATACATTGCTTGGTTTATTTGCTTAAGCAAACCAATCAATGCATCAAAGCGTAAATTGGGCTTTCGCCCTTATTTCAGATTTTCCCTGAAAATTATTAAGACTTACTACACATATGTACCTGTAAAGCATTGTCTTCATAATTTTTATTTACAAAATATCTTACTTTTTATTTAAAATTTCCAGAAAATCTTCTGCGATTTTTAAAACTGAAATGAAATTATTCATAAACTAATAAATAAATTTTATTTCAAAAAAAATTTTTTTTTTTTTTATTAAAAATAAAAAAAATATTTTTTAGCTTGCTTATGATAATTTATGATATTTTATTTTCTAAAATAAAACACATTCAACAAAACATTAATATTTTATTTTTTTATAATTGAACACATCCAACAAAACACATTTAATTGAATGTGTTTGTTACACCTCATTCTAGACAAATATATTAATAATAATAATAGTCAAAGAGTATAATAAATTTGCTATTACGTTTGTGAAGCAGAGAAGAAGGAGGGTAGATATAGACTCAAGTGTATGGATCGGATCAGAATCGAAAAATAAATGGATTTAGTTATGTATGTCCGTGCGTCCGCACGATAACTCAAAAACTCAAGGAGCTAGGATCTTGAAATTTTCGCAAATTCGTTTTTTGCAATAGCCGTCATCGCTGTTTAAATCCAGTCATTTTGGTCCATGGGTTCGGGTAGCTGCCATACAACTTCTTTTTTTATATGAGTATTACTCTGTACCTATTACAGCTGCGTGTCTGAAATTTTGCTAAAAATAATTTCGTGTAATGACCAAAGTTTCTGCAAAATTTGGTTGGTCTACTGTAGAGGATTCGAGTAGCTGCCATACAACTCCTTCTTTTATATGATCATTACACTACACCTAATAAAGCTGGGTGTCTGAAATTGTGCCAAAAATAGTTTAGTGTAATGGCCAAAGTTACAGCAAAATTTGGTTGATCTACTGCAGAGGCTTCGAGTTGCTGCCATACAACTCCTTCTTTCATATGAGTATTCTACTACACTTAAAAAAGCTGTATGTTGAAATTTTGCCAAAAGTAATTAACCGGATGATATAATGTATATGTTACCGTCATACGGGTATCCCAGAATTGACACATTCTACTGTACTACACTCTTCCTCGTTTTACAAATACATATGTTAAAGGTTTTTCTTAAATTTGAAAGGGGTTCTTTAAATTGAAGAAATCGTCTCCTAGTTTTAACCATTTTTCCTTGGATAATAAAATTCTAGGTAAAATTCCAAATTTTGGTGGAGCTCACAATTGATTTCCTAGAACCTAAAAAAATTAAAGGGTGGGAAAAGGATGGGGTGGCAGATCCATCATAAGTTTGCTAAGTAAAAATTGGGGAACCTTCCTCATTGAAGGGCTACTAGGTCTTAAAAATGAAAACTTTTATAAAAATAAATGAAAAAATAATCAGTAACAAACCCTATGTAATTTTGAAAAAGTGCTATTTAAAAACCTTTGCTTTTTTGCATCACTTGTTTTTCACTGAATTTAGAATCGAATCATTCAACTTTTCTGTTTGATTATTTAAAGCCACATTTGGTTTTTCATTTTCCGTTTTATCAATGCACACAGATTTTCGTTATCCGTTTTAAATAATTGTATAAGTTTAAAATCTTTTTCCAATTCTTTTTGTTGGACACTTTTTATATTTTCTATCCGCTCGGTGTATCGATCTTCAACAGCTCTCAAAAGCTGCATTATTTCTAGCTCATTTTTTTAAGCGCATTTTCAAATTCTTGTTTATGGACATTTTGAATGTATTGGATACAGTCGTCACAAATAAATTTGATGTTCACATTTGAATTCAGTAAGTTACTTGCCAAACATTTTACGGTGCAGTGAAAAACTTTGACACACTCCGACACATCTAATATCTTATATCTTATTTTAGTCACGACATTCATTACAGTTAGCCATACCTATTAGTGGAATGAACAACTAATAAGAACATTTACATAAAAAATGCTATTTTTTTTTGTTTTGATTTTTTTAATTACTTTCTAACAACAATTGAAAACAGTACCGTACGCGTTGAAAGTAAAATTATTACCTGATATTATTATTTATTTGTATGATGCTTCTGAATATAAAAAAAATAATACAGAATAATTCGTTTTAAAAAAAAAGAAAAGGATTTGAATTATCTACACCTTACCTAAAAATTAAGTGACTATACTAAAAGTACCTTTGTATTTAAAAAAAAAAAAAAATTATTAAAGTGTAGAACTTTTAATGAAAAAAATTAAATTTTATTAAGAAAAAATGGTAAAATATTATTTTAAAAAAAATAATAAATTCAAATCAAAAATATTATTTTATTTTATTAAAGGTAATTATAAAATACAACTCTACACATTAAACTAAATTTTATACTACACATTTTTTTTTATTTTAAACTATAATACTTAATTAAACCAGAATGTGGTACTTCTCTTCCTTTAAGTTCTTGTAAATGTGCTGAACAAAATGAATTGAGATTTAAGTTTTTCATGAGCGAAAAGAGATTGTTTAAGCTTTATATTTATAAATTTCATAATTATTTATTAAATTTATTTCTATTAAAACCTAGTTTGAATTTGAATTAGTTACCGAATTCTCTGAAAAATTTAAAATTATAGCTTTTAAATTGAAGAGTATGAAAACTGAAAAACATGAAAAGTATCTCTTCGAATATTTTTTGGGAGTATTAAAATGGCGGTGATTCTAAATACTAAAAAAATCATTGAGCTTGGTTTCTTCCAATGTCCAGGCTTTCTGAATTAGTTTAGGTCATGAGTGGATTTATTTTACTTGTGGCTGATTTTTTTTATTGAATATTTTTTGTTCTTATAGGACTTTTTTCTATTTATTTTAGCGGGTCTTTTTTATTATATATTTTTTGTTCTTATGTTTACTATTCACAACAGTCTTTTCCTAATATTTATAAATGACCTACTTTCAATAACCTCCAATCCAATCCATAGCTTCTAAGATAAGAGTACCCTTGTTGCTTCCTATGAATTCCATCATCAGATTAATACAACAGCAAAAAATTTCACTAAGTATATGCGAATTAAATGAAGATTTAGCTAAAATCCAAAAATGGGGTGAAATCAACAGAGTTAATTTCAACACCAAAAACCACAATGCTGTCTAATCTCGCAAAAAATGGCAACAACTATTCCAAACCTTTCATTTCAAGGAGACGCTTTGCATCATACGGCAGACTTGAACATTTTGGGGATGAGCTAAACCAAAAATTGACTTTGGAGTACTGAAGCTTTATATAACGACAGCTGAAGCTAATTTTATAAGCTTTATAAAGATTTGAAACGCAAATTCATATGGAGGCCATACGATACTAAAATTTACCTTCATACAAAACTAAATTTTTGCATAATTTTTGGCCTTCTGCACGGCTCAAGATAGAAACCTGAAGTTAAATCTTCTAGAATTAGGGAGAAGTTTGTACTTAGGAGCTGTAAGGGATCGAAAATTTTAATTTTGCTATTTTTAAGACCTGTAACTTAAATTGCTTTCCAATTTTTTTTTTAGTAAAATATACAAAATCTAAAGGTTTTCCTTGAAATAAAGCGGGGTCTATAAAATTGATGAAAGTGTCTTTTAGTTTTAAACAATTTTGCTTGATAATTACATTTAAAGAAAAATTACAAAACCCTAAACTCTCAAAATTTTAGGCGGGAGGAGGTGGGGTTAGATAATTGAGCATCACCATAAGTTTGTTTAGTAAAAATTTTGGAACCTTTCCCATTGAAGTTTAAACTTTTCCGTTTTCTCATTTCTCATTAAAATAGGGCTGTTAAGACTTTTCCCATATATATAAATCAGTAAATATTTCCAATTCGGTATGAAAAACTATATATTTTTGAAAATGTTGGTATGCTAAAGTCGATTCTGCTGACAAAGTCATGTTTCTAAAATATTTCTTATTTCGTATAAATATTTCTGTTTAGTAAAGTTGATACATTCAAATCATACAAATTGCAAATCAATCCCATATCATATTGAATTTTTAAATAACCTCAGAGATCTGGAATGAAACGGAATTAAAATGAGAAGTTTGGGAACGATACTTACTTCGGGAAAAAAATAGTGCTCTGATTTAAAATATCGTTCCGGAATTTTATCCGTGTCAAGTTTGTATAACGTTCGTTTTAAAACTTTGATCACAAGAACCAAAAAGTAAAGCTTCGTTCGATCTTACAATTAAAAAAAACGAGGAAGAGTGTGGTAGAGTAGACTGTGTCAACTCTGGGATACTCGTATGACCATTATATAAACATTATATCATTATTATTATAAACATTCTATACTTTTGGTAAAATTTCAAACATACCAGCTTTATTAGGTGTAGTGTAATGCTCATATAAAAGATGGAGTTGTATGGCAGCTACTCGAACCCTCTGCAGTAGACCAACCAAATTTTGTAGTAACTTTGGCCATTACACTAAACTATTTTTGGCAAAATTTCAGACACCCAACTTCAATAGGTGTAGAGTAATGCTCATATAAAATAAGAAGTTGTATGGCAGCTACTCGAACCCACTGCAGTATACCAACCAAATTTTGCAGAAACTCTGGCCATGAAACTAAACTGCTTTTGGCAAAATTTCAGATACGTAGCTGTTATAGGTACAGAGTAATACTCATATTAAAAAAGAAGTTGTATGGCAGCTACCCGAACCCATGGACCAAAATGACTGGATTTAAATAGCAATGACGGCTATTGCAAAAAAACGAATTTGCGAAAATTTGAAGATCCTAGCTCCTTTAGTTTTTGAGTTATCGTGGTGACGGACGGACAGACGGACGGACGGACGGACGGACGGACGGACATACATAGCTAAATCGATTTATTTTTCGATTCTGATCCGATCCATACACTTGAGTCTATATCTACCGCCCCTCCTTCTCTGCGTCACAAACGTAATGGCAAATTTATTATACCCTTTGACTATATAGTCATACGGGTATAAAAATTCAAAGTAATGTTGCAGGTGTTGGTTGTGGGTCTGGATATTGCTTCGAAATTAACATCATTGGTGCAACCAGGGACTATTGGACTGTTTATGTAAATAAAAATAATTCTAACAATATATTTCATTACATTGGTTCATAAAATAAGCAATTAGAATAAAAATAAGGCTTGATAAAAGACTTGATAATCACTTTTTATTAATAAGCAGAGATTATTAAAGAAGTAAATACGTCATTATTATTAATGCAAATTTAAAGTGATTTATGTAAATTTCTTTTAATAATTTGAGGTTTTTTATTTTTAAAATGCAAGTATAATTATTAATTAATTATTCGTGCTTTTATTAAAGTATATATACTTGTATATATTACACTACATATATTACACTACTATAAGAATTAATAATAGAGTTAATCAGGGGTCCTCAACGAAACAAAATTGGAACAAAATTGAATACTGCTTTAATATTTTCTTTTTGGGACAAAGAATTTTTACATAAATACATATGTATATTTTAAAATAAAATACAGTTCGTATATTTGGAGCTAGAAGTCTATCGACATGATTTCCTAGTCCCTGATTCTGTGTAGCAATTAAGAAATATCATTTTTGTATAATTTTAACTCGGAATTTTTATATATTTTCAGCAAATATTTTTTAGTATTTAGAATTGTCGCTTATAAAAAAAATAAGTATTCAATTATTTTTTAGTTCATATAATGCATACTGCGGGGACTGCATATTTTTAATTAAATATTGTTTTTATAAATACATTTTACAACATTTTTAGTACATTTTCACTCTGTCCGTCCGTCCGTCCCTTTTTAAGCACGATTGACAAAAAAATATCAGCAACAACGGGTAGGTATTGCAATAAAAATAATTTAATATTAAAACTTTTTTTGATTGATTGGTTATGGCTTAGATCGGACAATGCGTTCGGATTCTAGAAGTTTTATTAAAAAAAATTAAAAAGCTTATTTTCGAAATTCACGAAGAGAGAAACTTTAAATTGAGGTTCTTTCCTATTTCCGTTCTTATTTAATACATTTATATTTTTAAAAGGCTAATAATTTTACCATAAAATATATTATGTTTTATATTTTATAAATTAAAAACAAAATATTTTTTTAATAAACGATTAAATTTCTTTTTTTTTTAATTTTTATTATATCGTATATTTTATTGAATTATTACGATAGGTAATATATAATTAAAATATTGTGTGCGATACTTAAATTGTGTTCAAGGGTACTTGCTGCATGTATGAAAAACTTATTTTTATATTTAAGTATGAAAAGTTCTAAACTTGTAATAGTATTTTAGAAATAAATTTATTGCATATTTTGCGTTTATAAACTTTTCTTATAGGTATATAAACTAACAATATGTATTTAACATTTATTTCAAGTTTTTTTGTTTTTTTATGTTTTTAAATATGTATATAAATTAGTAAAAAATTTTCATATTTTTGAATATATAAAGTAATTAGACAAAATTACTTAGTATTGTTGTTACTATTATTTAGTATTACAAAGCTAATTTGGTTAGCTATGTCTTACGATCAAACTAATATAAGTTTTATGGTCTTAAAATGACTTATGGACTTCTCATTAAATTTAGAGGTGTAGGATATTCTACGACTGACTGTTTCTTTACTGCCTCTTAATATATATTACACATTATAAGGTTAGTATTAATTATATACACTTGATGATTTTAACCATGTAAGTATATATATGTAAGTATGGGCCCATACATTTAGATATGCTTAAATATGGGTGCTTGCATACACAAATTAAATATGTTATTTGTCAAGATACTAGAGCCTTTTAACACTATATTTTATATATTTATACCCGTATAAGTCCAAAGGGTATTCTAAATTTGCCATTACATTTGTGAAACAAAGAAGGATCGGTTCAGAATCGAAAAATAAATCGATTTAGTTATGTAAGCCTGTCCGCTCGTCTTTCATCTTAACTTAAAGATGAAACATTATATTTCAACATATGTTTAAGACTTTTATTAAATTTAAAAGGGGTTCTTTAAACTAAAGAAATGTCTTAGTTTTAACATTTTTGTTTAGATAATAAAATTCTAAGTAAAATTTTAAATTTTGGTGGAATTCACAAATTAATTTCAAGAACCTAACAAAATTAAGGGGGCAGGTGGGTAGGAAAAGATCTTCGAGAATCATCATAAGTTTAGTTAGTAAAAATTTGGGAAGCGTCCTTATTGAAGAGCTATTTGGACTTAAAAATTAAAACATTCATATTTTTATAAATCAGTAATCTAGTCACCAGGGTACATTATTCAAAAAATTGAAGCTCCAACATTATATTTCACACTTGTTAACAGGTTTTCTTGAGTGCATTGTAATGAAATTCAAGTATTGATTGACCATATAGATCTATACTGACTATATTGACACTATTTATATTAACTAAAAAAAACACATTTTTATTTTTTAAAACAAATTAAAAAACATGGTACTATACTATCCGCTGCTTCAAAAATATTTTTGTTTAATTTTTAAATTGAGAATGAAGCGTATTTTCATAAAAAATTTTTCTGAGCAGCAAAAAAAATTTTATTTGTTTTTTTATTGTTTTGTGTTAGTGAACTAAAATTTTAAACTCTTAAAAAAATTTTTGTTTAAAAAATTACTCCAAAAAATTTCCATCACAGATTTTGTTTATAGACAAGGGGTTTTTAAACTAAGAAAAAGTAGTTACGAAACGAAAGAGGAAAGGGCTCGTGTGGAATGGCCCAAAGAATTGAAATTAAAACAAAAGTTTTTTTTTTATATATTTCTAATTTTGTTATTTTATAAAAGAATTGAAATGAAAAATTATATTTTAATAATTATGTGTTATAATAATGTAATAAAACTAGTGTTTAACTTTGTATTTCTATTTCGTTTCCTGATTCATAAAATTTGCGGGGTCTTTTAATGTTAGTGATATGAATATTATCTAGCTTTAGTTGTTTATATTTTGGCGGTACTTTATGACGGCTTTATAGTTTTTAATAAATCCTATAGATCTATTTTCTTGATATGTTTCACGTTTTTTATTAAAATTATTTACTTTTTTATTGTATTTTCTTGGTTTTCTTTTATTTTTACAAAGTCTACCGTCCTATTTTGAACTTCGATTGGGGTACTTTTATATAGGAGTTTGATATTTTTCGTTGTAATTTCTAATAGCTAAGTAAGTATAATAATCTTTCAACAGTCATTTATTTATTTAATACTCTGAATTTTTCAGCTATTGAATTGTGAAACCTTTCAATGTCACTATTACCCGTATGATTATTAGGTTTAGTTAAGTGTAAATTAATTCCTTCGTCTTATAAAAATTGTTTAATGTGAATGGTTTTAAATTAATTGTCCGCTACTACTTTTTTTGGTTTACCAAATTTAGTAAAGTGTCCCTCTAATCTTTCTATACTTAAGGGTTAAATGATTTTTGTCAGATATGCTGTTCCGAATTTAGAGAATTTATCTATAGTCAATAAGAAATTATTCTTCATAACGGTATAGGTGTCAATATGAAGAATTTCATTTACATCTGAAGGAGTTTCATTGTATTCAAATTTTGATTAAATTGGGTTTCTATCATATTTTATTTTTGACATATTTCACATTGTTTGAATACAATTTGGGATATATTTTTTTTCTTAGTTGATTATATGTTTCTTGAATTCCTGAATGGAAACTCCCTCTAACATGATATAATGAGATCTGTTTTACAGTTTCAGCTTCATTTGCAATTTATTCAACTCTAAAAGAACATTAATAAATTTTATTTGACTATTCCCTGAAAACATTTTTCTTAGTTTTTGTTGAACTCAGAATATTTTTCCTTTATATAAGTGATTTTTAAAAATTTCACGAAAATAAATTTTGTTTGAATGTCGTATTCTGCAATGTATACAATTTTTCTACCTAAAATAGTCTCTTGTTTAATTGTTTTATTATTAGTTAATATTAACTGAGTTCTGTACTTATTGACAAGTTCTTCCTTTATCTGTGTGTGATCCAAAAATTTTTCTTCTGCTAAATGTATAAATGTAATTTGATATCATCTCTTTCATCTTCTGCATTAAAGATTGCTAAAACTTCTTCCATTTTATATTGAGACATTATCTGATATTGAAATATCTTCGACAATTTTCTCATTTTCTTCCTTCCCGAAATTAACGTCGGCATTGTTTTGCTCTACTATGAAAATCTGCTACTCTGTTTTCTTTGCCTTATAGTGACCCTCAACATAATTTGGGTCATTAATATTTATATGCATATTTTTTTTTATAAATTCTTCATGTATTTTTATAATTTTTTTTATTACCCTGTTAAACCCAGAGAACTCTTTATTTGTTTTTGTGTTGCGGCTTTTAAATTTTCGATAATTTCTATTTTATTGGGGGTTTTTCTTTAACCCGTCCTTTGTCAGAACATGTCCTAAAAATTCATTCTCCTTTTGCATAAAATTGCATTTGTCTACTTGAATCTTTAAATTATTTTCTTTTAATATTTCGAAAATAGCTGAAATAGGTGTTACATGTTCTCTTAAACTAGCACTTAATATTAATATATCGTCGAGGTAGAGTACGCAGCTCTTAATTATGTAATCTCTTAGGAGTTCATTCATTAGCCTTTGGAATGTTGCCGGGGAATTTTTCAGTCCAAAAGACATTCAGTTGAATTCAACTATTGGGTGTAGTTATAGCTGTTTTCTTTTTGTCCTCTTCTTTTATAAGTATTTGATGGTATGAACCATTGACTAAATCGATGGTGGTGAAATATTGAGCTTTGCCAAGTTTATCCAGAATTGAATCGATATTCAAAGCGGTAACTTGTCATCTACAGTTAGCTCATTTAACTTTCTGTAGTCTATGACAATGCGAAATTTTCTCTGTCCTGAATTTTTAATTTTTTTAGGAACAACAATTAATGTGCTTGAATACCTAAAATTCCTGTTTTTTTATTATTCCTTGTTCCTCTTCATGTTTTGGTGGAAATCTGTATAGTTTAGCGTTGATGGATTGCTCTGTTGTTATGATTTGATGTTTTACAGCTGTAGTGCTAGTGAGTTTGTCACACTCTTTATAGAACAAACTTACATATTTTTTTAATAATCATTTCTGTATTTTCTTCTTTATTTAGGACCTTTTAGTTCTTTAAAAGCGGCAGTATGTACTTCCCAATTTATAAAATCTTTTCCGTTAATTGTGGAAAAATATATTAGGGGAATTTTTCATTTTTAAATCCCTCTACCTTATCGTCAATTATACTAAGTGTTGATCCTATGTCTATTAATGCTAAGTAATTTTTATTGTTTATACTAACTTGAATTATTGGCAAATCTCCCGAGACTAGTTCATAAAAAACTCACGTTATTCATTTGCTTGTTAAATTTAAAGAAAGACTGGAGTGAGAAACTTTTTGTGCATTATCTGCCTCCATTTGTTAATCAGAATTACTATTGTAATAAGCCTGTTCACGACGATATTGACACGAGTTATTTCTAAAGTTTGGTTGATTTATTTGCCTAGATTGCCCCGAAGTCAGTTTATTATAAAAATTATTTTTATTATAATTTGTTGGATAAATATTATTTTAGTTTTTATTTTATGGATAAACATTATTTGATTTGATGGATAATAATTATTCCGTTGTTATAAATAGGATTTAAATTTCTATTATTAGAATACGAATTTATATTATAATTATCATTTTTATAACTCTTAGAATTCTCATTTTATACCCGTGTATACATATACGGATCGGGGTATATTAAAATTATTCCTTCGTTTGTAACGTGTAAATATTAAAATTACTCCTCCGTTTGGTACCTATCGAAAGAGCATTGAAAAGAGGATCGATCTAGCTATGTGTGTCCGTCCGTCCGTCAGCACTATAACTCAAAAACTAAAAGAGCTAGGGTTCCGAAAATTTCACAAAGTAATTTTTAGACAATTTGTAGGTTCCCTATTGTTTTTGGTTAAAATTGAACAAAGGCTTCGGGTAGCTGCCATACAAATTTTTTGAAATTAAGTATATGAATATTTTTAAAATTAATAACTAAATAGAAACTAAATTCATGGTGTAGTGGTCAGGACATGCGACTTTTAGTCAAAACTTCTCGGTTCGAATCCAGGCTGGGGCAAACATTTTTTTTTTTAAATTTATTTTTTATCTATTCTCTTTTTATTAAGATATATGTATTTATTTTAAGTATGAGAAATTTTATTTTATAGAAAATTTGACAGAAAACTTTCATTTATATTAAAAATTGTTCATTTTTTTTAATGTTGTTATAACAAAATTCAAAACAATACAATTGATACCATACTATAATAATTTTCAAAAAAAAATTAAGATAAACAAATAATCGATGGCTTAGTGGTTAGGACGTCGGCCTTTTAATTGAAAAGTGTCGGTTTGAATCTCGTTCAGAGCATATATTTTTTTTTAAATTCATCATATTTTTAATTCATATTTTTATTTTATTAATTTTTTTTGTAAATAAATATAAAAAAACATATATTTTGAATTTTCTGTCAAACAGTTCAATTGCAATATATGAAATTCTTATTTATTTAATACATATAGTGGGTACGCAATTTTCCTCGTTTTTATTAAAATTATTTTGATTATTTTTTTTAAATTCTGTACGAATACAAAAATCTTTGTACATTCTTTCATTCATTATATCTTTAATTTTATCTATATCTTTTTCTTAATAAAATTCTTCTAATAGGACACCTTGTGTCGTTTCTTTTATTGCATTTACTAAAAGGGTGTCAATTGTACTTAAGTCTATATAATTTTCCTCATTATAACAGGCTTCTAATTCATTTGCCTTAAATCTAATTATAAGGCAATATATATATATATTTTTGAAAATCTCTATCAGCTCCACATCGGGTCACGAAGATACGTTTTACAGTTTGTTTTATAAGATTCCAATTATCCGGTTTTTGTATGTTGATGATTGTGTTCTTAGCTTGACATTGAATTTTGTCGTTTTAAATTGCTCTAATTAGTACGATTTAAACTTTTTTGTATGTATTCTGTATCCTAACTAAAAAGTTTTATTAATACATAATAATTATGTACAACAAAATTTAACATATCATAATTTATAAGTTTAGTACATTTTACTATATTTTATTGAAGATGCCAGCAGTACAAAACAATAGACAAGTTAACAGAAGTCGAGATATTTTTTTTAAATCGTCAATTTTAAGATTTAGAAAAAAAAACTACTACATAAAAAAAAGTTTTTTAATTAATCTAAGAATAAGTTTTAACTATTGATAAATTTTTCCTCCCCTTATTCCATTTTAAAATTTAAGAGCTACCTAGATACATAAGTAGAAACTACATTTTAATAATAAAATCAGAAATTTTTACTACAAATGTATGCCTATCTGATGTTCTGAGAAATATGAAAAAAATGTTTCTGAATTCTTTAGTTTACTTTATACCTATTTGTCTAATTTATTTATTTAATTTTTCTTGACAAAAATGTATTTCTATGTATGGTCATGAGTCATGACTCATAAGTTTCTTAAAACAAACAAATGTTATTGCTTGCGTTCCTTTATAAAAAGTAAACTAGTCTTTTCTACTCTCAACTACTGTCAGCTGCACCGGCTTCTTCTACAAGATGAGAGGAGTAGATAATTAAATAATTTCTGGGATGTGGCTTCAATTAAAATTTTTCAGAATAAATGGTTGAATAAAGTTATGTTAAATCATATTTTTTATTTGATAACCCAATAAGCCCTTACCCCTTGCATTTTAAAAAATTATTTTATATTTATATCAGCAATAAACCTTATTTTTTTCACTTTATTTTCAATATTTAAATATAATAAATATAATTACCTCCTCAAATGACAGATAGTTTTCAATTGTCAAATATATGTATGACAATTAATCTGTCAATTATATACTCCTGAAACAAAAATTAGCGTTCCATTTACAAACAACTGCTATCTACACTTCGTCTAGAATTTTTGCTAAAAGGAGCGCATGTTTTATATAAAATTCGTTCGTTATGTCAAAATAAAACTGAAAATAGTTTTTTATTATAAAAAAACATAATTTGATGTTTAAAAATTAAAAAACTTGTCAATAATTATCAAAACGTCTTTCTACATATCCGTAAATTGATAGCGCGTACAGTATTTAATTTATCGAAAATAATTTTTAATTTCATATTGTGGGTATTTTGAATTAATTTGATACCGCTAAGATATTTTTTAATAAAAATTATTTTAAAAAAGTATTATTTTTTTATAAACATAATCTTAGAAATTGAATAGGTAATTAAATTAGAAAATGTTATTTGTATTATAAAATTAATTTCATTAGCTATGTCGTACGATCAAACTTATAAAAACTTTTATGGTCTTAAAATGACTTTTGAACTTTTTATTAAATTGGAACCAATATTATTTTTAAGTCGGCTGTTTTTGTTTTTATTGCTATACTATACCTTTTTTTTTTATTTATCATCATATGTCTGTTTTTTTTTGTTTTGCATTAAGGTGTGGCTATTTTTTTTTCTGTTTTTTTTTTTCTTTTATTTTGTAATGATAAATTGTCTTCGATAATGCTATGATGAACATTTCTATTAATAAAAACGTGGTACATATGACAGGGATTTGCGACCCAACATAATGTACAAACAATAATAATATTATGTATGTTAATATTCAAAGTCTTCGGAATAAATTATTCAGTTTAGAAAGGTTGATTTTACCTTATGACTTTACCATTCATATAACTGTAGGTACTAGCTGAAATTTGTCTTCTTAAAAGAGAAAATTTTTTTTTTTAATATAAATGGATATGTGCCTTATTTTTCAAATAGGCTTCACCATACGGAGTGGTAGCTGTATATAATAGTGAAAATATTGAATCAAATTTTGTTTTTGAAGAAGAATATAATAACACTAACTTCTAGTTGCAAAGTTAAGCAACCATCATATCGACATTATTGGAATATATAGATATCATAAGACGATTGTATCGGATTTCATCAGTAAGTTGGATGAAATTACTAGAATATATAAGAACTCTATCTAATACTTAGCAATATAAATCTAAACTTGATACCAAAAATGACAAAGTATCGATATGCACAAATATTTTGTTATGCAACGGATTTCTTATATATAATAAAATAACTCCTGAGTACGCTGCTAGAATCAGCAATTCGGCTAAAACAATTATTGACCACTTTATAACAAATTTGGATAAATACTAATACAATTTTGTGATAACCAGTACCTCTCTATCGGATCATGAAATGTTTCTCATTAACACGAATCTAAAACCTACATTGAATGTTATTACAGAAACTAAGTTTTAGACTATCACAATATTATATTATATAATTTTTGGTAAAATCTAGCTCTTTATGTCAATTTTGATCACTTTGTCGCGGATTTACAGGATTTTAAACACTAAAAAAATTCCGATTACGGAGGTTAAAATAAAAAAAATGGATAAGACTGTATAATTAGATAAGACTATATAAGACTGTAAAATAAAAATATAGATAAGACTGTATCATAAATACTCTCGTATTTATAAAGATAATACTCGGGTTCTGGGTCATTAACCATTGAAAGAAAGCAAGCTAGATATGGAAAAGTACATATATTTGTGATCAGCATTACCTCCTAAGTCGGTTTAGCGACACCCGTCTGTCCGTTCCTCCGTTCGTAGACACGATAACTCAAAAACTAATGGAGCCATCTTAATGAAATGTTGACTGTAGGTTACTAGCTTACCCTCCATATGGGTGAGATCGCGGCCCACAGGTTCAGATTCTTGAACTTTGATCGGTTCAAGGGCTAACGAGTATATATCCAAAATCACGATAACTCAAATTCTAATGACGAGTGTTAAGAGTGTTCTATTCTGGAAAAACATGGGGGATTAATTGGAGTGTTTGTTCAGGTACCTCCCACACTCTTCCAAATATCTAACAAGCATATCTTCGAAATTAATAACGATAGAAACCTAAAAAGTGGTACAAGAGTGTTCTGCTCTATTTGCCAATTTTTTTTATCTTATTTAATACTTCAATTTTTTTAATTAAATTTTATTATAAAACATATTATGTATTATATTTTATAAAAAAAAAACTACTTAATTTATTTTTTTAATAAACGACTAAATTTCATCTTCTCTTTAATTTTCATTGTACCATATATTTAATTTAATTATTTTCAAAAAAAAAATTCAAGATAAAAAATATATTCGTATTTATATTTCAAAAACATTTCAAGATTTTTTTGCAAAACTTGAATATTTATATGAATTGTTTGATATATTTTTTTTGAAATGTTTTATTGAATGAATATTTAAGATATAATTAGTTATTTCTATAACATCGATTTCAATATATACCATAAATATTTGTTTTATTATAAAAATTACAATCATAATAATTTATTTATTTATTTATTTATACTGCTTAACACAAACAGTTTACAAAAAGCTTACAAGTAACAATTGAAATTATACATTTAAAATCAATATAAAAAAAATTACCATTTTTGATTAAATTTTAAAACTAAAATTATAATTAAAAATCAAAATTTATGAACTTTACAGTACTTCAAAATAAAACATAAATAATCCTAATAATAGCGATTATATAATTTATGTTTTTGGGAATGTTTTGAAAGTGTAAAGTCAATATTATGTTTGTGTTTGTTACCTATAATAAGCATTCTATTAATAGGTTCAAATTTGCCATAATTAGTTATATGATTATTTGTTTTAAATAAATTGCAAGAGCGAAGGCGTTGAAGATTTCTAATAATAATTTTATTAGAAATTAAAGTAGATTTAACGTTACCCTTGACAATTTGTGTAATAAAAATGAACAACAGAAACCTCTCGTCGAAAATTTAATTTTAAAGTACATCAGGGTGTCTCTTCCTATTCCCTTGGTTTTTTTCCAATTTGGAACCAATTGAAGCAGGTGGTCCGCGACCATCCATACAGTTCCGAAGACCTTGCATATTTTCAAAATTGATAAAGATAATAACTTGCAACAAATGTAGAATCTTCAAATTTGACACAAGGGTGTTCTTTACTATTTCCTGCGTGTCTTTCTAATTTATGATCAATTGGTGGTTCAGGTACCTCTCCTTGACCTCCTAAGGTTTAAAAGGTTATCATCGAAATTAATAAAATTACTAAATTAAAATTAAGATAGAACATTCCAATTGTGTACAAGAGTTAACTAGTATTGAAAGTACTTCGGGGACTGCATATAGGCGAAATCGGATCATGGTTCGAGTTCTGTAACCTTTGATCAGTTAAAGGGCTAACGAACTTATATTCAATAAACACAACTCAAATCTAATGACGCTATTTATATTGAAATTTAAACACTAGGTTACTAGTAATAAAAGTTCCGCGGGGATTGCTTATGGTCGAGATCGGACAATGGGTTTGGATTCTAAAAGCTTTTGACCGAATGAAGGCTAAACGAGCATAATTTTCAAACCAAAGACGATAGAACCTTAAAATTTGGGGCACAAGTGTATTTTCTTATTTGCTTTGCGTCCGTAAAATTTTGGATGTTTCGGAATAGTGATTTTCGTACTATCCCCCCCCCCCCCCCCCCCCCCCAAAATTTTAAAGCATATATTCGAAATTAATAAAGATTGTAACTTGAAATAAAGATAGAAGTTTTAAATTTGGTATAACGGTGTTTTTTCTATTTGCTTTGGTCCTCGAAATTTAGACTTAATTTTGTGGTGGTTTAGGTGCCTCCGAAGAAACCTCAAAATTAAAAAGCTTATCTTCGAAATTTATTAGAATAGAAACTTTCAATTTGATAAACGAAGGTTCTTTCATATTTCCGTTCTTGTTTAGCACTTTTTTATTTTTAAAAGACTAAGAATTTTATTATAAAACATTATGTATTATATTAATTAACATTAAGAACCATCAAATTATATAAACTTTTATATCATATATATAATACACAAGTGTTGGCGAGTCATTGCCAACATGTAAAAAAATATTACACATTAAAATTGTTATAAATATTCTTCACACGATAAATAATAATGGCAATACTTGTTTTTTTAAATTTATTTTCCCTACATGAATAAAGAGAAAAAAATTAAAACTATTCTAAAATTATAACGGTGTTTTTTCTATTTGCTTTGGTCCTCGAAATTTAGACTTAATTTTGTGGTGGTTTAGGTGCCTCCGAAGAAACCTCAAAATTAAAAAGCTTATCTTCGAAATTTATTAGAATAGAAACTTTCAATTTGATAAACGAAGGTTCTTTCATATTTCCGTTCTTGTTTAGCACTTTTTTATTTTTAAAAGTCTAAGAATTTTATTATAAAACATTATGTATTATACTAATTAACATTAAGAACCATCAAATTATATAAACTTTTATATCATATATATAATACACAAGTGTTGGCGAGTCATTGCCAACATGCAAAAAAATATTACACATTAAAATTGTTATAAATATTCTTCACACAATAAATAATAATGGCAATACTTGTTTTTTTAAATTTATTTTCCCTACATGAATAAAGAGAAAAAAATTAAAACTATTCATATCATAGAGGAACGATACGAATTGAGATCTACGAAATGTTTATTTTTATTTTTTTTTTCTAAAACAAAATTTACAAGTACAGAGAATTATTAATAATATATTTGTCTAGAATGAGGTGTAACAAACGCATTCAATTAAATGTGTTTTGTTGGATGTGTCCAATTATTAAAAAATAAAATATTAATGTTTTGTTGAATGTGTTTTATTTTAGAAAATAAAATATCATAAATTATCGTAAGCAGGCCAAAAAATATTTTATTAATTTTTAATAAAAAAAATAAACAAAAAAAAAATTTTTTTAGTTTATGAAAAAATTGATTTCAGTTTTAAAAATCACAGAAGATTTTCTGGGAATTTTAAATAAATAGTAAATCATTTTGGTATTAAAAACTAAGACTATGCTTCACATGAACAGTTTTGTAGTAAGTCTTCATTAGTTTAAGTTAAAAACTGAAATAATGGCCAAAGCCAAATGTACGCTTTGTTGCGTTGCTTGCTTTTTAATTTGGAAAGTAAATGAAGCAAGCAATGTTTCAAAGCAATTTCAAAGCTTCCCTCATCTCATCCCTGAAATAAAGCCAAATGAACTGCACCTTAGTAATCAAAGCAAATATATTTTTTTTACTTAATTAGGTAGGTATAATAAAATTTGATAATGCAAAACTCAATTCATAATTCAATTTTATGTCCATAAAAATAGGTACATAATTAAACATGTTGAGTAGGTCATTGTAGAATGTTGGCAACATACAAGTATTTCGATTTGAATCTAAACAAAGGTTATGAAACAATATACAGAGCTTAGTAACATTTTCAAAATATGTCTACATAAAGTTAGTAGATGGAGAAATAGATCATTATTGAAACAAAATAAACCTATAAAAAAATTTCAAATCTTTTAACAAACAATTTTGTCGAATTTAAATTTAAAAATTTTAAATTTAAACAAGTACGTAATTGAATAAAAAAAAATTAATTGAAATTAAAAAAAAAAATTCACGAAGAAGGGATTTGAACTAACGACCCCGAAATTTTATCAAATTTAAAACATACAAAAGTTAGACTACATAACTTATTATTCATCTTCAAATTTTTAAGAAACAACAAGAAGTTATATAAGTCATTTTTTTTTGTGTACCAATTACTAGAATCGAAATATAATCTACGTATTACAAAATGTAACAGTTTCGACTTTATTTAAGAAAATAATATTGATATACAATATATGTACATGTATATAATGAAATTAAAAATAATTCTTATTAGAAAAAGTTTTTCTTTCAATTCTTTCAATTTCTTTCAATCCGTCATTCTGTGCCGGGCCAACAGCTAGTATAGAACAGAGGAGAACAGAAATTTGTTTTTGTTTTATTTGTTTGATGGCTTGGCTATATTCAATATTTAATATGGTAAATTTTTCCATTCATAAAAAATTGGTTTGCAGAAAAAGTGGCAAACAGGATTGGAGGAACAAAAAACAAACGAATTTGAATCATGAAATGAAATGTACATAAAATTGACGGTGTAAATTAAAAATCAATTTTTTTTTTTATTTTTAACGAAAAAAACTGAACGCTTAAAATGCAAATAGAAAAAATAAATGCGTATTGTATGGTGGTATCAATAGGGCTGCCACTATGAAATTTAAATATCTCCACGTCGAAATGAATTAATATTTTTTTTATTAAATGAATGTATTTTTGGTTTGGGTTAATAATAAAAATTGAGGTATTTTTGTTTTGAATTATTTTAACTATCATTTCTTTATACATTATAAACACAAAAAAAAAACATTTTCATACCTACATACTTTATAAAACAATAACCGATAGGTATGCAAAAAAACAAAACATATAAATTTTATGTTCCATCAATTTACAAGATATAAGAAAATATTTTCTTGAACAAGGTTAGTAGAAGACATGCTTTTCTTTAAAAATTAACATAAAAAATCTATAGTATGTATCAACTTTACTAGATACAAAAAAAATATTATAATATATAATTTACTGTGACATCTGCAAATACATATATGACTTTCACATACGAGTTTTTCTTACTCGGAGCTGAATTTTTTTTCGCGGGCATTCCGCTTCGGAGTTCAAAAAAACTACCTAAAAAAATTGATTTAAAAAACGATTTTGGTTGCCCATTCTCATACATAATGTAATTTATTATTGTGTTTTCATAAACATAGAACCTATTTTAGCCAACATAAGAAGATTAAATGTTTTAATTAGAAGTCTGTTTCTCAACTTATTATTAATTAGACTTAAGTTAGAAAATATATCATCGGCGGTTAAGCTATAAGTCTTACCAAGTGAAAGGAAGAAAAAATTACCAAATTTGGTTAATAAATACCAAAGTGGTAACGCTGATTTCCAACATGGTTGTTTCAGTTTAATGCAATATTTGTACTTCAACTAAAGATTCAAATTGTTGTGAAAGAAATTTCTAATAAATTTACGTATGTATTTCAAAACGAAATTTTCTTAATCAATAAAAACCTATTAAAACAAGAAATAGTGTAAAAAAATAATATTATTCTACAAAAACTGACATTAAAAAAAACATTTTGGGACGAACGTTTGAGTTTGGAGGCAAATTAATAGTCCTAGGAAGAGATGTTCGGCAAGTTTTGCCGGTTGTTAAAGAAGGAAATCGTGAGTCTATTATTAATTTAACTATAAAAAAAAAATCGCGTTTATGGAACACGTCCCTGTATTATCTTTACAAAAAAATATGGGAGCCGCAAACGATCCATAATTCAGTCAATGGCTGCTAGATATTGGTGATGGTAAAAGTTGTAAAAGTTGCATATAGAAAAACAGAGTATTCAATTTTGATACAATCTAACTTTATTTCATATGATTTTATCACCGATATGACAAATGAAAATGTACGAGAAATCAACGAAAAAAACCTTGCTATCAAAAAATGCAATAGTACTCGGTTAGTATTACTTGATTTTACACCAAACTGTTTAAAGGCACGAACAATTACTGGATCCCATTCCGGAACAATATATTTTATTCCGGGAATTTCATTAGGTACAGCTTTTAGATACAAAATTGGGGCAGCATTTGGTTTTAAAAAATGTCTGGTTTGAATTTGCTCTAATATTATACAACAAATAAAATAAAATTCCCTGGGCCCGGACGGTGGATGTGCCTTTTTTCATTTTACCCTTGCAATTCATCTATCCATCTAACGAAATCTTGAACAAGATCATTCAAGCTAATTCTCAGAACCAGAATTTATAAATTTCGTTATCAACACATAATTTTTATTTTTAAAATACTTAATACGAAATTTTCCTTAATATAAATTTCCAAACAAATATATTTTAATTATCTTCATTACGTAATTAATAACAATTATAGGTCTCCTGACTTAACGCAACAAATATAATTTTTTTTATTATTCAAGTACTCAAATATTAAACTAAGTTTAACGATTTTATACTAGATCATATTTCATTAAAAAAAAAAAAAAACTGAAATGTTAATGAACGTTGTTATATGACTTAGTTTTTTTTTTTCATTCTAAATATGTAATTTCGTTTTGGAACCAAACCGTTTGATAAATTTTCAAAACATCTTATGGTTCAACAACTACCCGAATGGAATGCATTAATCATTATAGACCTTCTAAGAACTCGATTCGCAATACTAGGAAGACCAAATAAACTCGTGTTCGATAATGAATTCAATAATCTCAATATTAAAGATTTCTGTAGAGAAGAAGGTATAGAAGTACATTTTACTTCACCAAGATCTCATACAGGAAATTCTGTATGAGATATTGAAAGAGCTCACGGTACTTTAAATGAACATCTCCGAATTTTTGAAGCTCAAAAACTCAAATTAAATGTAGTACATAAAGTATTCTTAGCGGTTGAAAAATATAACTGTGCAATCCATTCGATCATTATGACTAGGCCAAAAGATATACTTAATGGTAAAATTACAAATATAGAAGAAATTAAAAATTTAATTCATAGGAAAAAAGTTACAAAAATAAATAAAATAAATACTACAAGATTAGAATTTAAGGCACAAGATAAAGATGAAATCGTAGTAAATAACCCCGATTCTCAACGTTATAAAACACAACCCAAATATACTAAAATTAAAAGCAAACTAGAGAGAAACAAAATGTTAGATAATAATAATCGAAATATACATCCAACTAGAATTAAAAGAGATTATAGATTTATTACAGGTAATCCAAGAATCAATAACCATGATGATCAAAATAATTTTACAACTCTTACTACTGAGCCTTTTTTTGATCAAAACTGAAGCAACGTTTACCTTAGAAAAGTTAGAGACGGAATCGGGGTATACCATAATTCAACAAGAAAATATCTCAATAGTAGAAAGCTATATCAAACTTCTTCATATAGTCGATTTAAAAGAAATTGAATATATTATCAACTTCATTGATAAATATATAAACACTTCATATAAATTGACGCAAGATGAAATTATTTTAAGGTTCTTGAATGCCCAAATGTCAAAAACTAAACATAATTTTAAAACATTGATACCTTATAGACATTAGCTAGTCTTAAATGATTCCAGTAATAAGCGAAGAAAACGCAATTAAATATAAAATATGCGCTGTACCAAATTCTAATTCGGAAGAAATTGATATAGAAAATACCGATATCATGTTATTTAGAAATAAAGCATATTATCTTAATCAAGAAAGATACTTTAATAAAATACAATTAACTTCAACTTGTATTTCAAATCTTTTTATAAAATCATTTAAAAACTGTACTAAAGGTATTGAAAGTAATGTAGAAATTGATCAAGGAATTGTATTAGTTAAAAATGCACAAAAACTCAACTTAACAAATAATTGTAATAACATCTTGTATTCATTGAATAAAAACTGTATGTAATATTTTTCTATAATTGTTCTATTGAAATTATAACTCTAAATATTCAAATAACAACGAGGAAGATTATAGTTGCCCTTGTCAACTTTTAGATACCCGTGCATACCCACTATGATGTGTACAATAAAATAAACCGTTATTTATTTCCCTTAAGCTATTATACAGGGTGTTCCCGACTCGATGGTCTTCCTTCAAATGGGTGATCGGGCATATCGAGCAGAACAAAAAATTGTATGGGAGGGGGGGTCTATTTTCATTAGTTTAGAAGTTATGGGGCCTTAACTGTTTTTCGACCATAATTTAGTTTTATTTCGATAAAATTGGAACCAAATAAGATAAAACAAAAATAAGTATAGCATTTAAATGCTTATTAATGCAGATTTCTTAAGTACTATCAAACATTACTCTAAAGTTTCTCAGTCTGAGGTTATAAGGGCTTAAAGTCCAATATTTTTAACAAAATATCAATTAAATCCCTTTTATCAAGAAAATAACGGTATTAACATAACAGTTTTTTTACTTCAAAATATTACCCTTCTCTTTCCCTGCATTTTGAGTATAATTTTTCAAAAATTCAAATTTAGTTAAATTTCGGGTATCACTAAAAAGTTTTTACTTTATAACTTTCAAAGTTTTTGAGCTATAAAAGTGCTAGTATACTCAAAATGCAGGGAAAGAGAAGGGTAATATTTTGAAGTAAAAAAACTTATGTTAATACCGTTATTTTCTTGATAAAAGGGATTTAATTGATATTTTGTTAAAAATATTGGACTTTAAGCCCTCATAACCTCAGACTGAGAAACTTTAGAGTAATGTTTGATAGTACTTAAGAAATCTGCATTAATAAGCATTTAAATGCTATACTTATTTTTGTTTTATCTTATTTGGTTCCAATTTTATCGAAATAAAACTAAATTATGGTCGAAAAACAGTTAAGGCCCCATAACTTCTAAAATAATGAAAACAGACCCCCCCCTCCCATACAATTTTTTGTTCTGCTCGATATGCCCGATCACCCATTTGAAGGAAGATCATCGAGTCGGGAACACCCTGTATATATTACAAAAAAAATTTAAAAAAGTGAAATAGTTAAAAAAAATTTAACTCATCATCCCATAATTTTTGCTTAAAAAAAAAAAACCATAAAAAAAAACAAAAAAAAAAAGAATTCATTATCCCATAGTTTTTGCTAAAAAAAAAAAAAAAAATTAAAAAAAAAAAAAAAAAAAAAATCCCCCACCCTAAAAATTGGTCCGAGTGATGTCCAACTTTGCCAAGTTACTTGTCCTATTACTTTACCTGCCCAATTTTAATTTTAACCTCGTAGCTTCATTAGATTAAAAGTTATTGAATCGAAAACTTTGTATGGCAGCTGCCCGAAAATGGGGCTGTAACATTTTGAAACTTCATATATGTGCTCGATTCATTATATTACTTACCGTGTGCAATTTTCATCCTCGTAGTATAATTAATATTGAAGAAATTCATATTGGTGCAAAGAAGTTGTATGGCAGCCCCCCGAAAATGGGGTCGTAACATTTTGAAACTTCATATAAGAGCTCGATTAATTATATAACTAACTGTGTAATTTTCACTCTCGTAGAGTAATTAGTTTTGAAGAAATTCATATTGGTGCAAAGAAGTTGTATGGCAGCCCCCCAAAATGGGGCCCTAACATTTTGAAACTTCATATAAGTGCCGGAGTCGTTATAAAACTAACCGTGTGTAATTTTCATCCTCGTAGTATAATTAGTATTGAAGAAATTCATATTGGTGCAAAAAAGTTGTATGGTAGCTGCCCGAAACCTTGGTCCGATTTTAACTAAAAACAATAGGGAACCTAGAAATTATCTAAAAATGACTTTGTGTGAATTTTAAAACTCTAGCCCTTTTAGTTTTTGAGTTTTCGTGCTGACACACGGACGGACAGACACACGTAGCTAGATCGATTTTCTTTTCGATGCTGATCCGATACGTACCCTTGGCACTATATCTAGCTCGTCTAGATCGATGCGTTACAAACGAAGGAGCAATTTTAATATACCCGATGTCATATATGTATGCACGGGTATAATAAAGAATTCAAACATAACATTGTAATACCGAATTACATTACAGTTGAAAATATAAATCATACAATTAAATTAGAAAGCTTACATATCAAACAAATTGAAAACAATAATCAAATAAAAGAAATAAATTTGAAAGAAAAATTAATAAAATTGTAATCCAAATTAATTCTATTTTTGTAATAATTATTATTTTAGTTGTAATCATCATAATATACTATCAAATAAAATCTAGAAAAAGAAATCAAATAAGTGATCTAAATATAAATAAAACTAAATATTTTGTTCAGGAGTAAAAAAATCCTAAGGACGGGGGAATCATATATCCATCTAACGAAATCTTGAACAAGATCATTCAAGCAAATTCTCAGAACCAGAATTCATAAATTTCGTTATCAAAACATAATTTCTATTTTTAAAATACTTAATACGAAATTTTCCTTAATATAATAACGTAATAAATAACAATTATAGGTCTCCTAACAGATATAATTTTTTTTTATTATTCAAGTACTCAAATATTAAACTAAGTTTAACGATTTTATACTAGATCATATTTCATTAAAAAAAAAAAAAACTGAAATGTTAATGAACGTTGTTATATGACTTAGTTTTTTTTTTCATTCTAAATATGTAATTTCGTTTTGGAACCAAACATTTGACATTTATTTAAGTGTCAAATTACAACAAAAATAAATTCTTTTTCTTCTTGTGTGTTGCAATATCGGAAACTGTTATTAAGTATATTATTGATTATTAATATATTTTTTTGTATTAAGCAGTTTGTATTTTTTTTAGGATAAGTAATGAAAAATAAAAAAAGTTAATAGGTATAATAATTTTGTTTTGTAATTTTAAAAAGAAATTAATTTTAAAATTTATATTAAAAATTTTATTTTAAAAATTAGTCTAAGCTTAACCATTCTTTAAAACGGTCTTGAAAATAAAAATCAATAAATTGTTTAATATAAAAATTGTGTTTTTATTTAAACCATATTTTATTTATCTTTTTTTTTTTTTCACAATCTAATATATAAAGAAGAAAATTTGTTTGTTTGTTTGTTTGTCCAGGATTCACGTGAAAACCACTGGTCCGATTGTCACAAAATTTTAAAGGAATAATTCTGGGAGCCGGGGGGTGACATAGGCTATGTCACATTTTTATAAGTCAACAGGTTGCGGCTCCAGAGGTGTTTTAAGCTTTTTCGTTTTTTGGATGTCGAGTCAAAACGGCTTGACCGGTTGACTTGAAATTTTGCACAAATGTTCATTTTAGTAACCGGAATTAGTTGTATAAATTTGGTTGGAATAAATTAACCCATTTCGGCCTGGCGGGCTTCCAAAAAATTTTGTGTTTGCGATTTGCCTCCAATTTTAAAGGGTAGTTTCGGAGTCGAAAAGAGAGTCTGGCACAAATTTTTGTTGAGTTCGGTTAACCCGTTTGGGCACGAAGGCCCAATGAAGCTTTTTCAATGTTTTTGATGTCGAGTCATAACGGTTTAACCGATTGACTTGAAATTTTGCACAAATGTTCCTCTTAGCAACCGCAATTAGTTGTATAAATTTGGTTAGAATAATTTAACCCATTTCGGCCTGGCGGACTTCCAAAAAATTTTGTGTTTCCGATTTGTGTCCAATTTTACAAGGTGGTTTCGCAGTCGAAAATAGAGTCTGCCACAAATTTTTGTTGAGTTCGGTTAACCCGTTTGGGCACGAGGGCGCAAAGAAGCTTTTTCAATGTTTTTGATGTCGAGTCAAAACCGTTTGACAAATTGACTTGAAATTTTGCACAAATGTTCCTCTTAGCAACCGCAATTAGTTGTATAAATTTGGTTAGAATAATTTAACCCATTTCGGCCTGGCGGACTTTCAAAAAATTTTGTGTTTTCGATTTGTGTCCAATTTTACAGGTTGATTTTGCAGTCTAAAGAGAGGCTGCAAAAAGTTTTAGTTAAGTTCGATTAACCCGTTTTCCACGACGACGCCATGAAGTTTTCTATAAATTTTATTTTCTTATACGATTAAAAGTATTTTATTGAAAATTTTGTACCAACATTTTAATTAAAACCCACATGGTTAATTTGGTTCTGACCTGTTTGTGCGTTTTGAACAAAGATTCAATGAAATTTTCAGTTTTCTTCAAATGAAATCTAAAAATCAAAAAATTCAATTTCATATATATAATGCTTAAATACATAGTATTTTAAAACAGTTTTTCCAAAAAATAAGCCTACATTTCTCTCATAAAATCATAAAAAAACGAGGAAGAGCGTATTACAACTTTCAGGTGAGTACTAAACAAAATATAAGTTGAAAAGCAAATTTATAAACCTTTTCTTAACCATCGACTATATTTTATTCAAACGTTGGCAATTCAAGAAAACTACTATTGACATAGTATAATGACATAATGGCAAACTTAGTGTCCCCATTTGACCAATATTCATTTTAATTCAGTTAACATTATTCGCCGGAAACCTAACATCCTCAACTCTATCGTCAAGGAGCACCAAATTGTCAAGAAGCACCATGTATAGAAAAATTAGAGAATCGTTCAAACTGTTTTTTAAAGTTTTTGTTTCGCAATCGGTTAAAAGAACTCGACAAAACATTTTTTTAAGCATTCCCCTAATTCAAAGAAGTTGTACCTACTTTCAGAAATTGGACGTAATTTACTGACAGATTTTTTTTTGAACAATCGTCGGGTCGGCAGGGGTTAACAACTTCCAAGTCTGTTAGTAAATTGAACTTCATTTTCAAAGAAGAACACATATACAAATTTTGAAGTTAATCGGTTAAATCATTTCTAATATATAACAAAGCAACGAAAAAACCTATAAAAAGCTGTTGGGCCACGATGGGTTAACGGAACTCCACAAATATTTTTTGTGGCTTCATTTATAAGCAAAGTAGTATTTCAAAAAATTGGCTGAAACTTGTGTTCTTACAGTTTGCAAGCTTCCGGGCAACGCCGGGTAAATCTGCTAGTCTAATATATAAAGAAGAAAATTTGTTTGTTTATTTGTTTGTTTGTTTGTTTGTTTGTTTGTTTGTCCAGGATTCACGTGAAAACCACTGGTCCGAATGACACCAAATTTTAGAGGAATAATTTTGGGAGCCCGGGGGGTGACATAGGCTATGTCGCATTTTTATAAGTCAACAGGTTGCGGCTCCAGAGCCGTTTTAAGCTTTTTCGTTTTTTTGATGTCGAGCCGAAACGGTTTGACCGATTAACTTGAAATTTTGCACGAATGTTCTTCTTATTAAACGGAATTAATGGTATAAAGTTGGTTGAAATAAATTAACCCCTTTCGGCCCGGCGGGCTTCCAAAAAATTTTGTGTTTCTGATTTGTGTCCAATTTTACAGGGTGGTTTTGCAGTCAAAAAGAGAGGCTGGCACAAATTTTTGTTGGGTTCGGTTAACCCGTTTGGGCACGAGGGCGCAATGAAGCTTTTTCAATGTTTTTGATGTCGAGCCGAAACAGTTTGACCGATTGACTTGAAATTTTGCACAAATCTTCCTCTTAGCAAACGGAATTAGTTGCATAAAGATGGTTCGAAAATATTAACCCATTTCGGCCCGGCGGGCTTCCAAAAAATTATTTGTTTCCGATTTGTGTCCAATTTTACAGGGTGGTTTTGCAGTCGAAAAGAAAGGCTGGCACAAATTTTTGTTGGGTTCGGTTAACCCGTTTGGGCACGAGGGCGCAATGAAGCTTTTTCAATGTTTTTGATGTCGAGCCGAAACAGTTTGACCGATTGACTTGAAATTTTGCACAAATCTTCCTCTTAGCAAACGGAATTAGTTGTATAAAGATGGTTCGAAAATATTAACCCATTTCGGTCCGGCGGGCTTCCAAAAAATTATTTGTTTCCGATTTGTGTCCAATTTTAAAGGGTGGTTTTGCAGTCGAAAAGAAAGGCTGGCACAAATTTTTGTTGGGTTTGGTTAACCCGTTTGGGCACGATAGCCCAATGAAGCTTTTTCAATGTTTTTGATGTCGAGTCAAAACGGTTTGACTGATTGACTTGAAATTTTGTACAAATGTTCCTCTTAGCAACCGCAATTAGTTGTATAAATTTGGTTGGAATAATTTAACCCATTTCGACGTGGCGGGCTTCCAAAAAATTTTGTATTTCCGATTTGTGTCCAATTTTACAAGGTGGTTTCGCAGTCGACAATAGAGTCTGGCACAAATTTTTGTTGAGTTCGGTTAACCCGTTTGGGCACGAGGGCGCGAAAAAGCTTTTTCAATGTTTTTTATTTCGAGTCAAAACCGTTTGATAAATTGACTTGTAATTTTGCACAAATGTTCCTCTTAGCAACCGCAATTAGTTGTATAAATTTGGTTGGAATAATTTAACCCATTTCGGCCTGGCGGACTTTCAAAAAATTTTGTGTTTTCGATTTGTGTCCAATTTTACAGGTTGATTTTGCAGTCTAAAGAGAGGCTGCAAAAAGTTTTAGTTAATTCGATTAACCCGTTTTCCACGACGACGCCATGAAGTTTTCTATAAATTTTATTTTCTTATACGATTAAAAGTATTTTATTGAAAATTTTGTACCAACATTTTAATTAAAACCCACATGGTTAATTTGGTTTTGACCTGTTTGTGCGTTTTGAACAAAGATTCAATGAAATTTTCAGTTTTCTTCAAATGAAATCTAAAAATCAAAAAATTCAATTTCTTATGTATAATGCTTAAAAACATAGTATTTTAAAACAGTTTTTCCAAAAAATAAGCCTACATTTCTCTAATCAAATCATAAAAAAACGAGGAAGAGCGTATTACAACTTTCAGGTGAGTACTAAACAAAATATAAGTTGAAAAGCAAATTTTTAAATCTTTTCTAAACCATCGACTATATTTTATTCAAACGTTGGCAATTCAAGATAACTACTATTGACATAGTATAATGACATAATGGCAAACTTAGTATCCCCATTTGACCAATAGTCATTTTAATTCAGTTAACATTATTCGCCGGGAACCTAACATCCTCAACTCTATCGTCAAGGAGCACCAAATTCTCAAGAAGCACCATGTATAGAAAAATTAGAGATAATCGTTCAAACTGTTTTTTAAAGTTTTTGTTTCGCAATCGGTTAAAAGAACTAGACAAAACATTTTTTTAAGCATTCCCCTAATTCAAAGAAGTTGTACCTACTTTCACAAATTGGACGTAATTTACTTACAAATTTTTTTTTGAACAATCGTCGGGTCGACAGGGGTTAACAACTTCCAAGTCTGTTAGTAAATTGAACTTCATTTTCAAAGAAGAACACATATACAAAATTTGAAGTTAATCGGTTAAATTATTTCTAATATATATAACAAAGCAACGAAAAAACCTATAAAAAGCTGTTGGGCCACGATGGGTTAACGGAACTCCACAAATATTTTTTTGTGGCATTTATAGGCAAAGTAGTATCTCAAATAAGTGGCTGAAACTTGCTTTTTTACCATTTTCAAGCTTCCGGGCAACGCCGGGTAAATCTGCTAGTCTAATATATAAAGAAGAAAATTTGTTTGTTTGTTTATTTGTTTGTCCAGGATTCACGTGAAAACCACTGGTCCGATTGTCACAAAATTTTAAAGGTATAATTCTGGGAGCCCGGGGGGTGACATAGGCTATGTCACATTTTTATAAGTTAACAGGTTGCGGCTCTAGAGCTGTTTTAAGGTTTTTCGTTTTTTGGATGTCGAGTCAAAACGGCTTGACCGATTGACTTGAAATTTTGCACAAATGTTTGTCTTAGCAACCGGAATTAGTTGTATAAATTTGGTTGGAATAAATTAACCCATTTCGGCCTATCGGGCTTCCGAAAAATTTTGTTTGCGATTTGTGTCCAATTTTACAGGGTGGTTTCGCAGTCGAAAAGAGAGTATGGCACAAATTTTTGTTGAGTTCGGTTAACCCGTTTGGGCACGAGGGCCCAATGAAGCTTTTTCAATGTTTTTGATGTCGAGTCAAAACGGTTTGACCGATTGACTTGAAATTTTGCACAAATGTTTCCCTTGGCAACCGAAATTAGTTGTATAAATTTTGTGTGAATAATTTAACCCATTTCGGCCTGACGGGCTTCCAAAAAATTTTGTGTTTCCGATTTGTGTCCAATTTTACAAGGTGGTTTCGCAGTCGAAAATAGAATTTTAATTAAAACCCACAGGGTTAATTTGGTTTTGACCTGTTTGTGCGTTTTGAACAAAGATTCAATGAAATTTTCAGTTTTCAAATGAAATCTAAAAATCAAAAAATTCAATTTCTTATATATAATGCTTAAATACATAGTATTTTAAAACAGTTTTTCCAAAAAATAAGCCTACATTTCTCTCATAAAATCATAAAAAAGCGAGGAAGAGCGTATTACCACTTTCAGGTGAGTACTAAACAAAATATAAGTTGAAAAGCAAATTTTTAAACCTTTTCTAAACCATCGACTATATTTTATTCAAAGGTTGGCAATTCAAGAAAACTACTATCGACATAGTATAATGACATAATGACAAACTTATTATCCCCATTTGACCAATAGTCATTTTAATTCAGTTAACATTATTCGCCGGAAACCTAACATCCTCAACTATATCGTCAAGGAGCAAAAAATTGTCAAGAAGCACCATGTATAGAAAAATTAGAGATAATCGTTCAAACTGTTTTTTAAAGTTTTTGTTTCGCAATCGGTTAAAAGAACTCGACAAATCATTTTTTTAAGCATTCCCCTAATTCAAAGAAGTTGTACCTACTTTCAAAAATTGGACGTAATTTACTTACAAATTTTTTTTTTTAACAATCGTCGGCTCGGCAGGGATTAACAACTTCCAAGCCTGTTAGTAAATTGAATTTCATTTTCAAAGAAGAGCACATATACAAAATTTGAAGTTAATCCGTTAAATCATTTCTAATATATAACAAAGCAACGAAAAAACCTATAAAAAGCTGTTGGGCCACGATGCGTTAACGGAACTCCACAAATATTTTTTTGTGGTTTCATTTATAAGCAAAGTAGTATTTCAAAAAAATTGGCTGAAACTTGCGTTTTTACAATTTGCAAGCTTCCGGACAACGCCGGGTAAATCTGCTAGTATATATATAACAATATAAAACTTGCATACATATATGACATCGGGTATATTAAAATTGCTTCTCCGTTTGTAACGCATCGATCTAGACGAGCTAGATATACTGTCAATGGTACGTATCGGATCAGCATCGAAAATTAAATCGATCTAACTATGTGTGTCTGTCCGTCCGTCCGTGTGTCACCACAATAACTCAAAAACTAAAAGGGCTAGAGATTTAAAATTCACACAAAGTAATTTTTAGACAATTTCTAGGTTCCCTATTGTTTTTGGTTAAAACTGGACCAAGGCTTCGGAGAGCTGCCATACAACTTTTTTGCACCAATATGAATTTCTTCAAAACTAATTATACTACGAGGATGAAATTTACATTCGTTTAGTTTTATAATGAATCCGGCACTTATATGAAATTTTAAAATGTTACGGCTTCATTTTCGGGAGGCTGCCATACAACTTCTTTGCACCAATATGAAGTTCTTCAAAACTAACTATACTAGAAAATTACACACGGTTAGTTATATAATGAATCGAGGACTTAATGAAGTTTCAAAATTTTACGGCCCCATTTTCAGGCAGCTGCCATACAAAGTTTTCAATTCAATAACTATGAATCTAATGAAGCTACGAGGTTAACATTAAAATTGGGCAGATAAAGTAATAGGGCAAGTTACTTGGCAAAGTTGAACATCACTCGGACCAACTTTTAGGGTGGACGAATTTTTTTTTTGTTTTTTTTTAAGTAAAAATTATGGGATAATGAATTCAAATTTTATTTTTGTTTTCTTTTTTTTTTGTGGTTTTTTTGTGTTTTTTTTTTTTAAGCAAAAATTATGGGATGAGTTAAATTTTTTTAAACTATTTTACTTTAAATTTTTTATACCCTACACCTATAGAATAGGTAAAGGGGTATATTAACTTTGGTATGGTGTTTGTAACCACCTAAAGGAAGCGAGCTAGATATGGAAAAGTATATATATTTGTGATCAGCGTGACCGCCTGAGTCGATATAGCCATGTCCGTCCGTCCGTAGGCACGATAACTCAAAAAATAATGGAGCTATCTTGATGAAATTTTGACTGTAGGTTACTAGGACTGAAAGTACGGCGGGGATTGCATATGGGCGAAATCGGCCCATGGGTTCGGATTCTGGACCTTTTAATCGATGGAAGGGCTAACGAACATATATAAAATCACGATAACTCAACAACTAATGACGCTTTCTTCATCAAATTTGTGCTGTAGGTTGGTTACTAGTAATGAAACTACTTCGGGGATTCCGTAAGGTCGGGATTGGACCATGCGTTCGGAACCTAGAACTTTTTGATCGAATTTAGGCCAAACGAGCATAATTCCGAAACCAATGAAGATAGGACCTCCAAATTTGGTATCAGGGTGGCCCTTCCTATTTCCTAAGTGTCTTGGGAATTTGGGTCCCATTGGAGTACTGGGTCGGGGACCAGCCACACATTTCCGAAGACCTTAAAGCATATCTTTAAAATTAATAAAGATAACAACTTAAAAAAATGTAGAAGTTTCCAATTTGCCACAAGGGTGTTCTTTACTATCTCTTGCGTGTTCCCTTAATTTGGGATCAATTGGAGTGGTGGTTCAGTACCCCTCTCAGACCACCCAAGTTTTAAAAGCTTATAATCGAAATTACTAAAAATAGTTACTTAAAATTAAGATAGACCGTTTAAATTGTGTACAAGGGTGAACTAGTACTATAAGTAAAGCGCGGGCTGTATAAGGGCGAAATCAGCCCATGGGTTTGAATTCTGGACCTTTTAGTCGGTGTCAGGGATAACGAACATATATTAAAAATCACGATAACTCAACAACTAATGAGGATATCTTCATTAAATTTGTGCTGTAGGTTATTGGTAATGAAACTACGGCGGTGACTACGTACGGTGAGGATTGGACCATGGGTTCGGAACTGAGAACTTTTTGATCGAATTTAGGCCAAACTAACGTAATTCCGAAACCAATGAAGATAGAACCTCCAAATTTGGTATCAGGGTGTCCCTTCCTATTGCGTAAGTGTCTTTGAAATTTGGGCCCCATTGGACTAGTGGGTCGGGGACCAGGCACTCAGTTCCGAGGACCTTCAAGCATATTTTCGAAATTAATAAAAATAGTAACTTGAAACAAATGTAGAAGCTTCAAATTTGGCCCAGTGTATTCTTTACTATTTCTTCCGTATCCCCCTAATTTGGGATCATTTGGAGTGGTGGTTCAGGACCTCTCTTAGACCCCCAAATGTGTAAAAGCTTATCATCGAAATTCATAAAACTAGTAACTTAAAATTAGGATAGAACGTTCCAATTCTATACAAGGGTTAACTAATATTGAAAGCATGACGGGACTGCATATGGGCGAAATCGTACCATGGTTTGGGGTTCTGGAACCCTTTACAAGTTCAAGGACTAACAAACATATATCTTAAAACACCATAACTCAAAAAATAATGCCGGTATTTTGATGAAATTTAAACTCTAGGTTACTAGAGTTCATACTAGAGTTCATAGTAATGAAAGTACCATGGGAATTGGTTCTGGTTGAGTTTAATTTCAAAGCCAAAGAATATATTTCCTATGTCCTATGTGACTCCGAAATCTAGACTTAATTGTAGTGGTTCAGCTATATTCAAAGTTACTTGCTGCATTTATGTAAAATTTATTTGAATATTTAAATGAATTATATAAAAAGGTCTAAATTTGTAATTGTATTTTAGAAATACATTTATTGCATATTTTGCGTTTGTAAGCTTTTGTATTAGGTATATAAACCATTTAAATTAATTGCAATTTTTAAAAATTTGGATTATTAAATATATTATGCTTTGATTATCTTTTTATCACAAAATTTAATAATTAGAATTTTTTCATTTTGTAATTGAATTGGAATAAATATATTTTCATTTATTTCAAGTTTGTTTGTTTTTTAATATTTTTAAATAGATAAATTAGTAAGAATTTCTAATATTTTTTAATAGATAGTGTAATTAGAAAATGTTTTTAGTATTATAAAGTTAATTTGGTTAGCTATGTTTTACGATCAAATTAATAACAGCTTTTATGGTGTTAAAATGACTTATGGATATGTCCTTAAATTTGAACCAAATAGGTGTAGGGTATTTCTAAGTCGGTTGCACCGACTGACTGTTTCTTAACTTGTTTTGTAATATATATAATAGCTTAAGGGGAATAAATAACGGTTTATTTTATTGTATACATCATAGTGGGTATGCACGGCTATCTAAAAGTTGACAAGGGCAACTTAATCTTCCTCGTTTTTTTAACGAATTAATATGAGCCTATTGCTTCCTTCTATTTTAATTTTTTGCATGAAATTTATCTAGATTTATTTCTGACTTTTGTTTCAAAAACCAAAGCAATAAATTATAAAATGTGTACATTTAGTTTTATAATTATAATTTAGTAGCTTTTTCTTCCATAAGCACGAATTAATTATGATATTCGTTAAGTTTTGAATACAAGTATTAAATTTTTTTAAACGATTTATCTATTACAATTTACAAAACCTTAATATTATTAAAATCATCTCGTATTATACATATACTCGAATTATGTTTAATTTAGTAAAGCGCGGGCTGTATAAGGGCGAAATCAGCCCATGGGTTTGAATTCTGGACCTTTTAGTCGGTGTCAGGGATAACGAACATATATTAAAAATCACGATAACTCAACAACTAATGAGGATATCTTCATTAAATTTGTGCTGTAGGTTATTGGTAATGAAACTACGGCGGTGACTACGTACGGTGAGGATTGGACCATGGGTTCGGAACTGAGAACTTTTTGATCGAATTTAGGCCAAACTAGCGTAATTCCGAAACCAATGAAGATAGAACCTCCAAATTTGGTATCAGGGTGTCCCTTCCTATTGCGTAAGTGTCTTTGAAATTTGGGCCCCATTGGACTAGTGGGTCGGGGACCAGGCACTCAGTTCCGAGGACCTTCAAGCATATTTTCGAAATTAATAAAAATAGTAACTTGAAACAAATGTAGAAGCTTCAAATTTGGCCCAGTGTATTCTTTACTATTTCTTCCGTATCCCCCTAATTTGGGATCATTTGGAGTGGTGGTTCAGGACCTCTCTTAGACCCCCAAATGTGTAAAAGCTTATCATCGAAATTCATAAAACTAGTAACTTAAAATTAGGATAGAACGTTCCAATTCTATACAAGGGTTAACTAATATTGAAAGCATGACGGGACTGCATATGGGCGAAATCGTACCATGGTTTGGGGTTCTGGAACCCTTTACAAGTTCAAGGACTAACAAACATATATCTTAAAACACCATAACTCAAAAAATAATGCCGGTATTTTGATGAAATTTAAACTCTAGGTTACTAGAGTTCATACTAGAGTTCATAGTAATGAAAGTACCATGGGAATTGGTTCTGGTTGAGTTTAATTTCAAAGCCAAAGAATATATTTCCTATGTCCTATGTGACTCCGAAATCTAGACTTAATTGTAGTGGTTCAGCTATATTCAAAGTTACTTGCTGCATTTATGTAAAATTTATTTGAATATTTAAATGAATTATATAAAAAGGTCTAAATTTGTAATTGTATTTTAGAAATACATTTATTGCATATTTTGCGTTTGTAAGCTTTTGTATTAGGTATATAAACCATTTAAATTAATTGCAATTTTTAAAAATTTGGATTATTAAATATATTATGCTTTGATTATCTTTTTATCACAAAATTTAATAATTAGAATTTTTTCATTTTGTAATTGAATTGGAATAAATATATTTTCATTTATTTCAAGTTTGTTTGTTTTTTAATATTTTTAAATAGATAAATTAGTAAGAATTTCTAATATTTTTTAATAGATAGTGTAATTAGAAAATGTTTTTAGTATTATAAAGTTAATTTGGTTAGCTATGTTTTACGATCAAATTAATAACATCTTTTATGGTGTTAAAATGACTTATGGATATGTCCTTAAATTTGAACCAAATAGGTGTAGGGTATTTCTAAGTCGGTTGCACCGACTGACTGTTTCTTAACTTGTTTTGTAATATATATAATAGCTTAAGGGGAATAAATAACGGTTTATTTTATTGTATACATCATAGTGGGTATGCACGGCTATCTAAAAGTTGACAAGGGCAACTTAATCTTCCTCGTTTTTTTAACGAATTAATATGAGCCTATTGCTTCCTTCTATTTTAATTTTTTGCATGAAATTAATCTAGATTTATTTCTGACTTTTGTTTCAAAAACCAAAGCAATAAATTATAAAATGTGTACATTTAGTTTTATAATTATAATTTAGTAGCTTTTTCTTCCATAAGCACGAATTAATTATGATATTCGTTAAGTTTTGAATACAAGTATTAAATTTTTTTAAACGATTTATCTATTACAATTTACAAAACCTTAATATTATTAAAATCATCTCGTATTATACATATACTCGAATTATGTTTAATACTTTGTAGTATTAACCCATAAGTGATGTATAATTAGTGTAAATATAATAATAGGGTAAATAGTTCCTTGTCTAAATTTTTTTTTCAATAAAATATCAAGAGGAACTGTCTTTTAGCGTATTGGCGAGAGTAAAAGATGTACTGAGATCAACTATGTGCCAAAACCGTTTGAATAGCTTAGGTGCTTTAGCTATTTATCTTAGCCAAGGAGTTAAATTTTTAAAATATAATTAAAATGTTTGCAAATAAAAAAGCGCGTAAAGGTACATTATATGTGTATATAATAATAAAGTTGGAATATTTAATATTTAAAAATATTATTAGTTTTTTACTTTTTTAAGCCCTTTGTTTTTTTTTCTCTGGGCCTGGCTCTCGACGCTCCTGGTTTTGGTAAATGTGTTATTTCTACTGTTGATTCTGATAGTAAATATGTTAATATTTCTGCTGTTGAGCTAGGCTGTGGTAATTTTGGGTGTTGGTTCTGGATTTTGTATTGGAATATCTTTTTCAACGATATAAATTGCTTTGCAAAAAGATATTTTAAAAAATATAAACATGTGTGTTGAAGCAAATTGTATAATATAGGGAAAATGTATATATTTTTAGCATATTTTCAAAAATTATTAGTTTCACTCTGCCCGTCCTTTCGTATATTTACAAAAATAGAAAACAAATTTTAATAGCGTGCTATTGCAAAAAAAAATTATTTCATAGAAGAACTTTTTTCTGTAGCCCCACTCGTTACGCAGCTACAGCATGAAAAGTCGGAAAAGCCATATCTTCAAATTTTTATAAAAAGAGTTCTGTCAGGTATATTTTCAATATGAAAACTGTAAAAGACAGCCGTTCTTATTATAAGCTTTATAAATTTTTGAAAGGCAAATGTATAGGGTTGTTACAAGATACTAAAATTTACTCCTATGCAAAATTGAACGGCTTTAGCTAGAGACTTGAAGTTTTGGAAGAAGTTAGATTCTCAGTATGAGTCAGTTAATCAGATTTTTTTGAACGTTTTACGATCGTAAAAAAATCTAAAATGAAACCTCTAAAATCAGCTTTTGTTAATTTGGTGATCGAAATTTCATAGTCAGTTGTAACAAAAACCTTTTTAATAATAATAAATAAAGCATCGATTTGGTTACTATTATTTAGACTTGAATACAAATTGACACATAAATTTAAAATTGCATCTTCGTTGCACTTACCAGCAAGAAAGTCGAATTGCTTCGTACTAAAAAGAACTTGTTTTAAGACAACTCTTAACTTAATACTGGACAAAATAGAAATCGGCTTCTAATTAGATATGCTTCTTTCGAACCTTTTTTATGAAGTGTCATTACTTCTACAATTTTACGGGAAAGAGGAAAAATCCCGGTAAATACTGACATAATAAATATGTAACTAACAATATTAAAAATAAATAAAGCTGTTCTTCTTAAATTAATTTTATTGATACCTTCAGTGGTACACGAAGTTTTATTATTTACAGCTCTAATAGATTCATGTTTCCTCCGATGATATTTATACCCGTGCATACATATATGACATCGGGTATATTAGATTTGCTCCTCCGTTTGTAACGCATCGATCTAGACGAGCTAGATATAGTGTCAAGGGTACGTATCGGCTCAGAATCGAAAAATTAGTCGATCTAGCTATGTGTGTCTGTCCGTCCGTCCGTCCGTCCGTCTGTGTGTCAGCACGATAACTCAAAAACTAAAAGAGCTACAGTTTTGAAATTTTCACAAAATATTTTTCAATCAATTTCTAGGTTCCCTATTTTTTTTGGTTAAGATCGGACCAAAACTTCGGGTAGCTCTCGAACAGCTAACTTTTTTAACTCCAATATTTTCATACAAAAATTTGAAATATAGCTATGCACCTTGTAACATGAAATTATATGAATTTTGTTTGTTTTTGTTTTTTTGTTTCTTTGTTTATTTTTTTTTTTGTATTTTTTTTTGTACGATTTCGAGTTAGAATTTCATATAATTTAAATGATGCGTAGTTTATTTAAGATAAGCAAAAAAGAAGACAAAGATTTTTTTAAGTAAATGGCTTCATAAATAATTTATATATGTATATTCATATAATATGTATATGTGTAATATTTTGAATGAATCATTTTATCAATATGATTATATGATGCTTACTTTGCTTAGGTTTAATATATTGGTGAATTAAAAATTAATTAAAAGAGATAGAATTGAAAAATTAGAGCTAGAGTTTTGAAATTCACACAAAACATTTTTTGGACATTTTTAAGGTTCCCTATTCTTTTTGGTTAAGACCAGACCAAGGTTTCGGGGAGCTGTCACACAACTTATTTAAACCAATATAAATTTCTTCAAAAGTAATTATACTAGAAAGACGAAAATTACACACGGTTAGTTTTATAACGAACCAAGCACTTATATGAAGTTTCAAAATTTTACGGCTTCATTTGCGGGGGGCTGCCATACAACTTCTTTGCACCAATATGAATTTCTTGGAAACTGAGTATACTACGAGGATGAAAATTACACACTCTTAGTTATATAATGAATCGAGCACTAATATGGAGTTTCAAAATGTTGCGACCCCATTTTCGGGCAGCTGCCATACAAAGTTGTCAATTCGATAACTGTGAATCTAATGAAGCTACGAGGTTAAAATTAAAACTGGGCAGGTAAAGTAATAGGGTAAGTTAGTTGGCAAAGTTTGACATCGCTCGGGCCAACTTTTGGGGTGGGCTATTTTTTTTTATGGTTATTTTTTTTTATGGTTTTTTTTTTTTGTTTTTAAGCAAAAATTATGGTATAATGAATTAAAAATTTAATATTTTTTTTTTTTTATTTTATTTTTTTTAAGCAAAAATTATGGGATAATAGGTACCTAAGCTAAATTTTTTTTTAATTATTTTACTTTCTTATATTTTTTTTGTAATATTTATAATAGCATGTGGAAAATAAATAACGGTTAGTGGGTAAGCACGGGTATCTAAAAGTTGACAAGGGCAACTATAATCTTCCTCGTTTTAAATAACTAAAAGTTAAAGTTTACATATTTTCTAAAATGATATTATTATTAATACCTTGTCAATTACAATTACAACTATTAGTTGTATCAACAGAAACATTTCCTGACTCAACAAAAAGTTCATTAAACTTGTATGCTATTTTTTTTCATCAACAAAAATTTCATCATTACAATTTATTTTAAGCTTTAATTTCTTTTAAAAGCTGATCGGTTATTCACGGTTTTAATTTAATTTTGGATTTTTATTTCCGAAATTCTATTGAACAGTAATCAATATTTTTCCTAAGTATATATGTCAAATTATCGTAAGCACAACTTGAATTAAATCATTAAGAACGATCTGACAACATTCATTTTTTAACATAGGGATAATTTAGAAAAATCAATTCTTTTATTTATTGAATTTAAATCAGTTGGAGAACTGTTTGATGTTAAAATTAATAAAAGCATATTTATGATTTGTTATACCTAAGTTAACACTTTCTGCCAGTGTTTCAAAATTTCTTATACGAGTATTTAATCTAATAAAAGACGTGTACTTCTCAAGTCAAAACTAAGAGTTGGTGACTCTATTAGTGAATATAAATCATGCAATGATATTGTACGTAAATAAATTTGTTTTATACATGATTCCTTTATATCCTTTATATATTATATCATATATAGTTATAGCAAGTTTTTTAAATTTTCTATTTAAATTCTTTCTCAAACTGCGAATATTTTGGTGTATTATTTGAATTGGTTAGTTAAAGAAGAATTAGTTTTTTTCATATTAAATTTTTTAACAACAAAATTAATTTTATCTAAGTCACTTATTTGCTTAATAACAATGAATTTTCTTATTCAGGTTTCCTGACCAGAATTTTTCCATTTCCAACGCAAACATATTTTAATTTATTTTTCTATTTTTAAATTCCTTGCTGCCTTATAAATATTCCGATTTTTCTTAAGACTATATGATTAATTAATAATTTCTGTTATTAAAGCTAATCTTATAATTGATATAAAGAGCCCTACTTTTAGTTAAAATTGTGTTTTTTATACACTACTCCTTAAATTTAGTCTCATAATTTTGAACGTACCTTCAGTTTCATTGTTTTTAAAAGCAATTTTTACTCTGAATAAATTTAAATTATCTTTATCTTCCGGTTTTACTTCATTCTACAGACTTGTTGTTAAAACTTTGCTAACTGTTTCTGCACATTGAAGGTTTTCGGGATCAGACGCATTAACGATGTATCGCTCTTTCGAGAAAAGTTTGCTCTATATTGTCGATTTTTTTAAACCATTTAAACGTTTTAAATTTTCCTGCTACCAAAATAAAAGCTTTTAAACATTTTAAATATCATTCCCATATCCATTGAAATTTGATGTATTGGAATTAGTTTTGAGAGATGTATTTGTCCTAGCACGTGGAATTTTATCCATAAAACGTGACAGGAAATTGAAGTTGAAGTAAACACGTGTCACATGTAGAGGGAGAGGGTTTTGGAACTGCCCTACACAATAAAAATGGAAGTTGTTTTTACAACTATTACGCTGGATATTCTTTTCTTGACGATAAATTTTCTTTGCATTTTTGCTATTGATTTATTTGCTTTAAATTTTATTATTTATTAATTTTTTTTTTTTTTTTTTTAATTTATAGTTCTTTTTTAATTTAACAAATAAGCAGAACAAAAACTTAACACTAAATCAAAATTCATGTTATACCCTAAAGCGAGCTTACAACAAATCAGAATTAAAAAAAAAATAAATTACAAACAATTATCAACAATATTAGTAATGAAATTAATGAAAAAAATAATAAAAAAACATGTAATGAAATAGAAAAAAAAAAACAACAAAACTAAAACTAACTTACATACTAATGATCACTGGTTACTGTTGTAAACCAGCAAGTCAGGATTGTGACTACCATGGTGGTATAACAAAAGTTCACCATCAGAAAACAGTGAATTATTATTAGACAAGTGAAATATAAATGAAGGCGAAAAATTTTTAACGTTTTCAGAAAAAGGTTCGATCAAGCCACGAATAAAACGATTTTCATGATTAAAACAATTAGCGAAAAATTTAAGATTAATTTTAGTTAAGAATCTATCGATTCTATTGATTCCAGATTGTTCATATAGTAGACTATTATTAATATATAAGTAAGAGCCACGCTGTCTATGAAAGCCTCCAGCACGACGAATTATCTTTCTTTCAAGTAAGCGTAATCTCTCAACTTGATGAGCTGAAACTAAAGTAGGATTAAGCCACACCATAGAAGCGTGTTGAATAATAAACCGAATATAGACCTTATAAATAAACAAACGAAATTTAGGTTCCAAAAACTGACTAAACATTACTTTAGAGATTTGAAAAGAAGCGGAGTTAACCTTATATATAATTTTATTAATATGGGAAATAAATTTGAAATTTGAGGAAAAATTAACACCTAAATACTTGAATTGCTTACTGTGTAAGATCACAATATTATTTAAAACGATTTTTTGTTTTAATTTTAACCGCTTTACCAAAGATGGGGAAACAGCTTTGACCCCTATGATATTAATAAGCTCAGTTTTACTTACATTTATTTTAAGCTTCCAACTAGTATAGTAATCAATCAAAGTATTTAAATAATTATTTAATATCTGAGATGTAACTAAAGGTGCTTTGTGTGAGATATAAAGTAAAATATCATCCGCAAACTGCAAAATTTGAACTAATAATGTAGTAGGAATATCAGCCAAAAATGTATTAAATAACTTTGGGCCTAAGACAGAACCTTGAGGAACTCCAGCAACAAAATTACGAACTGTAGAAGAATTACTTCGACCAACAACAAAAGTTCTATCAGTCAGATAATGGCGTATAATGTTAATTATATGTGTATTGACACCAAACCTAACCAATTTATGAAGGAGACCCTTATGCCATACAGTATCAAAGGCACTTTGAATGTCTAAAGCTAAAGCCGTTGTTATGCACCCATTGTTCAATCCTTTGGCTACATCAGAGGTAAATCGTGACAAAGGATGATTAGTAGATTTTTTATTAACAAAACCAAATTGAAAGAGTGGTAAAATAGATTTCAACTGAGAAGAAAAAAAAAAAAAAAATAAAAAATTAAAATTTTTAAATTTATTTTTTAATTACTAATAAAACAATTTGATTTTGTGTAATTAAAAAAAAAACAACTCGAAATAAGAATAAGAAAAAAAAAATTTTAAATCTATGTAGTATAGTGATGTATAATGCACATATAGTTATAATATTATTATTATTATTAATATATTTGTCTAGAATGAGGTGTAACAAACGCATTCAATTAAATGTGTTTTGTTGGATGTGTTCAATTATTAAAAAATAAAATATTAATGTTTTGTTGAATGTGTTTTATTTTAGAAAATAAAATATCATAATTTATCATAAGCAGGCCAAAAAATATTTTATTATTTTTTAATAAAAAAAAATAAACAAAAAAAAAATTTTTTAGTTTATGAAAAAATTGATTTCAGTTTTAAAAATCACAGAAGATTTTCTGGGAATTTTAAATAAATAGTAAATCACTTTGGTATTAAAAACTAAGACTATGCTTCACATGAACAGTTTTGTAGTAAGTCTTCATTAGTTTCAGTAAAAAACTGAAATAAGACTATGCTTCACATGAACAGTTTTGTAGTAAGTCTTCATTAGTTTCAGTTAAAAACTGAAACAATGGCGAAGGCCAAATATACGCTTTGTTGCGTTGCTTGCTTTTTGCTTTGGAAAGTAAATAAAGCAAGCAATGTTTCAAAGCAATTTCAAAGCTTCCCTATCTCATCTCTGAAATAAAGCCAAATGAACTGCACCTTAGTTATCAAAGCAAATATATTTTTTTTACTTAATTAGGTAGCTATAATAAAAAAAATCAAAAAATTAATTTGCATTTGATAATGCAAAACTCAATTCATAATTCAATTTTATGTCCATAAAAATAGGTACATAATTAAACATATTGAGTAGGTACATTGTAGAATGTTGGCAACATACAAGTATTTCGATTTGAATTTAAACAAAGGTTATGAAACAATATACAGAGCTTAGCAGCATTTTAAAAATATGTCTACACAAAGTTAATAGATGGAGAAATAGATCATTATTGAAACAAAATAAACCTATAAAAAAATTTCAAATCTTTTAACAAACAATTTTATCGAATTTAAATTTAAAAATTTAAAATTTAAACAAGTACGTAATTGAATAAAAAAAAAATTAATTGAAATTAAAAAAAAAAATTCACCAAGAAGGGATTTGAACTAACGACCCCGAAATTTTATCAAATTTAAAACATACAAAAGGTAGACTACATAACTTATTATTCAAATTTTTAAGAAACAACAAGAAGTTATATAAGTCCTTTTCTTTTGTGTATCAATTACTAGAATCGAAATATAATCTACGTATTACAAAATGTAACAGTTTCGACTTTATTTAAGAAAATAATATTGATATACAATATATGTACATGTATATAATGAAATTAAAAATAATTCTTATTAGAAAAAGTTTTTCTTTCAATTGACATTCCGCAATTCTGTGACGGACTAACAGCTAGTATATTATATACAGCTATAATATATATTTTAAAACTTTGTGATTCTCCTTCACTAAATAGACTAATATGTGGTATTTTTATTAGAACTTAATTTTTGTTATTGTCGTTGTCTTCAAAAAGATTTTGGCTATATTGATGTACATACATAACAGTAATATTATTCTTGAAAATATGTTTTAAACACCAGTACAATGTGTTAAGATTAAGAAATTATAAGAATTACGAATTAGAAGAGGAAAGAGAAGAGAATATAAATTAGGAAACCATGTTAGTTTTTTTCGTTATCGAGTAATATCATTAGATGATTTATATTGTATATTTTACTTGAATCAGTTTTGTGAATTTCAATAATATTATCGTTAATCCATAAATATTTGCTTCAAAATATATTTTTTTTTTTTCAAATTAAAATAAATATCTCTCTGTTTCCTTTTTCAGCAGGAAAAAATTCCGAAGTGAAAATATGATAGCTTCGAAATTCTTTTAATATTATTTCGATTTATATTTGAGTTTAAGTTCTTTGTTATTTTTAAAATTAAATCAGTTAGATTATGTGGATTTGGTGATTATACCTGATATAACTAAATTAATTCTATTTTTCTGTTGTGTTTTTTTTCGTTTTCATTTTTTAAATTAATAGAACAACCTGCATCACGAATTTCTTCCTCTTCAATCACCACAAATGATCCATCGGTTGATGGACAGTTATTGCATCTCCATAATATACTACATCGTGTTATTTTGAAATATTCCACCACAGCCTCAACTGCATAATAAATCTGCAGTCTTGGCTTTGATAGACTTCTTGCATAAAATACATTGCTTTCCCATTACAAATTTAATTTTTATTATAAAAGGCAGTATTGTACTAAATTATTGCGCGCGAAAACCAAAAACAACAATAAAATAACGTCATTAATACTATTGTGGTGAATGAAGAATGAAAAATTAATTTGAATATCACAGCAATGAATTATATTCACATATAATATCTTTATATGTAAATATATCTGTTTTTTGAAAAAACCTAATATGAAAGCGAAGATGATACTGTTATATTCGTCCTCGAAGTACCGGACAAGCTAATTGAAATTAGTGACAGATCTTGACGTTGAAAAACTTTTGGCCTTGATGATGCAAGGCTAAAAAATTATTAAATTTAAGTTATTTTAATTATTAGTATTTAATTTATGTTAGTCATATAAATTTTTAATATTTAAAAAAAAATTAATAAAAAAAATTGTATCAAAAAAAATGTATTTTAAGTAGGTAATTTAGCCAACCGAATTAGGAAACTGAAAATCACCTAAATAATTAAGAAAAATTCTAAAGTACAATAAAATAATTACCTAATTGATTTTTATTGAAAAAAGCTAATTTTCCAAAGTAAGTTAAGGAGGCTGAAAATTACGTAAGTTATTAGGTAAAGTTTCGATAGAATTTATAAATATTTATAAAATTTAGAAATTATAAATAAAATTCACTGATATGCCATATGAGTGCAAGGCGGTTAGTAAGTAGTTGTAGTCAACCGATTACCAATTTTAAAATATCTGGCTAAAGAATTAGTTAAATACATTGCTTATTAGTTAGGAAAATATAAATTTGTTTTTTACTCTTCTCTTCTTTACGTTTTAAATTAAAAAAACAATATTTATCAAAAAAAGCTAATATATAGTTTTTAAATCAGTAATTCATATTTGTATTTTCAGTTCGTTAATATCATCTTTAACAAACATTTAAAGGATCAAAATGATACCAACATCATTAAATAATTCCAACAATCCTGCACAAACAGTAATATCTTCTACAATCGGCATTGCATCATTAATATTAGAAGGACGCGCTTTATCAGACGATAATTATATATTACCAGTTAATGGTAAAAAACATGTTCTATTAATGCCGCCTGGCTATAATTCGGCCACCATGCAACAAAACCATGTCCCATTGATTAATGTATCAAACAAGCCACCTGCAGAAATTCAGTTACCTCTAAATGTGTCTGTTCCATTGACATCGGGAGATGTATTTAAAGCTGCAGTAACATCAGTCGTTGCTTCAAATTCAAGGACGGCTAATAAACTATCATCTTCACTATGTATTGGAGGAACATCATTAACGTCATCTTCATCATCCTCCGAAAATGCATTATCGATTTCAGAGTCGCCTGCTTCATCGTCTTTAGCATCATCTTTTCAATCACTTTCGTCATCGGCAATCAGTGCAACATCTTCAAATATTTTAGATCCATCTATGCAACATTTTCAAAGAATCAGACAAAAGTTAACACAATTACGCCAGTCTTCACCAAAAGCTAATCGTGATTCATTTTCAACTGCCGATCATGGAATTGCTGTTGGAGGTCCGTCTAGTTTTTATCATAACGTTTCTTTTGGCAATCCCAATTTCAACGCTAACAATATCAATGGTTGTAACAACGTTAGTAATGAAATACTTACCCCTTCAACTTTTGGTATTCCACAGAAATTAATCGACAATAATCCTTCGGTTCGGGGATCTACATTAAATAGTAGGAGTACCGAAGGAAGTGTAAATTTAGTTTCAGAGAGCAAAAATTATAGTGGTACTAACTTTGGAAATAATAGTATTGTTGGTAGTGTTGAAAGTGGGTGCAGTGAAAAAAGTATAGAATACCCCAAATTAGGTGGTTGTAAGTCATCTATTATTAATTTTCCTGAAAATAGTAATCTTTTTCATGCAATACAATCTTTTGCTACAAACTGTCTATGGGTATCACCACGTTCTTTAAGAAGTGCTATTGATGATTGGGATAACACTGCTATTAATAATGATGGTGAGAGTGAAGAACAAATTGCCTTTAATTCTACAACAAACAGTAATTATTACATTAACAATTTTAATTCTTGTTTGGGCATTACTTCTTCAAATATGAGTAGTAGATTAGATTCCAACGAAAAATGTAAAATTATTAACACAAGCAATAGGAGCAATAATTTTAATGATAAAAGAGAAAATAAAATAAAGGCTTATCCTAAACAGGGACCGCATTGTGATCAATTCCTCAAAAATATTGGTCTTACTAGTAATAACGGACAACAGATCGATTTTGAGGAGCATATCTGTGATATGGCAAATTTAAACGAAATTGTATGTTAAAATTGAATTAAAAAAATTATTTAAAACCCCTTTAATTTTAGTGCTTTTATTGGCAAGTACATTGTCGGCAATTGGAAGTTATGCTGTCACGGTCCGATCCAATTTGTATTGAAGTGTATTTGGGTCCGGAAAATCAAGAAATTTTAATGGAGCAATGGATCATAGAAAAAACCGATTCGTAAGTTAACTGAAATCTTATATAATAATCATTTTTAAAAGTGTTTTGAACAACGTCACATTTTTATAAAAATTAATTTGAAAACTTTCCAAAACCTTTTACATTTTGATCTTGAACTTAATTTGAACTTGAATTATATATGAACTTCAACAATTTTAAATTTGAATTTCTGTTGACAGTTCACATCATGTTTTCAAACTTTGTTATTTTAATTAATAAAAAAAAAAATATTAACTTTTTTCTTGGTAAATAGAATTTAAATAAAACGTAGAAAATTTTTATACTGTTATATATTATTTGCGAAGATTATAACTATTAACTCTGATATTTTGCCAACGCTATACGTTTGATATAGAGAAAAAAACTTTTGGAAATCAATAATAGTGTTTTGCTAATTTAAATGCAACGTAGAAAATTTTTATACTAATTATGGCCACTCTTGTTTCATATATTATTTGCGACGATTATAACTATTAACTCTGATAATTTGTCAACGCTATACGTTTGATATAGAGAAAAAAATTTTTGGAAATCGATAATAATGTTTTGATATTTGCTTTTTGAGAATACAAACGGAACTGCATTTTTTTTTTTTGTTTGAAGTTAAATTTAAACTTGAAATGTACGCTGTTATTTTGAAAATTTTAACTTTTATTTTGAACATTTATAAAACTGTATTTATATAAAATATTTGACTTGCATAGATTGAGAAAGATTTAAAGCATTTGCCTTTTCTCTTAAAATTCTTGTTTTCATTTTTGCTTTATTATTTTTATTGCGTCTATTTGGTTCTTCAATAAAATAGAAAATTTTTGAATTTCTTCAAATATTACAAAATCATATGTTTTGACATTTATTTTAGAAATTTGAAAATGGAGTTTACTAATTCCAATTGGAAACAGAGAATCTCAATTCACTTTGTCTATGTGAATTCTTCTATGCTGGAACATGGGCGATTTTATAACAAATTTTCCATTCAGAATAATGAGAATGATATTTTGCTCTTAATTTTTCTTAACTGTTCGTAAGATTTGAGAATTCAATAACATTTCAGTTTCCTGTGTCGTAGTTACGCCGAAGCAAAATATCATTGCTTATAGTTTTTGCTCCAATTTTTTAAATAAAAAAAAATATGGAAGAAAACTGGGACAACTATTATAAACAAGCCTCGACCAAACATTCGATATTTCTCCCCAAAGTGCTCTAACTGATCTGCTATCTTATGCTTCTCACATTTCCTTTAATAGAATCTATCTTTCCCAATCCTCCTCTTTCTAAATTTTCCATTTATTATCGAAATTATTTTGTACTGAAAACAATTTGGCTTTTAAATTGTTTTCTTCTAGATATATTTATTTTAACTGAAACTTGGCTCATTCTTCTATTCATAATTTTTTCGGCATTATAAACTATTTCCTGATGGAAAACAGTTGGTCAATCTTGTCTGAAAATCTTAAAAAAAGAGGCGATTTTTCTGAAACCTATTAAGAACATATAAAGCTCATTGAAAATAATGATTCTTAAATTTAAATGTTATTTATTTAGTTTATTTATTTACAAGCTAATACCAGGTGCGCGTTGCTGCGCCTCTCAATGGAGGCTTAATTGAAGTTTATTTTTATTTATTTATTTAATTGCCTTGATATTATTAACAATTTTCTTTAGTACATGTTTATTTATAAGAGCTTATACTTTTGTATTTACATCTTAGATACTACTTAATTATTTTCTTTTTACAAAATTTTTTTTTTATTTAATTTACAATATTATTTTTAAGGTAAAAATGGCAAACAAAAAACCTTTTTGATTGAAGTTTATGTTACTGCAAAAAGTTAACACAAAAATTACACACGGTGTAAATGTAAACTTTAAAATGTATGAAAACAATTTCTTTAAAACGATTTTTCTAGGATTTTTCTAGTAATTTTCGAAACTTCCTGTAATTCAATGCAGTACAAACTATTTTCCAAAACTGGACGTAATTTACTTCCAAAATTTTTTTTGACCAATCGTAGGACCGACATGTGTTACCAAACAATAAGCCTGTTAACAGATTCGCATATAAAATTTGGACTCAACCGGTCAAATCGTTTCTAATTTAGAGTTAAGTAACGCAAAAATCTATAAAAAGCCACTGTGCCGCAATGGGTTAAAGAAACTCAACTTTCTCTTTGTAAATTTTATTTTATTTGGGCAAAGCAGTACTTCGCAAATTTTGACAACATTAGCTTCCAAAATTATTTTGACCAACCGTCGGGCGAACATGGGTTAACAAATTCCAAATTCCAAATCTGTTAATAGTGTCAACTCAATTTTTACTGGGGAGCACGTATACAAAGTTTGAAGAAAATCGGTCGAACCGTCTCTAATTGAGAGTAAAATATTGAAAAAACCAACAAAAAGCTGTTGGGCTGCAATGGGCTAATGGAACTCAACAAAATTTTTTTTGAGGCTTTCTTTTTAGCCAAAGCAGTATTTCGTAAAATCTGACAAAATTTGGAACCAAAATTTTTTTTGAACAACCGTCGGCCCGACGTCAAATTTCTCAAAAATAACTCAATTCTCAAAGAGCATCACGTATACAAAATTTGAAGTCAATCGGTCAAACCGTTTTCATTTTAGAACAAAAAAGTTTAAATGCTTGCACCACAGCTCCAACTTGGCGGTCCTTTACAGGAAAATTTTTGGACCACGATTTCTTTCCGTACCCAAAAACCTCTATATACAAATTTTCATGAAAATTGGCTGGGCAGTTTAGGAGTCTATTCGGTACATACAAACAAACAAACACTCTTTCGCTTTTATATGTATAGATTGTTAAAAATTTACTTAGTTGATATACATATGTTTTTACATTTTTTTTATTGTTTTTTTCTTAAACTTTAACATTTATTTTTGTTTTTCTTTTTTTTTTTTTTTTCTAACTGTGATATAAAGAAAGCTTATAGGTTTGGTATAAAACATCGCAGTTACTTCCTAATACTATTTAACAAAGTAAATTATTTAAAATTAAATATATTTACATATATATATACATATATAATTATATAAATACAATTATTACAACTAATACATGCTATGAGCATTGAAAAAGTTCACTTCTGGGTTATACTATCTACAAACGAAGGGTTATTCTTTAGTGAATGTTTCAGTTTTATCCAAATTTGGACTTCTTTTTAACTCCAACAGCAGTTTATAAATTCTTATTGATTACAAGAGGCAACTATTCCGTGATAACTCGATTCTTGATTTGGCATCATTTAAATTGTTTAACCTTCTTGTATTGTAATTATGAATATTGTTTCTTCTAGTAATTATGATGTTTTTTTTTGTACACCATTTTTTCTATTTCGAAAATTAGTTTAAATTTTTTCAAAATAATGAGTTCGGGTAACTTCAGATATCCGTGCGTTTAAAAATTTAATTTGTCGTTGTAAGTCAGTCGTACTTATGCAAGTATTTAATGTTTTTGTTTATTAGAACACTAATTTTATCTTTCAACCATAATGAACAGCTGGACCAGTTACATAAATTGTATCTGATGTGCGAAATAATATGGGTATAATATAACTTATATGCAGTTTGTTTATTCAATATAATTCCACTTCTTTTGAAGGCACCAAGCAGAGACACAATTTTTTTACTAATTTATTAATATGCTCTTCCCACTTCATTTTTCATCAATTACAACTCCAAGGAATTTATATGCAGGAACTCTTTCAATTTTAGTATTATTTACCAATAGATGGGGATTTATATCAATTTTATTCTTAATTTTAAATACTATACACTTTTTTTTGCCGCATTTATAGTTAATTTATTACCGTTTAGCCAGTTTTTGTAAATCAGTATTTACAAGAGTTTCAAATTCTTTACAGGTTCTAGCATTATAGAAAAGTAAAGTATCGTCAGCAAAGTCAGTCCGCATCATCCTATAGTCAGTCCGCAAATTCGCATACTGGATATTATGAATTTAAAGTGAGTATAATGTAGGACCAGTACTGATCCTTGAGGAACACCAATGTTTATATTAGGTACTGTCGCGTAAAAAATTTATTTAATTCAAAAATCGGTGTCGCGCGTAGTAATTTTTTTTTTTTTTTTTTCAAAAAAAGTGATTTGAGTCAACAAAATTTTTTTGTTTGACATTTGATTTTTATTTTTGATTTAAATTTTTTTGTGGAGTAGTTTGTATTGTTTTTAAAGTTGAGCTGTTTATTTTTGAAATGGAAAACTTAGAATTAAGGTAAATATAATATACGAATGGCTGAAATTTAAAATTCATATAAAACAATTTTGTTGATTTATGCGACAGCACCTATTATTTTCTTTACTAAAAACTCCATTAATTTTTGTAATAGTTTTTCCATTATTCAGATATGAATGGGTAAGTTATTAGCTGTACCCCTTAGTCCAATTTCATGCAATATGTTAAGTAAAATATTACGATTTACTGTATCGAAGGCCTTGTTTAGATCAACAAATACCGAACATACATAATTTATTTGATCCAATTTATTTACATTTGATTTGGTGGATTCTAGAACTGCAGATTCTGTTCCAATTTTCTTTTGAAAACCAAATTGATTTGTATCAAATCGTACAACTTTTTGCACGAACTCCTGCATTCTGGAATTTATAACCTTTTCAAATACTTTTCCAATACAACTTGAGAGAGCAATTGGTCTGTAATTTGATACATCCAATGTTGACCCAGATTTAAATATAGGTACAACTATACTTGATTTAAGACACTCAGGATATATACCAGTATTTAGACATCTATTTTTCAAGCATACAATTATAATTGTTTTTGTAACTTTTATGGATGCTTTTTCAATTTTTTAAACAAATTATTCCTCTTTTTGATCATATTTAATAATTCCTTTGTCATCCAATGATTGTTGTTTCTAACTCTTCGGAGCGTTTTAATTGTAGAATCCACCTTTGCTTCTTGCAATTTTTTAATAAGGTCCTCCAGAATATGACATTTATTTATTTCAAGTAACTTTCTTACATTTTCTTTAATTTCTTAAAATTTGTGTTGTAGATTTCAATGATCGTAGAAGAATTTGTAGTTGTATATAGACTCAAGTGTTGTTTTTAACTCTTCGGAGCGTTTTAATTGTAGAATTCACGTTTGCTTCTTGCAATTTTTTAATAAGGTCCTTCACACTATGACATTTATTTATTTCAAGTAACTTTCTTACATTTTCTTTAATTTCTTAAAATTTGTGTTGCAGATTTCAATGATCGTAGAAGAATTTCCAGTCACTCTAGTAGCAGATCTAGAGAACCCCGTTAGATTCTAATATCAATTTATGCTCTGCTCTGTGTCAATAAATCAATATTAATATCATCCATCAGAACTATATTCTTATAGTTATAAAAAATTAAATCCAGATGTGCTAGTAAATCGCTGTTGTTATCACTTGGTTTTTTGAAGGTAACTGCAATTTTTAAGGATGGAGAAGTGCGAAATAATTATAGTATTGAATTGCTCAACCGTATACCGAATATTCTGCTTAATAAAAATAGCTGTGCAGTGAAGATGCAGAGATATATTAAAAATTCTTCCTATTTCTAGGTCATTTCCTTTTAGTAGTTACAAACACCGTACCAAACTTAGTATACCCCTAAATCTATTTTAGATTATTTAATAGAAAAAATTACAAATCAAAAAAAGTATTAATTACAAAAAAGTTTATTAATATTTAAATGGTTATAACAAATGTTCTATTAGGAATATTTTTGATCTAAAAACGATAAACGAAAGCTGTCGTGATAAATGGTTTTTAGTTGTGATAGATGGTTTTATAAATATATGTTATACCAATACTTATTCTACGGTACTTTAATTTATTCGGAACTTAATATTGACAAAATTCTTGATCCCTTATGTCTTAAAGACGTTTTTAGTTAGGATTTTAAAAGTTTAACAGATATAGACTCAAGTGTATGAATCGGATCAGAATCGAAAAATAAATCGATTTAGCTATTTATGTCCGTCCGTCTGTCCATCCGTCATCACGATAACTCAAAAAATAAAGGAGTTCGGATTATGAAATTTCCACAAATTCGTTTTTATGCAAAAACCGGAATCGCTATTTAAATCCAGCCATTTTGGTCCACGGGTTCGAGTACCTGCCATACAACTTCCAATTTTATATGAGCATTACTCTATACCTATTGAAATTCTGCAATTTTTCCAAAAGTAGTTTAGTGTAATGGCCAAAGTTACTGCAAAATTTGGTTGGTCTACTGCAGAGGGTTCGAGTAGCTGCCATACAACTCCTTCTTTTATATAAGCATTACTCTACACCTGATGAAGCTGAATGTTTGAAATTTTGCCAAAAGTAAATAACCGGATGATATAATGTATTAGAGAAAAAATTTACAAAAATAAACTATAATAATCTTTTAAACGGTTCAAGGTAGGGTTTTGAAATTTTGTGAGAAGTTGGATCCTCAGAAATTAGTAGGAGTCGATTAATAAAATTTTTTTTTCAAGTTTAGCAGCTATAAGCACTCGAAAATTTAAATTTTGCTATTTTTAAACACCTGTAACTTGAATACCTGTTCCAATTTTTTTTAGTGATATACAAATTTAAAAGCTCTTTAATTATATTTCAACATGTTTCAAAAGTTTTTTTTTTAATTTTGAAGGGATACGAAGCTACAGCCCCCGAAGATTCTAAAAAAGTCCTACATTTAAGTTAGTATAACAAGAGTTCTGTTAAATATATTCTCAATCTTAAAACGGTAAAACAGAGCTCCTTTTATAGCCTTGACAAAAATACAAGGCTAAAAGTTATAGGGTTGCCATACGGTACTAAAATTTACCATTATGCAAAACTCAATTTTTGCAAAATTTTTGGCCCCACATATCTTCTAAACAGTTCAAACTAGGGTCTTGAAATTTTGAGTGAAGTTAGACCGACAGAAATTAGTAAGAGTCAAAATGTACAAAATGTTTTTGTCAAGTCCCCTGTTTAGAAGCTATAAGGGCTCGAAAATTGAAATTCAGCTATTTTTAAACACCCTTAACTTGAAAACATGTCCAAATTTTTTTTACAAACATACAACATTTGAAGCTTATCATTATATTTCAACATAAGTTAAGGTTTTTCTTAAATTTGAAAGGGTTTCTTTAAATTGAAGAAGTTGTCTCTTAGTTTTAACCATTTTTGCTTAGATAATAAAATTCTAGGTAAAATTTCAAATATTGATGGAGTTCACAATTGATTTCCTAGAACCTAAAAAAATGGAAAGGTGGTGACAGAAGGGAGATAAGAAGATCCAACATAAGTTTGCTAAGCAAAAATTTGGGAACCTTCCCCATTAGAGGGCTCCTAGGTCTTCAAAATTAAAACTTATTTTTTTTATAAAACAGTAACTTATTCACGAGTGTATGTTTTTGCAAAATTAAACGTTAATATTGAAGCTTCAACATTATATTTCGCACTTGTTAACAGGTTTTGTTGAGTGCATTGGGACTATATTCTAAGTATTGAATTTACTATTAGTCATAATTAATAAGTTGCTGAAATAAGTAAATTATAATATTATCATTTGTTTTTATATATATTTTAATATATACCCTTGGTTTTTTTCATCACTTGTTTTTTTTTGCTCTAGTTCAACACTCTTTATACCTACATATATATTATATGTACTCATTGACGAAACACTATAAATACTTTTTGTTTTGTTCGAAAAATTATGATTTGTTTTTTATTAACTTATTTACTTATTTTCATTTCCACGATGAATAAATACCTGAAGATAAATCAAAATATATAAGTTCATTAAAATTTACCCTAAACGAGGTAGATTATAATTGCCCTTGTCATCTTTTAGATACCCGTGCATACCCACTATGATGTATACAAAAAAATAAACCGTTATTTATTTCCCTTAAGCTATTATATATATTACAAAAAAAATTTAAAAAAGTAAAATAGTTAAAAAACATTTAACTCATTATCCCATAATTTTAACTTAAAAAACAAATAATAAAACTTACAATATATGAGATTTTGTGAAAAATGGGTAAACATACTTTTAAATGTTTGTGGTGCGGTTTTAAAAGTGCTTAAACTGAAAATAATATTTTTTGCTTACCAAAATCTAGTGAAAGTTAGATTTTTTAAATATTTTTTATATTATGTGCATATATAATATATAATTTTTTTATTTTTTTAGGAGAAATACGTGGTTAATACATTTTAAAGGCTTTTCTTTTGTATACAGACAGAAAACAAATATGGAAAACTAAAGTTATAATAAAATTTTAAAATCTTTTAAAAATTCAAATTTACATAACCTTTTAATTATATTGGTAAAATTATAATTTAAAGGTTGTTATTGGTTTATTACCTACGACACACTTTCAATTTTTCAATTTCAATTTTTTTTTTTTAATTTTCTGTCTTTTTCTTGCATGAAATATTCTTATTACTATCTACTTCCAAAAATTTGAGTAAATTTTTGCATATGTATGTGTGAAAAGAGTAAAAGTTAGCAAGAAAATTTTTGATCACGTGACCAAGTGAAACTACTTCTTAACAATAGATATCAGGGATGTTATGAGAAATTTTTGAATTGTATTTTGCGCTAATCTTAAATAGTACTTTTTTGAAGTCAATTGTACTTTTATAAGTGTTTAATATAATATTCTTCTAACAAATAGTTTTAATTTTCATAATAATCAATGTTTTAGTAAATTAAAATTTTTCTTAAATAATCTTACCACTTATTATAGAGAAACCTTTGAGGGTTAAGGGATTACACAAGTAGCAAATAATTTTTGTTGATTGAAAAAACAACTTTAGTCCAATTTAGAATTTATTAAAAAAAAGAGAAATAAGTAAAAAAATATTACGTTATTAATTCTTTTTCTTTGCTTTCTTTAATATTTTCTTAACATTTTTCTTGGCACTTGAAAAGTGTCACATTCAGAATTACTCAATTTTAAAAGGTTACGTGCTTCTATTAAAGCAGATAATGTTCTAATTTGGAGGCGATTCCTACACTTAGTTTTTACTAAATTTTGTACTGAAAAAATTCGCTCCACATTTACTGAAGAATGAGGAATTGAAAGAATTCCCTTAACTATTCTTGAAATATCTTCGAATATTACTTCATTGTTCTAATTTTTTAGGTTTTCTACTTCAGTCCAAAATTCTGATATTTTGATCTTTGTATTTTTACAGTTCTGAGTAATCTGCAAGTGCACGATATTAGGCCAAGTGAATAAAAAGTAGTAAATAGTAAAAGGTATTTACTATTTGAAAAGGTATTAGCTTTCTAGTAAAAGCAAATACTTCATTTGAAGTGAATAATCGTTTACTTTTACTACTAAGTAATTGCTGGAAAATTCTAAGTAAGTACTTCCAAGTGTTTACTTTATATTTTAAAAATAATAAGTGTTTGCTTAAAAAACATGATTCTGCATGTAATGTGAGCATGTATGACTCATATGAATTTGCATTTTTTTAATGCATTTAGGAATGTATTGATCATTGTATTTTGCTCCGCAAACATGTCTAGCGAAGACGAAATTTCGAAAAATAAAATAGTTGCAGACACACTAGTTTTAGTCAACTTGCTTAAATATAATGTAATTGTACTGGAAAATCTATGGTTCCAAAAGTGGTAGTAGAAAAGGAAAAGCCTGGTCTATAATTAAAGATGAATACACTGTAGTTCGATGAATTTCAAAATCTTATGCACCACTCTGAAAACCCGGAACCCTCATGTAGCATAAAAATAATATCTCCATTTTTTTTTTTTTTTGGTATTAGTGCTCCTCCTCTGGTTTCGGGACTTTCTGGTAAAAATTCATTGCATAAAAAATCGATTTTAATAGGCGAAAACCTCAATAAACATTTCGATTTGTCAGGACTAAGATTTCTTCTTCCTCGGTAATACTTAGATTCACGTATTTGAATGAAAGCAGCCATCTTTAAACACTGAAGGTAACCATATATTTTTAAGTTCTTACTAGAAATGGAAAGTATTAACTGAGTTTTATTCATATCATTTTAAGTAAATACTAGGAAAAACTAAGAATATTAGTATTTACTATACCGAAAAAGTAAATGCTTAATATTGAGTCTTTACTTATTTTTTATTCACTTAACTTTAAGTATTTACTTAATAATCCACTAGTAGAAGCATTTACTATTTTTTATTCACTAGGCCCTTGAATTAACAAAAATTTTTATAGAATTCTCTGGCATGTTTCCTTCTTCTTTAGGATCAATAGAATTATCATTAATATATAGCTCAACTTTGGTGCCGCAATATAAATCCTTTAAGGCCTTTACCTAATCAAAAGCGTACGACGTATGACGTACAATACGCCGTACGTCGAAACGTCGACGTATCCCGAAATCGATACGCGCGTACCATTTTTAATTTGTCAAAAAATCTATTTTGAATATCGATTTCATATAAAAAATACCGTTTTTAATTGTGGTATTACTTTTGGTATCTCGACACTTACTCGGGATATTCTAGAAAAACATTTACTCCAAAATTATTTGCTCGAAAAACATTTAGTCGAAGAACATTTTCTCGAAAATGTATAAAACTACATTTGATCGAAAAGCATTTACTCCAAAAACATTTTCTCGTAAAACAACTTGACAAAAATTCATATTTATAACTTTTTTTTAACTTAACAGAGTAGTATTTTAATATTTTCAACGAATAAGTAGTGTATGCTTTCAATCAAAGAGGTGAAATGTAATTGAACAAAAATATTTATTATTATTATTATTAAAAAAATAACATTTAAATAATTTTCAAAAATCATTTTCTGGTAAAATTAATAATTTTTATTAATTTTACCAGAAAATGACGGTCGAGTTATTGTTGTTCGAGTAATTGTTGTTCGAGTAATTGTTGTTCGAGCAAATGTTGTTCAAGCAAATGTTTTTCGAGAAAATGTCATGGAATCATTATTTTTAATTTTTTTTTTCTTTAAATTTTGTAAAATGGATTTCGATGATATTAGAAGACTTAAATTTAAAAACGTTTTATTTACTAAATATCAACAAAACGTCACCATAACAACATAACAAAAAACAATAACAAAATTGTATACGCTTTGTCAATATTCAAATTTTAAAAACCCGACGTATGGTACGTCGCGTATTTCGGGAGCTCCCATATAATTATATGTATTTAAAATTATTTTAACAGAAAATATACGCCGTACGTCGTCATTTAGGTAAGGGCCTAAGTCTAATTGATTTAAATTTATATCCAAATCAGTAATTTTAGTATTATTCAAAAATTTTCGTTTAATAAAATTTCTAGCTATTTGAAAAAAGAGAAATTTCATTCTGGATATAAAAATGAGCATTTTGAAATCCTCGGACTGTATTTCTATATTAGTTGTTTCAATAATGTTCAAAACAAACGATAGAAACAAAAAATAAAGTTTTATTAGTTTGCTATTTAAACATCTTGAAATAAATTCTATATTCTCATTTCCCATTTCACCATATTCAAAATCTTTAAGATTAAAGTAATGACATAATTAAAAGTTAAACTTTATTTTTCTGGATAACCAACGTGTGGCATTATAATTAAGAATTGTATGGATTTCAGAGCCAAAATAATCTTGAAAATTTGAAAAATCCTCTTTTCTGGAGGGTGATTTGCAAAAATGGGAATTTATTTCCTTTGGCAACTTTTCGACATCTTTAGGTAATACACTAAATCCAGCTTTTGAGATCAAATTCAAATTATGGCATATGCAACCATGTGTGAATAAGTGTGGTATTATTTTTTTTAATTTAACAGCCACATGTTTTATTTCGAAATAGTCATTGTCGAATATGTCGATTTATCAATTACAACGGAAAAATATTGATTTTTACATAAATCTATAATAGTCTCATAATTTTCAGGCGCTATGACATTTCTTATATATTGTTGGCCCTTAATTCGATATATATTTAAATTTTTAATAATTTTTGAATCAGTAATGGATTTTTTTAAAACTTTACCTAAATGATTTAAAATAGTGAAAGGCAAATTATGTTCTGCGATAAACAGCAACAGCTTAATTTCTTTGTATTTTCAACGGGATTGAAAGTTTCATTATTCTCTACTGTATAATTTGAAATTTTTATATAATTTTTTGTATCACGGACTGCGCGTATATGAAAAAAAATTTTTTCATGCCTTTTTAAATCAGTATATCCCACCGCTAGAGGGTATGCAAAATCCCTTTCATTTACATCGTTTTCCCTGCCTACACCTTTCATCTTTTACCAACCATTTAAATTTTTTATCCCATTCTTGACGATACCGGGAAGTTCTTCAAATAAAGAAAGTACAGAAATATTTATACCCGTATGACTAAATAGTCAAAGGGTATAATAAATTTGCCGTCCCTCCGTCCGTCATCATACAACTCCTTCTTTTATATGGTCATTACACTATACCTAATGAAGCTGGGTGTTTGAAATTTTACCAAAAATAGTTTAGTGTAATGGCCAAAGTTACAGCAAAATTTGGTTGGTCTACTGCAGAGGGTTCGAGTAGCTACCATACAACTCCTTCTTTTATATGAGCATGACACTACCCTTAATAAAGTTGTATGTTTGAAATTTTGCCAAAAGTAATTAACCGGATGATATAATGCATATGTTACCGTCATACGGGTATCCCAGAGTTGACACAGTCTACTCTACTACACTTTTCCTCGTTTTAGACTGAATTTTTTCATGTTTACGCGAATTTTCATTTTCCTGTTTATGGTGATTTGGTTTTATTTAACCCAACTAAAAATTTATATTTGTTATTTACCTAATCTCTATAACTAGTTCCGAACCCATTGTCCATTTCCCACCGTACGCAATCACCGCCGTAGTTTCATAACCAATACCCTACAACACAAATTTTATGAAGATAGCGTCATTAGTTGTTGAGCAATCGTAATTTTTTATATATGTTCGTTAGCCCTTAAACCGATTAAAAGGTCCAGAATACGAACCCTTGGACTGATTTCGCGCATATGCAGTCCGCGCTGTATTTCAAATACTAGTTAACCCTTGTGCACAAATGGAACGTTCTATATTAGTTTTAAGTTACTATTTTTAGTAATTCCGATTATAAGCTTTTAAACCTTGGGAGGTCTAAGGGGGGTACTGAACCACAACTCCAATAGATCCAAATAGGGGGACACACAAGAAATAGTAAAGAACGTCCTTGTGCCAAATTTGAAGCTTCTATATTTTTTCAAGTTGCTATCTTTATTAATTTTAAAGATATGCTTTAAGGTCTTCAGAAATGTGTGGCTGGTCCACGACCCACTACTCCAATGAGGTCCAAATTTCAAGTACACTAAGGAAATAGGAAGCGATATCCTGATACCAAATTTGGAGGTTTTATCTTCATTGGTTTCGGAATTATGCTCGTTTGGCCTAAATTCGATCAAAAGATTCTAGATTCCGAACCCATGGTCCAATCTCGACCGTACGCAATCCCCGCCATAGTCTCATTACTAGTAACCTACAGCAGAAATTTGCTGAAGATAGCGTCATTAGTTGTTGAGTTATCATGATTTTTAATACATGTTCGTTAGCCCTTGGACCGATTAAAAGGTCCAGAACCCGAACCCATGGACCGATTTCGCCCATTTCAATCCCCGCCGTACTTTCAGTCCTACTAACCTACAGTTAAAATTTCTCCATTATTTTTTGAGTTATCGTGTCTACGGACGGACGGACGGACCGGCATGAATATATCGACTCAGGAGTTCACGCGGATCACAAATATGTATACTTTTCCATATCTAGCTCGCTTCCTTTAGGTGGTTACAAACACCATATCAAAGGTAATATACCCCTTTAGGCCTTTACCTGTTCTATAGGTGTAGGGTATAAAAATACTGTAAAATTGTAAGTTTTGGGAAGTTTTTTTCTTAATATCAAAAATGAAAAAATAGAAAAAAATGTATTACAAACCAGAAAAAAAAAAATTAAAACTTAATAATGAATTGTATCAAATTTAATACAATTGTATCACTCGTAACATCCCTGATAGATATACTTTGTAATGGCAGAAGAAGTAGCCGTACCATTTGTATCCGCATAAGAAAATGCATATGGATTTTTTTGTCTGAATATCTCAGGATAGGAAATCACATTAGAAGAAAAAAACGGAAACATTCTTTTGCCATTCTAAGTACTAGTAGTTCTATGATATAAACCTATAATTCAGTAATTATGTAGTTGTTTGAATGAGATAGTATGCACAATATGTATAATATGAATATGTATTATATGATACTCCATATATTATACTTTATACATCATATAGGTACTATTTTTTTTCTTTTTCATATTACATATTATGTTTGTTTTAATTTGTTTGTTGATTTGTTTTTAGAAAAGATTAAGTAAAGTAAAGTATTTAGTATTTATGCTTTGCAAGCATTTTAATACAAGTAAAAACAATACAATTTGTCAGCAAGATTGTTTTTAATAGACTATTTATTTACGAAGACATAATGTGCTAAGTTCCGTACTTGGATACACCGTATAAAAATTAAAATGAATTTGAGCGTTATTAATTAAGCGTTAATTAAAGTTTGTTGATTGATATTTAAAATTTTCATGCTTTTGAAAAAAAAACATTGAGAGAATAACTAATAAGAATAAATGATAAAATATGCAAAGGATTTTTATAGGTAGTAGGTTTTTTTAGAAGTAAATTAAACATTATGTAATAAAAACGTGTGATTGGCTTTATATTTTGAAAGTAAATTATAATAAAGACCGCTCTTTACAATAAAAATAAGAAACCAAGCCTTTTTTAAAAAATAGTGAATAACAAACAAAACAATAACAAATTTTTCTTTTCAATGAAATTATGGACTAATCATAAATTAAACATTATGTAATAAAAACGTGTGATTGGCTTTATATTTTGAAAGTAAATTATAATAAAGACCGCTCTTTACAATAAAAATAAGAAACCAAGCCTTTTTTAAAAAATAGTGAATAACAAACAAAACAATAACAAATTTTTCTTTTCAATGAAATTATGGACTAATCATAAAAATATATGCATACATATATTCAATCTACATGATCTACGTAAAGCAAAAGTTTCTTTTTTTTCATTCAAAAATATTACATTTTAGAAGCAAACAATTTATTTATAAGTATTCTTAATTATTTTTAATACCAATTTTTTTTAACTATAAAGGCTCAATACTGACATAGGTACAAATAAAAGTATGCGTATTTTTATGTGTATGCTTTGTAATTAAAAATATGCTAACGCAGTCACACCAATGACCAAGTTCCCAGCTTTTTTTATAATAATAAAAACACTAACTTTTTTTTTTTTATGAAGATGTGTATGTTATTTGTTATATTTAAAATGAAAAAATTATGTTTCAAACTCTATTTTCTTTTGAAACACACTGTATTTGGGGTACTTTTTATAGCATATTTCAAGACAGCTTTTCAAGCCCTATAATTAGTACATAATAACTTTTTCTCTATCTCTAACCATTTTTGATATAAAGAATAGAAAAGTGTGTTCAATCGGTTCAAACTGAAAAATTATGAAATTTTTTTTTATCTATTTATTTTTTCATTAATATTTTATAAGAAATTTTAAATCATTTTGAACCTTCATATCTTTGTAACTGTTGGGTATATGGTGATTATTAGTACACAAAAATTAAAGCTGACAACTTACTCTACAAAATAGATTTTTTTTTATCTCTTTACAGTAAGCTGTTCAAAAGTTATTGATTTTTTATGAAAAGTCTCCTTAAATCTTTAATCCCTCATATCTCGAAAGAGGTCCACAATAGACCCCTTCTCCACTACAATTTTTTGTTTGTTTTAATGCCCCCAATCACTGAGTGCAGTGCGCGTACTTGAGTCCCGGACACCCTGTATATCTTTAATGTTGCTATACATTCTATATTGTTTCCTTTGTTTAGATGCAAATCAAAAAACTTGTTTGTTGCTAACATTCTATAATGTACCTACTCAACCTTGCTAAATAATGTATCTATTATTTATATGTACGTAAAATTGTATTAAATAAATGTTGATTTTTAAATTGAATTTTGCAAATGCAAATTATAAATTTTATTTGGAATTTTTTTAATATACCTAATGTAGTTTAAAAATTTTTTTGTTTCGCTTCAATGGTGCATTGAACTCATGTATTGTATACCCGAAGTCACTTGCCCAAACTTAACAACATTTTCTTCCATTTTTAACTTTTTTTAAATAGAAAAATATTTAAAAGATTATGAGGGAAAGATCCAGGGATGGTGGATAGTTCAGGGAGAGTTAAGAGCGAGATGAGGGAAACTTCGAAATTCTTTGATACATTGCTTGGTTTATTTGCTTAAGCAAAGCAAGCAATGCATCAAAGTGAAAAATTAAGACTTGCTATTCAAATGTTCATGTGAAGTATAGTTTTCTTCAATTTTATTTACAAAATGTTTTACTATTTATTTGAAATTTCCAGAAAATCATCTGTGATTTTTAAAGCTGAAATGAATTAATTCATAAGCTAATAAATAAATTTTATTTCATAAAATTTTTTTTTTTTTTATTAAAAATAAATAAAATATTTTTTGGCCTGCTTATGATAATTTTGGATATTTTATTTTCTAAAATAAAACACATCCAACAAAACAATAATATTTTATTTTTTTATAATTAAACACATCCAACAAAACACATTTAATTGAATGCGTTTGTTACACCTCATTCTAGACAAATATATTAATAATAATAATAATAATAATTTTAAATTATATATTTGAATAATATAAGTTATATTATAATATGAATTACAATTAAATTATAATATATTAAAAGTTATATTTTAAATATTTTATATATTCAAAAAATAATTTGCAAATCTTACATAACTGGGTTAAAAAGTTAAAGCCAAAAAGTTATAAAAGAAAAATTCAAATTTAAAATTGAGCGGTAAGCTGTAGTTTTATTTTCATAAATTTTAAGCAATAAATTATTTAATTTCTCAACAAATTTTTAGTAGATTAGGTTTTCAATACTTTATACAGAGACATAAAATTAAAATTTTCCTCTAATTTATCTTTTTTTCCACGCCCTTCAACTTGTCACCAGAGCATTGAATCTTGAAGTGGAACAGGTGGATCAACTTTTGTTAAACAATGAAAAATATTAAATAATTTATTTTTGTTTATTTTATTACATATTTAATTTTGTTATATTTTACTAGAATTATAGTTTTACGTTTGATTTGTTTTCATAGTTGTTATAGTTTCTACATTGATTCTTAGTTTCAAGAACCTACATAGTAGTAGCTACATTGTCAAATATAAATCTTTTAGCCCAACTTTCAATTACGTTTGGGTCAAAATCCATGTTGGAAAGCATGTTATACATTTCTGTTTTCTATACAGATCACCCAATTCAAGTGAACAGGAAACTATTATGGAAATTGAAAACCTTTCAAACCAGATCAATGAAATTCTCGATTGTTATCCTGAGACTGAAATTGTTCTGGCGGGGGATTTTAATGTTCATAACAAAGACTGGCTTCACTTTTCCAGTAGCTCTTCTCCGAGTCAAAACTCGATTGGGAAACAAGTTGAATTATTTTCCACTCTATTTCACCTTTCTCAACTTGTTAAAAATCCCACTAGAATCCCTGACCGTGCTGATCAAGAAGGTCACCTCTTGGATCTGTTTCTAACCACACACTCTGAAAAGTATGTGGTTTCAGTTGGTTGCCCCCTGGGGGGCTCCGATCACTGTTTGGTCAATACAAACTTTCAGGCAGGCCCGGTGTCCAACCAAAGGTCCCTTCCCAAAAAATTGGTATGGCGTTATAACCATGCTAACTGGGAAGGTCTGAACAATTTTTACAAAACCTTTGATTGGTCACTGTGCTCCCGTGGTAGGAATGTTGACTTTGCTGCAAATGCGATTAGTGAAACTATTCTACTTGGAATGAGATTATTTATAGCTCACTCCATGAAATCTATTAAGCGGAAACCCAAAACATGGTTTAATCGTATTTGCAAAGAAGCCATTCTAAAAAAAGAGGAGGCGTTCAAAAAGTACCGGGCTTACAAGGCCAACTATATAGTGGTTTGGAACAGATGCAAGTGAATTATCAACAAGCAAAAATTCTTGTTCAACCAAAGGTTGAAACGTAAACTTATACACATGCCCAAGAATAGCAAATCCTTTTGGACTTTTGCAAAAAATTTAAAAGAAGACAATAGCGGGTCTTCTTTTCCTCCACTTGTTGTTATAAACAACCACATCGTGGCAGATTCAAAAAAGAAAGTGAATTTGTTTGGCAAACAGTTCGCTTCTAACTCATTTCGCTTCTTTTGAGTTGTCACTGCCTCAGTCAACTCAAAGACCCCCATCTATTCCAGAAGTTGGTTGCTCCTTTGGTAGAATATACTTTAGGACGCGGGCAGTGATGAAAATCTTGAAGAATCTTGATACAAGAAAATCAGCCGGTCCGGACGGTATTACAACTACCGTCCTCAAAAGCACATATATCTCCATTTCAAAACCTCTGCGCAACCTTTTCCATCTTTCCTTTACTTCGGGTATTCATCCTACCCAATGGAAGATTGCACATGTTTTTCCAATTCCTAAAAAAGGCGATAAAAGCGATCCCTCTAACTACCGACCTATTGCTATTACATCGGTCCTATCCAAAATAATGGAAAAAGTTATTAACTATAAGCTTTTGAAATATCTAGATCGTAAAGGTTTGCTTCATGATCGACAATACGGGTTCAGAGCCCGTCGTTCAACTGGTGATCTCATGACCTACCTGTGCGAAAAGCTTAATATCAGTCTTCACCATTCTGGTGAGTCTGATGTTGTGGCTTTGGATATTTCTAAAGCTTTCGATCAAGTTTGGCATGACGCTTTATTGGCAAAATGCAGGGCTTTAGGTCTAGGTAGGGTTTTCATTAAATGGATTGGAGATTTCCTTTCGAATCGCACGATTCGTGTTCTTGTCGATGGATATTCATCCAAAGATTTCAAAATAAATGCTGGTGTCCCTCAGGGATCTGTTTTATCCCTCAGTCTTTTCCTAATATTTATAAATGACCTACTATCAATAACCTCCAATCCATAGCTTCGCAGACGACAGTACCCTTGTTGCTTCCTATGAATTTCATAGCCGCCGTAACATTAATCACCAGATTAATTCAACAGCAAAAAAATTCACTATAAGTGAATTAAACAAAGATTTAATTAAAATCCAAAAATGGGGTGGAATCAACAGAGTTGAGTTTAACACCAAAAAAACCCAATGCTGTCTAGTCTCGCGAAAAATAGCTACAACTATTCCGAACCTTACTTTTCAAGAAGAGGCTTTGCACCATTCGGAAGACTTGAACATTTTGGGGATTGAGCTAAACCAAAAATAGACTTGGTCAAGTCATATTTTTGGAGTAGCTAAGGACGCTGCTAAATGTTTGGGTTTCTTGTATCGCTGCAAAACTTACTTCTCATCCTCTGATCTCCTTAACATCTATAAAACTTATATTAGGCCGAAAATGGAGTATAATGCACATATTTGGGCTGGTGCTCCCATTACGGCGCTGGGATATCTTGATAAAGTGCAAAATAGAGCTATTCGTCTTATAAATGATCCCAGTGTTACCTCAACGCTCATTCCACTCAGCCATCGTCGCACTGTTGGGTCACTGAACTTGTTTTATAGATATCTTGTAGGGACTAACACCTTTTCTAAAGAAATCAAACAACTTATGCCTCCATTTAAGATTTTCCAACGGGAAACAAGGAGGTCAACAGATGCTCATCCCTACACAGTTGAACTAGCCAGATGGCTTAACACGGCTTATGGAAATTCATTTGTCATCATCGTTTCATCTCGTTTATGGAACCATCTTTTTATGGAACCATCTTCCACCAAATGTGTTCCCCAAAGTTGATAATGTATATATGTACGATTTAACCAAATTTAAGAAGAACATTAACATCTTTCTTCTAAATATCCCATCCAATTTTCCCCATCCTCCATAATCAAGATATTCCAAATAACTTCCATCATAATCCTAAATCCTTCCATATCCTCATCCCTGTAACCAAACTGTACATTTGTATTACAGGTTCCCTCCTAAAGTTTGGTTCAAAAAGGGTGTGGTTTTGGTGTGTTAAAATCATACACTACCCAGCGAAACAACGCACAGTTTCAATGGGTGGCTTTATAATTTTTTTAATTTTGTTGTTTTAAAGGGTTATTGTGTTTTTATTTTTTAATTTTTCAGATATTATTTTACTTTTCCCATCTCATCTATTTAGCTTTATTTCAAATAAGTATTTAATTTTATATACGATGTACGGAATTATAATTGTACACACTAAATATCCAATTTTCATTTTGTAAAAATTCCTAAATTTAGTCCATTTTTAGTCCTCGTAAAAACGAGGAAGAGTATAGTAGAGTAGACTGTGTCAACTCTTGGATACCCGAATGACCGTAATATAACATTATATAATCCTATTAATTATTTTTTGAAAAATTTCAAATATACAACTTTATTAGGTGTAGTGTAATGCTCATAAAAATAAGGCAGCTACTTCAACCCTCTGCAGTATATCAACCAAATTTTTCAGTTACTTTGGCCATTACACTTAAATAAATATAGAGTTGTTATGCTCATATAAAATAAGTTGTATGCCAGGTACTCGAACCCGTGAACCAAAATGGCTGGATAAGGGCTATTGAAAAAAAACGAATTAATCAATCAATGTCAATCCAAAAAAAACCTCATAAAGAATTAAGATATAGGAATTTGAATGCATGCATACACCTATATTTAATAAAATTTCATACATTCCGATTCCATCCACCCACAACTATGCACTTTGCAAGTTTTAGATACAAATACATACATGCATCGATTAGCATACAAAAAAAAACAACAAAAATATTAAATAAAATTTTCTAAAAAAAAAATTCCAACTTGATTAGGAAATATAAACAATTGTACATACATCGATTGACAAACAAACAAAATAAAAAGAAAAGTAAAGCAAAGAAATAATCTCAATTTGATTTTACTATATATACCAAAAATACAGTCATCTTTTTACGATAATGGGATGATTCCAAATACCATATTGAGGTGATTTAAAATACCGTATTGGGGTGATTTCAAATCAACAAAATTGACTAACATTTTTTGTTCTAGATGAATACTCTATGTATATGATTTCTTTATGGTATTATATACTAATACAGTGACAAAATTAGAATTTTGCATATAATTCATTTAAATATAAAAATAAATTTTACATACATGCAGCTAAGGCCTTTGAACACAACTTAAATATCGTACACAATGTCTTAATTATATATTACCTATAGTAATAATTCAATAAAATATATGATATATTAAAAATAAAAAAAAAATAAATTTCAATGGTTTATTAATATTTTGTAATAATATTTTGTTTTTAATTTATAAAATATAATACATAATGTTTTATGAAAAAATTCGTAGCCTTTAAAAATATAAAAGTGTTAAATAAAAACGAGCCATCTGAACCACCACTACAATTAAGTCTAAATTTCGGGGACACATAGGAAAATATATTCTTTGGCTTCGAAATTATTCTCGTTTGGCCTCATATCGATCAAAAGCTTCTAGAATCCGAATTCATTGTACGAACTCGACCAGAACCAATTCCAATGGTACTTTCATAACTAGTAACCTATAGTTTAAATTTCATCAAAATAGCGGCATTATTTTTTGAGTTATACTGCTTTTAAGATATATGTTCGTTAGCCCTTGAACTTTTCAAAGGTTCCAGAACCCGAAACCATGATACGATTACGCCCATATGCAGTCCCCGTTATACTTTCAATACTAGTTAACCCTTTTACACAATTGGCACGTTCTATTCTAATTTAAAGTTACTATTTTTATTAATTTCGATGATAAGCTTTTAAACCTTGGGGGGTCTAAGAGGGGTACTGAACAACCAACCTGATTGATCCAAAATTTGGGGAACGCGTAGGAAATAGTAAAGAGCACCCATGTGCTAAATTTGAAACTTCTAAATTTGTTTAAAGTTACTATCTTTACTAACTTCGAAAATATGCTTTAAGGTCTTCGGAACTGATTTCAAGGACACTAAGGAAATAGAAAGAGACACCCTGATACCAAATTTGAAGGTTCTATCTTCATTGGTTTCGGAATTATGCTCGTTTGGCTTAAATTCGATCAAAAAGTTGTAAGTTCCGAATCCATTATTCATTCCCCACCGCCGTAGTTTCATTAACAGTACCCTACAGCACAAATCTTATGAAGATAGCGTCATTAGTTGTTGAGTTATCGTGATTTTTTATATATGTTCGCTAGCCCTTCGACCGATTAAAAGGTGCAAAATCCGAACCCTTGGGCTGATTTCGTCCATATGCAGTCCGCGCTGTACTTTAAATACTAGTTAACCCTTGTACATAAGTGGAGCGTTTTTTATTAATTTTAAGTTACTATTTTTAGTAATTTCGATTATAAGCTTTAAACCTTGGGTCATGGGTGGTCTATGAGGGGTACTGAACCACCATTCCAATAGATCCCAAAATAGGGGGACACCCAAGAAATAGTAAAGAACACCCTTGTGCCAAATTTGAAGCTTCTACATTTTTTCAAGTTGCTATCTTTATTAATTTTAAAGATATGCTTTAAGGTCTACAGAATTGTGTGACTGGTCCCCGACCCACTACTCCAATGGGGCCCAAATTTCAAGTACACTAAGGAAATAGGAAGGGACACCCTGATACCAAATTTGAAGGTTTTATCTTCATTGGCTTCGGAATTATGCTCGTTTGGCCTAAATTCGATCAAATGAGCGAATGAGATCATAAAAATTAAAACTTATGTTCTTATAAAACAGTAACTTATTCACCAGTGTAAATTTTTCCAAAATTAAACGTTAACATTGAATCCCTAACATTATATTTCGCACTTTTTAACAGGTTTTCTTGAGTGAATTGGGGTTATATTCTAAGTATTTCACTATTATTCATATAGTTAATAAATTAATGAAATAACTAAATTATAAAATATATAAGAAACCGTATATTTTGAAAATGTGCTTTTTAAAAACCCTTGGTTTTTTTCCTCACTTGTTTTATTCGTATGTTAATCAATGTATCTATGTACATCTGTATGTACAAATAAGAAATTTTAGTGTGAGACGAAAAAAGTCGTTTTTGAAAAATTTTCAGAGGAATGCAGATTTTTATTTTAAAAAATATTCGACAGTTCATAAAAGGTTAGCTTTCTTTAAGAAACAAAATTTTTTATTTATTAATAAAAAAAATATTATTTAAAAAATCAAAATAAAAAGATAGCAAAAATTAAAAACTGGATTTATCTTTATGTAGCATTATTAATAGGCAGTTTCAATTGCGTAACGAAGCCAAACAAATTTTAAAAATGAATTTTAAAAGTGTTAGTGACCATTTTTACGAAGATGAAAAAACGTAGCAATAAATATTCATTTTAATTCACCAAAAAGGTTATAAATTTTTGAGAAATGGAGTAAGGCTTAATTTGCCTCATTTTAGTTCCCTTAATAGATCCCCATCAAACATTTAAATATAAGTCTTAACGACAAAAATTTAAATGAGTTAGGCATTATATTCTTAGAAAAAGATTTAATTGAAAGGAAAGCTGTATTGGTATTCGATGAAATAGCCATTAGAAGAGACCTATACTATAAAAGTGCACTGGATGAAATTAGTTGTTTTTCTTTTTATAGTTTCGGCGGAACAAAAGGCATTGCAAAATACATGTGTATTTACATACCTAAAGGGTTTTTTATGCCGAGTGGAATATGAATTTGGAAAGCTTATTATATACTTTTCCATAATTTCACCAGGCTTTTTCTCTTTTCGAATCCTAAATTAAATAATAAAACAAATTTTCAAAATAAGATAAACAAAAATTTTTAATTATATTTTTTTAGTAGTTAAAAACCTTAAAAATTTAATTATGATAAATTGGTTTTCAATAGAAATTATTAATTTTTTAGAGAAAAGAAAAAAAATTATAAAAAATTACATGTATGATCAAATAAAAAAATATGTATCTCCCAAACCGTGTAAGACAATGACGTAAAAAGTACTGCAAATTAAAGATGAAGATTAGAAATATTGTAAATGTGGACTTTTTAATCTATCATCATAGTGTAAATGTGGTTTTTTCAAAAAGAAATTGTTAAAATTCCAACATTTTTTAATTTTAAAAGCTTACAGTTTTGAAACTGTAAAAGATAGAAAAATTAGTAGGTACCTACTTGTTTAAAAGAATTTCTTAAGCTTTTAAATCCACCCTACAAAATTTTCATAAGTAGTATAGAAATAGAGTTAAGAGTAAAATTATGAAAACTAAAAAAAAAATATTGAAATTTTATGCTCCCATACACAAAATTTATCTAATCATAAGTATCTATGCAGTTGTATATAGCAGTACACTTAATTAGGAAACCCCCATTAAATACATAGAATATTTATGTATGTAAACATGAACACTATACAAAAAAAATTTTACATCGTAAATGATGTGCAATATAATTGTATCTCTCCGTCTCTCTCTATCTTAAAATTCATTTGAAATGTACAATTTTTAAGTTTAAAAATATTATGAATATGCGTATGATAAGCTTTTTTATATCGTAAAAGTTATAAATTCTTTTAGTAAAGAAATAAAAATAGTGTTCTTGACATAGTATTAAATGTTATACAGTTTATTAGTATGTATTCATGCAGAGGTCTACTCTATATTATATTTACTCCATGGGAGTACTCTATATTGGACATCTGCACAATTGTATTCAAAAGCGCTTTCAAATCATTCTATAATAAGTAAAACTTTTCATATTCGGTTTTGAAAACTTTCAAACCAAATGCATTCATTACAAATGATTATAGAAAAGAGTAAATGAAATACAAAATTATTGTAGAATAGAATGAATATGTATTTGATTTATTATGTGTACCCGAAAATAGAATATTTATAGTATTTGTATTTATATACCGAGTACACCAAATATAATAAAAATATTTATAATATTTGTATTTATATACCGAGTACACCAAATATAATAAAAAAAATTTTAATATGTAGTACGTATAACCAGTATGTATTATATCGATAAGTAATATGTAGCTTTGTTTGTTTTGTCACTGCTTTGTTTGTTTTTTTTATCATCTTTTTGTTTTCTTTTTTTCTTTTTCTTTGTCATTATATTTAGAGTACTCGGTATACTTGGTGTATTTTAAAAGATTTGGAAGAATTGAAATTTGATTTTCAAGACATCAAAGTATTTATGAAAAAAAAAAGCTTTTCAATTTGTTATTTGAAATAAAACGAATAGATTAAATATAGTTAATTTGTAGTTTGAGTATACCATATTTAAAGCTTTGAGAACGAATGTATTGAATTAGAATACAGTATTTGAATATATTCGATAATTTTAATAAAGGAATATATTTGTGCAGATCTCTACTCTATATTATATTTACTCTATGCTAAAAAAATTATATTTCGTTATTGCTTTCACTTTGGAGTACAAATTTTAAAGAACAATACTTATTAGATATTTATATTTGATCTAAAACACAAAATTTCTTGTTCTAACATTTAAAACGAATTCCAAACAAATCTCATTTGAAAACAATTTAAATAAAAGAAAAGAAACATTAAATTAGACGTTTTTTAAAGTACTGTCAGATATCAACTGCCAACATTCAAAATTATTGAACTTAGTAAGCTAATATAATATAATATGTATTTACTATGTAGTACAAAAGACATACTATTTACTACGTAGAGATGATAAAAAATTAAAATTCTTAAATAATTTATTAAAAAGTAGCAAAGGTGAAATTCTTAATTTATTTTATTAAAAAGTACCAAAAAGTTTAATTTTTTTAAAAATCATGGTACCGCGGCTAGTGAAAAAGTATCAAATTTCGTACTAAAGTACCATCCATGTAATCTGCCAATATTATTTTTTTACATGCTTTAACAGTTTTGTTAATTTTTAAGGATTTTCTTAAAAGAAAGAAGAAAGGGTATTTTTTCTTGAAGAAAGTGTTTTTTGATTTTTTACAATTTTTCTTATAAAATAAATTTCTAACAAAAGTTCTAAACAATTATTATAAACCATTTTTTCAATACACCCTCTTCTAAAATCTTATTATGCAACATTGTTTATTTTAAACATTTTTTTTTTTTAAAATCTTAGGTTTTTTCAATACTTGTTTTAATTGAATTTTGTCAAAGTATAATGAAATAACAAGTAAGAAAACTTAGTACAAATGGTTCGAATAGAAAGAGATAATAATATATTTTCTATGTTTGGTAACAATTATATAATTAGTATTATTTTGTATTTCGTTAAAATTTTAGCTTCATAATATGTTAATATGTAAATAAAATTTTCTTCATAAATTTTAGCTTCATAATACAAAATAGATTTTTTTGTTATATAAATTAAACTAATTTAATTCTTAGTCAAAAGGGTATACTAAATTTTTCATTACGTTTGTGACGCAGAGAAGGAGAGGGGAAGATATAAACTCAAAGGTATGGATGGGATCGGAATCGAAAAAAAAATAGATTTAGCTATGTATGTCCGTCCGTTTCTCCGTCCGCACGATAACTCAAAAAATAAAAACGCTAGGATTTTGAAATTTTCACAAATTCTTTTTTATACAACATACTTTTTCGCTATTGAAATCCATCCATTTGGCTTCCACAGGTTCGAGTAGTTACTTCGTTGTTCATATTTTTATTTCATATTTTTTTTCAATCTTAAATGATTTGAAGCAAAAATTTACCCTTAAAATTATTTCTTAATTTCTTTAAATGACAAGTATTCTTTATTTTTCCTTATTCTGGCTATACTTTCCTTAAATTTACAATACATATAAAGAAACGATAAATAAATGGTACTATAATGGAACAAAATTTATATTTTTTATTTTTATATTAAATATTGGTTAAAATAAAAAATTATTTTTTTCTATTATGGTTTAATAAGGTTTTGCCCTTTATATATTGTTCAAACCGGTACATCTACATTTTTTTTCGAACATAATATTCCGTATATTATTATTCTAAAATTATAAAAACAATTGAAAGAAGATTTTGCGTTTTTGCAATAGTATTTTTTTCACTTTGCTCAAAAATTCCTAGGCTCTTATAGAGCGTTCTACAATACTCTTAATTTAATTTCATAATTTCACTGTAACAATAATTTGCAGTGATTTAATTAATTTCAATGTAACAAAAATAAAAAAAATTAAATTTAACAATACAAACAAAATTTATTATAAGCTAAAAAGTCAACAAAATTCATTCTTATTAAAACTAAAAATTTACAATAACACAAAAAGAAAAAAAGTAAAAAAAAAAAAATAATGAAAAAAAAACTATACTTTATCAATAATAATTTTTATCACTAAAATAAAGCAAATATTCTTCATTTTTAAAATTAACACAATTTTAATAACAATTCCATTAAAAACAAGATAACGGCAAAATTTTAATTAAAACCTTACGTTACTTAAAGACGTTAAGTCTTTTGTAACGTTATTATCATTAATAATACGAACAGCTCTCTTTTGTATCTTATCCAGATATTGAAGAGCGGTGCTGGGATGTTCAGCAAATATGTGAGAGTTATACTCGAGTCTCGGCCCAATATAGGTTTTATAAATTTGTAGTACATTTGGAGATGTAAAGTATTTCCTACTCTTACTTAAGAATCCCAGGCATTTCGCGGCCGGATTTATATGAAATACTTGAGTAAAGTGAAAAAAATACTATTGCAAAAACGCAAAATCTTCTTTCAATTGTTTTTATAATTTTAGAATAATAATATACGGAAATTGTGTTCTCTTTCGAAATATTTGGACTTCTGTACAAAAAACCAAAAATGCGTTGAATGGCCACCAAAAATAAATTTGGTCCAAACATAGTTAAACTCTGGATTTGTGCCTATGTTATATTTATCCAGAATTTGGTAGGCCTTATCGTTACGAATATAAAGAGCAATACCTATAAGGGGACTAAAAAACGTTTCAAGTTTGTAACCAGGAATACAGGAATACTGAACCGCATCCTGATTTGAAAAACCTGAGTTTCGTTTAGTGCCAACACGGTTGGATTTTTTGAAGTAAGGCGAGCATGTACTCGGAAATAATTGGACTCTCGCCCTCTAATATTTGCGAAATTTATGCTGATTCGACTCTGCTTAAATCAGATTTAGTTTTCAAGAAGAATTTCAACTTTTCGAAAATATTAAAATTTTTTTTAATTCAGTCAAAACTATCAATCTAATTGATTACAGTGACGCAGCCGCGTCCAGTTATCCAATACTGTAGTATATACACCTCATGAGATAGTAGCCGACAGCAGAATCACTGAAGCAAAAAATAACGCCTATTTCCTTGGTTTTGTACATAAAGTCGAAATACGGAAGATTATTGAAAAGTGAAAAAAAAATTAATTAATATAAAATTTACATTTATTAATAGTTTATATGAAATACTTAAAAAAAAAATATAAAAAGGAAAAAATTTATAATTTTAAATTTATATTTTTCTCAAACAAAAGTTAGAGAAGAACTTTATTTTAAATTTATTGTTTGATATTCGCTGAGAATTTAAATTGATATTCACTGGAGCTATTTACATTAATTTTTAAGTATTTATCAATATATGTATATATAACAAATTGAAATGCCACTATATGGATAGCTGACTGAATAGGAGTGAGAGGGATAGCTATAGTGTCTGATTGATTAGTGTTTATTAATTATTTTAAGATTTGCATAAAAGTTTTTATTTTTTTGAAAAATTCTAATATTTTAATTAAAAGCAACAAAATTAATAATTTTGTGTATTATTTATTTTAAGTTTAGTTTAAGTGATATGTTATTAAATTGATGTTAACAGTGTTAACAAATAATTTAGATGTAAAATTGTTAATAGATGTATCACATTTAATTGTTAACATTAAATAAAAAAAAAAAAAAATTTGTTCTAATAGGAGAAACACAAAACAAAAAAAAAAAAAATTAAAAAAATAAGCAGCAAAAGCACAAATAAAATTAGTTGTTGTCACGATGATAGTCACGAACAGAATCAGAAAAATGGAACATACTATAATATCTCTTCCAATTATGTGGAACTCTATTCTTTATTAATTTGAATATTCCTGCAATTCTTCTTTTTAACTGCTCTAATGTATGAGTTTCGCAAGTTAAATTTTTATCTACTATGACACCTAAGTATTTGTACATCCTTACAATTTCTGATTGACAATGCTTTGTTTTAAATATTATATAGTTCGTTTTGTCCGCATTTACAGTCATTCCATCCAGTTTTTTATAAGTTCCATATCCTGATGTATTATAATTTCCAATTTTTCAATTGTACATTACGCATACACAATTGCCCAATCATCTGCATACATATACGGGGTACCCCCGTCCGAGAGAGCTTCCTTGTATAACTCCAAAAATGTTTTATTCCACCCTTTCACAAGCAGCATATTGCATCCTATCATGTAAGTAGCTTTTGAACTATCTGTTTTCTTTTCCCCGAATACAATGTTCCATTTAGATTTTCATTAATATATCTCTATCTACCGCGGCGAATACCTTTTCTACATCAAAGAAGATAGCAGCAACTTTTTATTGTCATCCAGTCTATTTTCTACATTAGAAATTATATCAAACAATCGGCTTGAGTGCTTAAGATCTTTTTAAAGCCATTTTGTTGCTTATTTACTAATTTTGTTCTAGTTCAATAGTCAGTTAACTGATAGTTTACAAAAGTTTCAATGGTTTTACTAAACACTGATGATATTGCAATAGGTCTGAAATCTTTAGGATCGTCAGTCTTGCCAGTATGTTTTGCAATTCTTAAATGATTTATCTTTACGTATTTAAATAATGCCTTGTATGAAATATTCATTAAACTTGTTTGCAATATGTAATTAGTCTTCAACCCGTACATTATTGAAAATAATTTCTTTTATTTCATGCATAGTAATAGCACGCATGAAAATTTAATACTTTGTATTTGAATATATTCCATATAGACTTCTGATCTCTTGCGTGTTGAATTTGATTTATCAAAAACTCATTTTTGATTTTATTAATTTGGTTTTTATACAAATTTCTTACTTGCCTGTATTTTTCCCATTCTCTAGTACTATTGATCTAAACTGCCGATTTATATTGATTTTCTTTACTTATTTTCATTAAGCGCAATTCATTGGAAAACCTTTGATTTCCATTTTCTGTAATTTCTCTTGTACCAGTAAATGTATTAAAAATTTATGCTTTTTCATTGAGTGGAACATAAAATGTAGTCAACAATGGGCTATGAAAAATACTATTTCTAAAATTTTGTTTATTATACTTATAATATTTTATTATCCTTCTTTGGGCAAATATAGCATTGTATTTCCGATTTATTTTTATACAAATGCTTTCATGATCACTAATTTCACAACTACTTGAAATTTCCGCACTTATGTTTTGTGTTATTGGTTAAAATATTGTCAATCCATGTTCTGCTATTTTGTGTTATTCTTGTAGTTATTCTTGTAAAAAAAAATTTGATAATTTGTTTAAAACCAGCATCATTTATAATTTGATTCATTTTCTATTTATCTAGTGAATCTTCTAACAAATTTATGTTAAAATTACCCATTAAGACAACATCAACAAAATTATTCAAAGTGTATAAACGATTTGTATATTTTGAATTTAGTATTATATAATTTTATAATAACGTCCCATAGATTCATTCCGATAGCAATTGTATTTTTAATTTCATATTTCCAATTTTTTTTTTATATAAAATAGAACTCCTCCAGTAAAATGAAAAATTGAATCACGCCTCATAATTTGTAGTGGTTTATCTGTATTAGTTTATCGCTATCTTCAGATAATAGATGAGTTTCTGATAACCCGACAAATTCAAATTTGTTGTAATATAACTAGCTGTTGGCCCGTCACCGAATGACGCAAGATCAACTGAAAGAAAAATTTTTTCTAATTAAAAACTATTTTTAATTTTATTATATACATTATGTTAAAAGAATGTTAAATAAAATTACAACCGTTACATTTTGTATAACGTAGATTATGCTTCGATTCTAGTAATAGATACACAAAAATAAATAAATGACTCATATAATTTCTTGTTGTATTTTAAAAACTTGAGAATGAATAAGTTAGGTAGTCTACTTTTTGTATGTTTCGTATTTTATCAAATTTTGGGTTCGTTAGTTCAAGTCCCTTCTTCGTATAATTTTTTTTTATTTAAGTGCGTACTTGCTTAAATTAAATAAATTAATAAAAGATTTTAAATATTTTTATAGGTTTATTTTGTTTCCATAATGATCTATTTCTCCATTTATTAATGTTTTGTATATATATTTTAAAAAAATGTTACTATACATTGTATATTGTTTCCTTTGTTTAAATTTAAATCGAAATACTTGTTTGTTGCTAACATTTTATAATGTATCTGTAGTGTGCGATTTTAACTTCGGTCCTTTCCAAAGTAATGGAAAAAATTATAAACCAAAAGCTTTTGAAATATCTGGATCATAAAGGTTTGCTTCATGATCGACAATACGGGTTCAGAGCCCGTCGTTCAACTGGTGATCTCATGACTTATCTTTGTGAAAAGCTCAATATCAGTCTTCACCACTCTGGTGAATCTGATGTGGTAGCACTGGATATTTCTAAAGCTTTCGACCGTGTATGGCATGCTGCTTTGTTAGCAAAATGCAGAGCTATAGGGTTAGGTAGAGTCTTTCTCAAATGGATTGGAGATTTCCTTTCGAATCGTACGATTTGAGTTCTGGTCGATGGTTTATCATCTGACAAATTTGAACTGAACGCTGGTGTCCCTCAAGGTTCTGTTCTTTCTCCCACCCTCTTCTTAATATTCATTAATGATCTTCTATCTTTAACTTCCAATCCAATTCACAGTTTCGCAGATGACAGCACCCTTGTAGCTTCCTATGAATTTCATAGCCGCTGTAACATTAATCATCAGGTTAATACAACAGCAAAAAATTTCACTGTCAGTGAGCTAAATAACGATTTAGCAAAAATTCACAAATGGGGTGAAAATAATCGTGTTCAATTCAACACGAAGAAAACCCAATGCTGTCTCATTTCGCGAAAAATAGCAACTTCCATTCCCAACTTGATTTTTCAGGGAGAAGCTTTGCAGCACTCAACAGATTTAAATATTTTGGGCATCGAGTTAAACCAGAAATTGACTTGGTCAAATCACATTTTTGGTATAGCTAAAGATGCAGCTAAGTGTTTGGGTTTTTTGTATCGCTGTAAAACTTACTTCTCTCCATTAGATCTCCTCAATATCTATAAAACATATATTAGACCAAAAATGGAGTATAATGCACATATTTGGGCTGGTGCACCCCAATCAGCGCTGGGATATCTTGATAAAGTGCAAAACAGAGCTATTCGTCTTATAAATGATCCCAGTGTTACCTCAACGCTCACTCCACTTAGCCATCGGCGTACAGTCTGGTCACTTACCCTGTTTTATAGATACCTAGTGGGGACGAACACCTGTTCTAAGGAAATAAAACAATTAATGCCTCCACTCAAAGTTTTCCAACGTGAAACAAGGAGTGCAACAGATGCTCATCCCTACTGCGTCGAATTGTTAAGATGGCGAAACACGGCCTATGGAAATTCGTTTGTTATGCGCATGTCGAGATTATGGAATCACATTCCGTCCAATGTGTTTCCTCAAGTTGGTAATTCGTATGTGTACGACTTAAATAAATTTAAGAAGAATATTAACATCTTTCTCCTAAATATCCCTCCAAATTTTCCCCATCCACCATAATCCAAAATTCCCAAATATCCTCCGACAATCCCAAAATCCTTTCATATCCCATCCCTGTAACCAAACTGTACATTTGTATCACAGGTTCCTTCCTAAAGTTTGGTTCAAAAAGGGTGTGGTTTTGGTGCGTTAAAATCGCACACTACCCAACGAAATACCGCAAAATATCAATGGGTGGCTTTCGAGCGTTCCATTCCCTCGTAAAAAAAAAAAAAAAAAAAATCTACTCAACATGCTAAATAACCTATCTATTTATATGTACGTAAAATTGTATTCAGTAAATGTTGATTTTTGAATGTTTTGCATTAATCAAATGCAAATTATAAATTTTATTTGGAATTTTTTTAATATACCTAATTAAGTTTAAGAAAAATTTTGTGTGGCTTCTATGGTGCCACTTTCCTAACCTCTACACCATTTTTTTCTATTTTCAACTTTTTTTAAATTGAAAAATATTTAAAAGATTATGAGGGAAAGATCCAGGGATAAGGGAGAGATGACGAGATGAGGGAGAGTTGAGAGCAAGATGAGGGAGAGATGAGGGAAACGTTGAATTACTTTGATTACATTGTTTGGTTTATTTGCTTAAGCGAAGCAAGCAATGCATCAAAGCGTACATTGGGCCTTCGCCCTTATTTCAGATTTTCACTGAAAATAATTAGACTTTCTACACAAATGTTCGTGTGAAGCATAGCCTTTTAATTTTTATTTACAAAATGTTTTTATTTAAAAAATTTCCAGAAAATCTTCTGTGATTTTTAAAACTGAAATGAACTAATTCATAAACTAATAAATAAATTTTTTTTTTATTTTTGTTTTTTTTATTATTTTTCTAAAATAAAGCACATTCAACAAAACATTAATATTTTATTTTTTTATAATTGAACACATCTAACAAAACACATTTAATTGAATGCGTTTGTTACACCTCATTCTATACCTTTTCAGTTTCAAAATGAGAATAGTAAACTTCAAAATGGAATAGTAACTTTCAATATGAGAATAGTAAACTTCAAAGTGGAATAGTAACTTTCAGTATGAGAATAGTAAACTTCGATATGAGAGCAGTGAACTTCAATTTGAGAATTTTTATTTAAAAAAATTATGAAATACTAAATATTTTAGAAAAAAATTAGTTTTGTTAATACTGCATATTTTCTAAGTTAATAGCGGCAGGTATTTTCCTTTGAATGAACTCGATGCAATTGGCACATATTGTTGGTGTAATTGTCTGAAGGCCTTCTTCCATAAGGCTTTCTAAGACACTTACTCTCTGTTCTTTGATAGTTAAATTGTTTCTTGTATTAAGAATGCTTGACATCTTTATTGACAATTCTCTTTTAACATACGCTTTCATTACAGACCACACATTTTCAATCGGGTTAAACATTGGGCTATAGGGTCCAAGTCTCAGTATCTTATTTCCATTGAATTCCTGATTCTATTAAACTTCTTCAATATTACTGTGACATGGTGCATTGTCAATCACGATAACAACCGGTTCACCATGTCTGACCATTGCTTGGCGAAGGCAGGTTTCCATCCACTCTTTTGCGTTTTCTTTTTTGAAGGAACCTCTTCGTATTTCGCTGTTTCCCTTTTCTGATTCATATCTTACGTATTTCAACGAGTAACAGAGAGAATCTTTATAGGTGTTTAGAAAGAGTTGTTTTTGAAATAGAGAAATTCAATTTTTCTTCAAACCCACCAGTAAGTTCCGCTAATGTAATGCGACAATTTTTTTCTATCATTTCAACAAAATAATCTTTACGAATTTGAATAATTTTTTAAAATCTTTTCCCTCCCCGTTTGTCTGAGGTTTCACCCTCTGAAATCCAACGACATGCTGTTGATTGAAGAATATTAAGCTGGTTCGCAAGTTGTTTCCAGTCTCGAAACGACAAGTAATTGTGTTTTCTTAGATTGTTTTTCTAATTTTTTAATTTTTGTAGACATTGTTGTAGGGTTTTTTTTTACTATAAAAACAAAATTGTAATTATTCTCTAAAATTTAAACAATTTATTGAAAATCATCACAAAGATTACTATTCTTATTTAGATTTTAACATTTCTCATATTGAAGTTTACTATTCTCATATTGAAAGTTACTATTCCACTTTGAAGTTAGCTATTCTCATATTGAAAGTTACTATTCCATTTTGAAGTTTACTATTCTCATTTTGAAACTGAAAAGGTATAGACAAATATATTAATAATAATAATTGTCTCAATTTCATTAAAATTAACAGCACCTTGTATATTCAAGTACAACCCTCTTATATTATATTTTCAGTCATTATTTAATTGCTAATACATTATTTTTTTTTTTGTTTAATTTTTTTTTTGTAAATAGGACAATCAGTCCTTTTTATGTCATGGTCTACTATAATATTTATTACGTTAAGCTCATTCTTAGCTCTGCAGCAATTTAAGCATCCTATTGCAGTTTCATTACATTCCTCGGCTATATGCCTGATTTATCCACATTTAAAACAGCAGGCACCTACAGTATTCGTAGACGCTATATGATTGTAGCTAAAACACTTATAACATCTTAACAAACTAATCAACTCATATACTTTACACCTATTCCATTCGATATTAAGTTTACCTTCTTCCATAATTTTCTTAAAAAATTTCTATTTTAATAAGTTATTATTTTTTTTTTATTAATATACTATGTGACATTTTATTGTTCTAATTCCAAAATTATTTCTAATAGCTTTTTCAACTTTTGTGACACTCAGTTTTTCATTTTACCGACTGCCAAGATTTTCGGATTAATCATTTGTGGAATTTTTATTTCATAATTTATACCACACTTTTTTTCTATTCTTCTTTAATTTTTTAGCTGATACTTTGTTAACACGTTTCGTTTTTCATATATTAGTTTCACTAAACTTTTGAATCAATTTTGACATCTCACTTAATTTATAATTAATAGATTTCAATCCATTCGCACTTCATAAATCACATGAATATTTCAAGTTAAAGTTAGTATTTAAATAAGCAATGTAACTCAGTTGTTGTTAATTTTAAGCATTTCGTATGTATAGCATTAGCACATCCAAATGCACATAATAAAATACTCTCAAATTTTTTAATTGGCCTTTGACAGTTTTTCTCACTACAATTTATACTTATGTTTTCTTTCTTTATTTTTTGTAATGTTACAGTTCATAATAATTCAAAATTTTTTAAATATTTTAAGTGTATTTATTTAGTTCATTTATTATCATATAATACAATTATTTTTTTTATAATAAAAGTTATTTTAGTTATTATGTAGAGCACTACATCACTCCCCCTTCAGACTGGGACGTTCTTTTTTAAGTATTGATGACCAAATTCCGACGTGTCCTAGTCGTTGTTGTTTTTGACTGAGGTATATATTGTTATTGATGTAGGAAACTGTTACCTGAAGAAAGTTCATCATTGAGTTCTTGATATGCTGGTTTTAAGCGTTCTATATTGATCATAGTTGGTTAATGCTTAATTTGTAGCAGTTCGATTTACGTTGAAGTACTTTATACGGGCCATCATAAATTGGTGATAAGGATGACTTGATGGAGTCGTTTCGAACAAATACGTGACTGCAATGTGATAATAATTTGTGAACAAAGACATGTCTGTTAGTATGCCAGACATGTCAGTTGGAGTTAAGGATGACATCAGTTTTTGAAGTTCGTGTAAAGTCTCCTTGTATGTTGCTGGTTGAGCCTTACAATCAAAAAATTGTGATGGTAGTCGCAAAGAAGTACCATACGTGAGTTCAGCTGGAGATGTTTGTAAATCGACTTTAAAAGCGTTACGTAAGCCAAGCATAATGAAAGGTAGATTGGTTACCCATGTTTCTTTTCCAGTAGCTAGAATTTCAGTTTTAAGTGAACGGTACCACCTTTCTATTAAGCCATTTGTTTGAGGATGGTATGGTGATGATTGTACTCATTGAATGCCAAGATCTGATAATAATTTTGAAAATGAAGAGGATTCGAATTGACGTCCTTGCTCGGTGTTAATTCTTTGCGGTACGCCAAATCGAGAAATCCAACCATCTAGAAAAGCTTTTGTGACTGAATCGGTTGTAATGTCCGGCATGGGGATGGCTTCTGGCCAGCGGCTGAATCGATCTATCATAGTTAGACAATATCTTTCACCATCATTCATCGGCAAAGGACCCATGATATCCATGAGTATGATTGTAAATCGATGTTCCGGTATTGGCAGCTTTTGTAATTCTGGGCGATTGTGTCGTTGTACTTTGACTTTTTGACAAACTTGACAGGTTTTTACGAACATTGCACAATCTTTCCGAATACCTGGCCAGAGAAATCTTGATGTGACTGATTTAGTGGTACTCTTTTCCCTCCATGAGATAATTCGTGTAATTTTTTTAAAATTACAACGGGAAATGCTTGTAGAACATATGGACGACTGACTGGCGTACTGATATCACAATAAATTGCGTTATTACATCCAGGAATATCGAACTTCTTGAATAATAAATTAGCTTTAGTTTTTCCAGATAGAAAATCTTTAAGTTGTTCATCTTTTTCTTGCTGAGCCGCCATTTTTTCATAGTTAATTTGTGTTATTAATTCTATACGTGATAAAAGATCGGCTGTGATGTTGTTTTTTCCGGGCACATGACGAATATCTGATGTGAACTGACCTACGAGATCCAAATGGCGGACTTGTCTTGGAGAAGCTTCATCCAATTTTTGCTCAAATGCAAAAATTAATGGTTTGTGGTCAGTGTTTATATGAAACTCACGTCCTTCTAACAAATATCTGAAGTGTCGAACACCGTGGTACATTGTGAGTAGCTCCCGATCGTACGTGCTATATTTCTGTTGAGCTGATGACAATTTCTTCCGATAGCGAAATCAGAAGCGTCAATGGATAGTGATAATTTAGCGTTTGGATCCGTATGAACTAGCAAAGTTGCACTAACGGATTATAATAACGGAAAAACGGATTTTAATAACGGATTTGCATTGTTGAAATGCTTCCTCCTTTTCTGCAAACAAAGTAAGAAGAGTGTTATAATTTTTCTTGTTTTCCGGAATCATAGATTGTAATATTCCTTGTTGGTTTAATGCTTTTGGTAAGGATTTACGATAGTAATTTACCATGCCTAGGAAACGTTTTAGTTTTTTGCAACTTTCGGCGGTTTAACGGCGGGTATAACTTTTTCTTTTTAATAGGCGAAATTTCCTTAACTTTTTCGCATTTCGAAGGGTTTATTGTCAAACCTCGTTCTCTTAAACGTTGTAGAACTTGTTGAAGATGAGCTCGATGTTCTTGAAGAGTCGTTGATGCACCTAGAATGTCATCTAAGTAAGGAAACGCAAAGTCCAAGCCACGCAGTGTGTCATGAATAAGACGTTGAAAAGTTTGTGGAGCATTTCTTAGGCCGAACGTCATGTACTCAAATCAAAAAGCCCGAAAGGGGTTGTTATTGCTGTTTTTGGTAAATCAATTTTCTGTTTAGCTCATTGATTTCTTTACGAAGCTCGTCAATTGCATTATTATTTTCATGACTTCCGACTTCATTTATAGTGTTGACGTGCAATGCGTCAACAATAGCATCAGCCATATGAACTAAATCAGCCTCACCATCTTGAGATGCAACAACAGCTGATCTAGCGTGATCTGGCAATCTTTGGGCCCATAAACTTTTAAGAGCTAGTTCACTCATTGTGTCACCTGATACCCGTTTCATTTCGAAATATAGTTGGCTAGGTTTCAAATCACCAAGTGGCATTTCACTCAGTAGTTTATTTATCCTTCTTTGTTGACTTTCAGCACAATGGGCGATTAAATTTTTTTTTATATATTCATATAAGTTGTTTGTTGGTTTTTTATTTAGAATTTCACGAACTTGAGAAATTATTGGATTGCAAGAACAGAATTAAATGTTTTTTCATCTTGGCACAGGCTGGAACCAGAAGTCGAGCGCCGTAAACCATGTGTCAATATCACTAGGCGTGACTGCGGGCATCTGAATTTTTGCATATGGTCTTTGCGACCTTGGATGAAGTTGTTGAGGTTGTTCAGGCACTTTTTGTGATGGCTGTTGTAAGGTATTTTGATGTTGAATGAACTGAGTTGTTAGTTGATTTTGAAGTTCTGTTACAGCATCCAAGCGTTCTTGTAGAAGTTGTTGAGTATGCCAGAGATGAAGTTGTTGAATTCGAATAATTTGTTCAGGTTGAGGATTTTGTTCTGTTGAAAAAGGATTATTTGGGCTTGATTGAGCAATAGGTGCCCCGGGTCTATTCGAGTCCTCAGTATCATCTAGTTCTATAAGCATTGGATTCGCTTTCTTAAAATTGTGTGCCATTTTAACGATTTTTGTTTTTGTAATATTATTAAAATTTGTTAAATTTTTGTTTTTAAGAAAAAATGTTATTTAATTTTATTTGTGTATTTATTATTATAAAAAAAATATAATATTGGGCCAAATGAATAAAAAGTAGTAAATACTAAAAAGTATTTACTATTTGAAAAAGTATTACCTTTCTAGTAAAAGCAAATACTTCATTTGAAGTGAATAATCGTTTACTTTTACTACTAAGTAATTGCTGGAAAATTCTAAGTAAGTACTTCCAAGTGTTTACTTTATATTTTAAAAATAATAAGTGTTTGCTTAAAAAACATGATTCTGCATGTAATGTGAGCATGTATGACTCATATGAATTTGCATTTTTTTAATGCATTTAGGAATGTATTGATCATTGTATTTGGCTCTGCAAACATGTCTAGCGATGACGAAATTTCGAAAAATAAAATATTTGCAAACAGACTAGTTTTAGTCAACTTGCTTAAAAATAATGCAATTGTACTGGAAAAATTTATGGTTCGAAATTTCCTGACATTTCGATTTGTCAGGACTAAGATTTTTTCTTCCCCGGTAATACTTAGATTCACATATTTGCATGAAAGCAGCCATCTTTATACACTGAAGGTAACCATATGCCTACCTTAAAAATTTTTAAGTTCTTACTAGAAATGGAAAGTATTAACTGAGTTTTATTCACATCATTTTAAGTAAATACTAGGAAAAACTTAGAATAATGGGCCTAGTGAATAAAAAATAGTAAATGCTTCTACTAGTGGATTATTAAGTAAATACTTAAAGTTAAGTGAATTAAAATAAGTAAAGACTCAATATTAAGCATTTACTTTTCCGGTATAGTAAATACTAATATTCTTAGTTTTTCCTAGTATTTACTTAAAATGATGTGAATAAAACTCAGTTAATACTTTCAATTTCTAGTAAGAACTTAAAAATTTTGAAGGTAGGTAGGTATATGATTACCTTCAGTGTATAAAGATGGCTGCTTTCATGCACATACGTGAATCTAAGTTTTACCGAGGAAGAAGAAATCTTAGTCCTGACAAATCGAAATGTCTATTGAGGTTTTCGCCTATTAAAATCGAGTTTTTCTGCAATGAATTTTTACTAGAAAGTACCGAAACCAGAGGAGGAGCACTTATTCCAAAAAAAAAAATGGAGATATTATTTTTACGCTACATGAATGATCCGGGTTTTCAGAGTGATGTAGCAGAAGTTTTTGAAATTCATCGTACTACGGTGTATTTATCTGTATTCATCTTAAATTATAGACCATGCTTTTTCCTTTTCTACTACCACTTTTGGAACCATAGATTTTTCCAGTACAATTACATTATTTTTAAGCAAGTTGACTAAAACTATTCAACAACTACAACTATATTATTTTTCGAAATTTCGACATCGCTAGCATGTTGGCGAACCATAATGCAATCTACAATATATTCCTAAATGCATTAAAAAAATGCAAATTCATATGAGTCATACATGCTCACATTACATGCAAAATCATGTTTTTTAAGTAAACACTTATTATTTTTAAAATATAAAGTAAATACTTGGAAGTACTTACTTAAAATTTTCCAGCAATTACTTAGAAGTAAAAGTAAACGATTATTCACTTCAAATGAAGTATTTGCTTTTACTAGAAAGGTAATACTTTTTCAAATAGTAAATACTTTTTAGTATTTACTACTTTTTATTCACTTGGCCCATTATTTAATGAAAATTAAAAGTTATTTTAGTTATTATTTAGTTATTATTTACAATATTAATTTAATGAAAATTAAATAATATTTTACAATATTAAATTTAATGAAAATTAAATATTATTTTACAATATTAAATTTAATGAAAATTAAATATTATTTTACAATATTAAATTTAATGAAAATTAAATATTATTTTACAATATTAAATTTAATGAAAATTAAAAGTTATTTTAGTTATTATTTAGTTTTTTTTTACAATATTAAATTTAATGAAAATTAAAAGTTATTTTAGTTATTATGTAGATCACTACATATATATATATATACATTGAAATTAAATTTAATTTATATACACAAATGTATCAATTATTTATATATATATATATAAATATATATATATATAAATATATTGAAATTAAATTTGTGCCATCCATAAAAAAAGTTGTACCGTTGATTGTGAAACCTAAGCAAAGTCAAAAATGTGAACAAACTAAAATGGATGTAAGTAAAAAAGTCGACCCAAAAAATCTGAAAATCAAAAATGTCGAGAATAGAAAAAATGGTATTGTACTAATTGAAACAGAAACAAAAGAAGAACGTGAAAATATAAAAAAATTGTTAGAAAAGAAAAATGGGAGATTATGAAATAAAAGTGCCAATTGAAACCAAACCAAGAGTGAAAATCATTCATATGGGAGTCAATTATAGTGAAGATGAATTAATAAACAAATTAAAGGCCCAGAATCCTATCTTAGAACATAGTGTGATGAAAGTGATAAAAATTTATGAGACAAGGAAAACAAACCGTACTATATATACCTGGTACGCCATAGTTGAAATAGATAAGGACACTTTCCTAAAGATAATTGGAAATAAAAAGGTCTCAATTGGATGGGAGCGCTGCAAAGTTTTTGACGCTATATATGTAATAATATAAATATAAAAGTTTATATAATTTCATGGTTTTTAATGTTAGTTAAAACCATTAATGCTTTCATTAGCTTGTTATTACAAAATTTAATAATCAAAATATGCAATAAATGTATTTCTAAAATACAATGATTAACTTTGAACTGTTTCATATAATTAATTTTAATACAAAAACGAGGAAGAGTGTAGTAGAGTAGACTGTGTCAACTCTGGATACCCGTATGACCGTAACATATACATTATATCATCCGGTTAATTACTTTTGGCAAAATTTCAAACATACAGCTTTATTAAGTGTAGTGGAATACTCATATGAAAGAAAGAGTTATATGGCAGCTACTCGAATCCTCTGCAGTAGACCAACCAAATTTAGCAGAAACTTTGGCCATAAAACTAAACTACTTTTGGCAAAATTTCAGACCCGCAGCTGCAACGGATACAGAGTAATACGCATATAAAATAAGTTGTATGGCAGCTACCCGATGGACCAAAATGGCTGGATTTAAATAGCGATGACAGCTATTGCAAAAAAAACGAATTTGCGAAAATTTCAAGATCCTAGCTCCTTTAGTTTTTAAGTAATCATGCGGACGGGCGGACGGGCGGACGGACGTACGGACATACATAACTAAATCGATTTTTTTTCGATTCTGAATCCATACACTTGAGTGTATCTACCCCCCTCCTTATCTGCTTCCCAAACGTAATGGCAAATTTATTATACCCTATATAGTCATACGGGTATAATAAATTTTACAACTTAAGTATCCTACAGAATTTCTTTTCTATATAACCTATGGTAATAATTCAATAAAATATAGATATGATATATAGGAGGACATAGGAAGAGGCACACTGATACCAAATTTGAATGTTTTATCTTCTTTGGTTTCGGAATCATGCTTGTTTGGTCTAAATTCGATCAAAAATTTCTAGGATCCGAACTCGTTCGTACGCAGTCCCCGCCATAGTCTCATTACTGGTAACCTACATCATAAAATGCATGATTGTAACGTCATTAGAGTTATCGTGCCTACGGACGGACGGACGGACATGGCTATATCGACTCAGGAGGTCATGCTGATCACAAATATATATATTATTCCATATCTAGCTCGCTTCCTTTAGGTGGTTACAAACACCATACCAAAGTTAATATACCCTTTTCCAATTTCATAGGTGTAGGGTATAAAAACGTGAGCCCATTTTCAATAAGGAAATAATCGTTACAGATATCAAAAAATACAAAGCTCAAGTTAGCAGTCTACTTTCAACAAATAATTGTGAAAGTGTAGTTGATCTCATGAAAATATTACAATTGGCCAAAGAGATGGATGACTAAAGAAATAATAAACCTCATCCAAAAAAAGAATAAATTATTTAAAAACTTAAAGAAAAACCCTAACTCTCCAGAAATTCAAGCAAAATTTAAAAAATTGAAAAATAGTGTCAAGAAGGAAATAAAGAGAGTAAAGCAGAAATATTTTAATAATAAAATCTACTTACCTGGGTCATTGGTCAGTTGATCTGTTTTAAAGATAAATAAAATTCTTAATAATAAAGTAAATAATTCTAAATAAAGACTTGAAAATCAAATTTTTTTTTTTTATTTTGTTGATTATTTTAAAGAATCTTAGGTATTTTTCAGTATAAAGCATGCTAGCCGGAGGAAAAATAGGGTAATTGTGAATTAATTTTATTACTACTTATTTTAGCGGAATCGCAATTTTTTTAGGTGAGTTTGTTAAACTCTATTCCAATTTGGTCACATAAACGATGTTAGACAATATGTAAGACGCATATATAATGAAAAATATATTTTTATTCAAAAATTTTCTTAATCTACTAATTAAGAACACGTTTGGAGCGACTTTTTTTATTACATGCTCAAAATTCTTAACCCAACTGAGCTTACTGTCAATGTGGAGTTCTAAGTAATTATGACATTTTACTATATTCATTTTTTCATCATTATGGATAAAAGTGGGATCCTAGTATACTAGTTTTCTTTGTGTTCATCAATAACTTATTTTATAGAAGCCATTCGCTTATAATAGTGATATCATATAATTTGGCTTTTTTGAAGTTTGCCTCGCTTGACTTCGCATACTTTATAACCGCGTCGTCAGCAAATAACTGTATAGCTTCACGGACATTAAGTCAAGTTATATCGTCAATGTATATCTTGAAAGATACCGGACCCAAGACAGATCACTGTGGTACTCCGTTGTTGATAATACATAAATTGCTTAGGTTTTTATTAATCTTTACACACTGATTTATTTGAATTAAGCAGGTTTCTAATAAAGCAAATTGGGCATTCGAAAAATTCAATCTATTAAGTTTGTGCAGTAAAATTTTATGATCGACACAGTCAAATGATCAAATGACTAAACCAATAACGAGACAGGGGGTGAATTTAACTTTATTCATATTTATGCTAATAAAATTAGTTAAGGTAGACTTTCCGCGGTTGTATTGGAGTTTTCCTCAAAGCGTTACTGTTCAGTACTCAATATATTGTTCTCAGTAACGTGTCGACTCTATTTATAATTCTTTATTGGCCTATAATTAGACCGATTTGTTACATCTCCACTTTTGTCAATTGGTGTTACTTTGGCCTTTTTCAGGCAAACAGGAAAAGTGTGGGATTCAAAACATTTATCCGTAACTATTACCACCCTATTCCTATCCTATTTCAGTTGGCAATTTTAGTGACTTAATTGCATCATTTACTTCATCTAGGTTCGTTAAATCTAAACTCAGATTATTATATACATTGTTCCATTCGATAGGCATATTTAATTTATCTGTTACCGTGGTAAAGAAATTGTTCATTATGTTACTAACTTCTTGTGTATTAGATATGTTGCTATATGTTGCTATTATAATTAATAGTTTTTATTAGATTATCAGAGATGTTTTAATTTTTGTTAAACAAAATTGTTTTGTACATATTCCACACGTTTTTAGGGTTGCCAGGATCCTTCATAATTTTTTCAGAATAATGGTGTTCTTTTGCTTTTGAAATCAAAGTTCTTACCTTGTTTCAATATTTAATGTGTAAATTAAAACGGGCATTGTTCAGATATTTTTTTTTTTACCTTTACAACGAGTCTCGGATTTTCAAAACTTGAAATATTTTTATTGTCATCCATTCATGCTTCCTCTCGATATTTTTCAGGGAGAGGACACGCTTGTGTTTAGTGATCAACTAGTCTACCACTTGTGTAACTTGGACAATTGTTTCCTACTGATCTAAAACTTGCCAAACATCAATCTGACTATTGTAATCTAAGAGGTTTGCGTTTTAACTAGAGTATCGATTCTAGGACGACGATCAGATAAAGAACATTTTGTGGTCTGATAAGCTAGTGTCCATTATGTGGAAAAAGGCATTATATATTAAATGGTTTATTGCCTTTAGATAACGCCTCTTCTAGTAGCGAATTCATTTTTGTTGCAAATAAGAAAAACATTTCTTAACAATGTATCGGTGTAGTCACGTACAATTCTACTATTTTGGTCAAGTAAATTGAGGTTAAAGTCCCCTATTATTAAAGATCTTTTATAAGTACACGTTAACTCGTCAATTTTATTAATAAATTCTATTTCTTTAGTATAATGTGACCTATAGTAAGCAAATATGTTAATTTTGTGTTTTATTAACTTGATAATTAAAAAATTTGACAATAATTGAAAAAAAAAAATTGGGGATATATTTAAAAATATTTGGGATATTTATTTCCCATTTTTGAAAAATCAGTGATATTTTATTTTATCACACTGCGATGAAGTATAATTTTAATCAACAGCCGGGTTTTTTTTTATTATATCTCTATCCCTCTATTTATTCCTGAACCAATTCGAGTAGTTTAAAGTAACGGTTGTTAATTTACACCGATTTAATTTTATTTTCTTAAGTTCCGAATAAATTTTTATGACATTAATGGTAGATATACACTCAAAGGTTTTTAGGCCACTTTGCTTTAAAAAAATTTCAAATGTTTTATATGAAGAGCATTAAATTACTTTTTGTTTTGAATTATAGTATTTTTTATTTCTGTAAAACATAAAACTATTTAAAAGTAAATAAAAATTTAATTTTTTATTAATTTAACTTTATATTTAGTTTTAAATTAAATATGTAAAAACCAAAATGAATGAGATAATAATATAAATTTTGATTTAATAATTTTACTCTAAAAACGATTTTATTAATTTGAATGCATTACCTATTTTATTTTTATTTAGAAGTATTTTCTTATTTCATATTGCTCTTAATAGTATTTCTATTATTTCGATATTATTGTAAAATTTAAAAATTAATAAATAAATACAGCTTTAGAATTTTTTTACTAGATATTTAATGCATTTGGTTTAAGTTAGGAATAATTCATTATGTTAATTAATTGATAGTAGTTCTCCTAATAGTGAAAGGTATTTCTTTCGTTAGCTTAAGAAGTTATTAATTTTATTTAAATTAAAGTCGAATTTGAAAGTGTTTCAGTTTGTTTCAGTTAAAAGTGTGATTTTAAAATGAATTCTAATTCTTTGGCTTACAGATTTGTTCACTAATTTTATTGATTATTATATTTGTTGAATTTGAAGTGACTCATTACTTATATTTTTAATTAAGCTCTTCAAGGTAAATTAATTACAAATTTACAAAAAATAATTTTTTAAAAAACCTAAATTGTTTGGGCAGTATTATACCCTTATCGAGTAGTAGAGAAAATATAGATCAAAAGAAGAATAGAAAAAGAAATCCAGAATGTTAGAAGAAAGATTCGAAAAAATAATAGAAATTCTAGTAAATAATATAAAAGTTGTAGAGGTGTTTCCGTACTTCAAAAGAAATTTTGAAGGAAGATTAGAATATTTTATATTTTAATATTTATTATACCCGTATGACTATATAGTCAAACGGTATAATAAATTTGCCATTACGTTAGGACGCAGAGAAGGAGGGGGGTAGATATAGACTCAAGTGTATGGATCGGATCAGAATCGAAAAATAAATCGATTTAACTATGTATGTTCATCCGTCCGTCCGTCCGCACGATAACTCAAAAACTAAAGGAGTTAGGATCTTGAAATTTTCGCAAATTCGTTTTTTTGAAATAGCCGTCATCGCTATTTAAATCCAGGCATTTTGGTCCGTGGGTTCGAGTAGCTGCCTTACAACTTCTTTTATATGAGCATTACACTACACCTAATGAAGCTGGTATGTTTTAAATTTTGCCAAAAGTAATTAATGTTTATTATATTAATGATATAATGTTTACATAACGGTCATACGGGTATCCCAGAGTTGACACAGTCTACTCTACTACACTCTTCCTCGTTTTTATACCCGTATGACTATATAGTCAAAGGGTATAATAAATTTGCCATTACGTTTGTGACGCAGAGAATGAGGGGGGGTAGATATAGACTCAAGTGTATGGATCGGATCAGAATCGAAAAATAAATCGATTTAGCTATGTATGTCCGTCCGTCCGTCCGTCTGTCCGTCCGTCCGTCTGTCCGTCCGTCCGTCTGTCCGTCCGCACGATAACTCAAAAACTAAAGGAGCTAGGATCTTGAAATTTTCGCAAATTCGTTTTTTTGCAATAGCCGTCATCGCTATTTAAATCCAGCCATTTTGGTCCATGGGTTCGGGTAGCTGCCATACAACTTCTTTTTTTATATGAGCATTACTCTGTACCTATTACAGCTGCGTGTCTGAAATTTTGCCAAAAGTAGTTTAGTTTTATGGCCAAAGTTTCTGCAAAATTTGGTTGGTCTAGTGGAGTGGGTTCGAGTAGCTGCCATACAACTTCTTATTTTATATGAGCACTACTCTCCACCTAATGAAGCTGGGTGTCTGAATTTTTCCCAAAAATTGTTTAGTGTAATGGCCAAAGTTTCTGCAAAATTTGGTTGGTCTACGACAGAGGGTTCGAGTAGCTGCCATACAACTCTTTATTTTATATGAGTATTCCACTGCACTTAATAAAGCCAAAAGTAATTAACCGGATGATATAATGTATATGTTACGGTCATACGGGTATCCCAGAGTTGACACAGTCTACTCTACTACACTCTTCCTCGTTTTTTATAAATTTCGTGCAGAACAATTCATTTAAAATCAGTTATTTCCGATGAGGAAAATTCTTGTCAATAGTTAAAGGGTACAGTGTTATAGCTTTTTGATACATTATATTGAGCTGGGAGGTATAAAACATTAGATAGAGAAGTTTTGCGTCTTTAAAATTAATAAGTAAATCCAATAACTCTCAGCAAGACTAAGTCCGATAGAGAGAAGTGCTGTAAGAAAAAAATTCTTTTTTTATACCCGTACGAACATGGTTAAGGGTATAATAAATTTGCCATTACGTTTGTGACGCAGAGAAGGAGAGGGGGTAGATATAGACTCAAGTGTATGGATCGGATCAGAATCGAAAAATAAGTCGATTTAGCTATGTATGTCCGTCCGTCTGTCCGTCCGTCCGTCCGTAATCACGATAACTCAAAAATTAAAGGAGCTAGGATTCTGAAATTTTCAACAAATCGGTTTTATGAAAAAACCATCATCGGTATTGAAATGCAGCCACTTTGCTCGACCGGCTCGGGCAGCTACCATACAACTTCTTTTTTTATATGAGCATTGCCCTATCCCTAACAAAGCTGGGTGTCTGAAATTTTGCGAAAAGTATTCAAGTTTTATGGCTATCGTTTGTGCAAAATTTAGTTGGGGTAGCGCAGTGGGTTCGAATAGCTGCCATACAACGTCATTTTTTTAATATATATCTAAATGTAAGAAAGGTTATTATATTGTTGTTTAATTGTAATGGAATTTTTTTTTTATCGCATATTTTTTTGTCTCCATTCTTAATTTTGACGCTTAATAATAAGTAGACGTGTTTTAATTCTTTCTTAAATTCTTTTTGTAAATTATATAAAAAATAAAATAAAACAAGTGATGTAAAAAAAACCAAGGGTTTTTAAAAAAGCATATTTTCAAATTTATATTGTATTACATACTGAGTTTAACTTTGGAAATATTTACTTGGAAATAGTTACTGCTTAATTATAAAATTTACTGCTAACAGTAAAGTTTTTATTTTAAATTTGTTATAGCCCTTCAATGGGGAAGGTTTCCAAGTTTCTCAAGGATCTAACTTCATCTAACTCCCAACCAAAATAACTTATAACAAAAAAAACAACAAACAATATTAAATATCAATAGAGTCAATTAAATGTAATAGCCCTAACTGTTTAGTATACGATACTAAAACTTATTCAATAATATGCAACAGGTTCTGTAAGAAGCGCTTCCATGGAGTTTGTTTGAATGCTCCCAGAGGAGACTGTTACTCGACATTCTCGCCCAATATTTTGTATGTTGAGTCATGCTTGGATTCCATTCAAGCATCAAAATGATTTTAGATGATGTTAAAACGTCATTTAAGAATATTAAAGATGAATATGCAGGACTCGCATCTAAATGTAATGACACAATCAAATGTAATTCGGCTTCATTTAACGAGATGGCAAAAGATTACGAGTCCCGTAATGCATCTTTGAGCAGAAAGTCTGATAAACAAAAAGTTTCTTTGACGCAGCATGCAATTCCAAAAATAGATGAGCTTCTTACCATATTAAATAATACTAGTGAATCAATTAAAACCTTGACGAGTTACTACCTTGACGAGATCAATACAGTAATTTTCAAAATACTTTCTTATGCAACCCGATTAATTCAAAAACGGTTGAATATTCAAGTAAATTGACGCAAGACGTTATAGATTCAAAATTTATTATGTACTTCCTTAGAAAATTCAAAAGCAGTCAAAGAAAATAATTCTTTACATAATGAATGACTGCAATGCGGTTGCTCCGTAATTTTTTCACCTGTACCTGCTTCATCTGAATCACTTTCATCTCCATTAATTTTACCAACTAAACTAGTTGATCACAATTCAAAGTCTACTACAACATCAACGTCATCATTATCATTATTACCATCATCAACATCATAATCATCACCATCATCATCATTATCATCATCATCACCATCAGCATCATCATCATCTCTATCTAATACTTCTATTACAAAGTTAGTAGCCAAAAAAGTTCGTTTTACACTGCCACTTGATAAGGAAGTAATTACAAAACAAAGGCTTAAATCAAAAGGTTATAAACGAATGCAAAAAGTTGCATTCATTGTACTTTACAAAATTAGCTGCATCAACAACTCTTAGTTACCGCAGTAAGTTTCTAAAAAAACATTTAAATTAAACAATATTGAAATACAAATAACTAATATTTCTTCTATAAGAATCTTAGATTTAAACCTAAATACTATCCATAGGTTATGGTACCCGAATCCAAAATTTATAAAATAATGAATTACAAAAGATAGAAAAAAGGCACAATAATAAAAAATTCATAGACAATAGAAACACTTCCAACACAATTTTAATGCATAATAATAAACTTCCTACTAAACAAAAAAATTTTTTTTAATCCGTTTGCCGTTCCTTTTAATAATCATACAAAAAAAAAATATTTCCTAGTCAAAACACTAATAGCTCTAAATACACTAACTTTACTAGAGGAAAAACTTTAAAACCAGCTTCTTTTAATATTATTAATAATACTAATAATAATAATGTTAATAATAATCACAGTAATGATAATAATGATAATGAAATAATAATAATAATAATATTAATAATAATAATAATAATAATAATAATACTAATAATAATAATAAAAATAACAATATAATAGTATTAGTAATAACATATTAGTAATAACAATGAAAAGAGCCCAAATTATAGTACTAATAATGATAATTTAAATAACGTTAATATCAATGATAGAAATAATAATAATATTAATAATAACAACAATAATAATATTAATAATACTAATAATGAAAATAATGATAATAATGGTAATAATGATAATACAAATACTAATAATAATAATTTTAATAATAATAATAATTTTAATGCTAATTTCTCGTTAAACCCTCTTTTACCTCCAATTGTAAGAATGACGCAGAAATCTCTAACGGAAGACTCTAGCTACGCACTTTCCAGATTTAGAGATGAAAAAATTCTAAATTATGTGAAGCTATTTCTTGCATTTTTGCACGATGACAAAAATAATCTCGTAATTCAGGGTAAAACAAGAACAAATTTATTTGTGTTGATATATAATGAAGGGTTACCATCAAATTAAAAGGAATTATACAGTCTTTATTTTAAGTATCACATTAAAATTGCTTTCACATTCAAACAACAGGTAGAAGATTTTAGTGCTTTTCGTAGTCATTGCAATAATAAAATCTATTACATCCTTAGATCAGTCTAAGGACTGATCACTTATATCAGTCTCTCTTTTTATAGCATATTTAAATTTGACCGAATCAAACAAGTATCAACAAATATAAGATTGTAAAACATAAGGATAGTTAAATTCTCTAGCCCATTATTTAATAAAACCGAGCATAGAGTTAGCTATATTTAAGATGTATGTATAATGAGAATGAAATGATAGATTGCTATCGCAAAATACACCTAAGTCTTTTATTGAATTAACATAAGGATAATTAAAAGAATAACTATATGAAATTGGATAAGAACGACGAGTAAAGATAATATAAGCACATTTATTAATATTTAATTGGAGGTTTATATTACACCAGTTATAAAAGAAATTAAGGTCATCTATTGTGATTATTTGCCGTAGAAGCTTTATATGCAGAAGAAATTGAAGATCGAAAAGAAACACGCTAGCTACGGTCAGAAAGTTAAGAATAGACCCAGTTAATAAAGCCAAAAGGAAAACCCAATTTTTGCAATATTAAAATAACGTTATGGGGAAGTAAAAGCTTTACTAAAATCAGTATAAATAACATTTTTTTGAAATCCTTCCTCCATATTTTTAAGAAAAGTTGAAGTGCACTTAACGAGATTAGTAACTGTAGATTTACACTTTATAAAGCCATGTTGATGGGGCGATAAAAAGCTAGTACAATCAAATACTATTAACTCAAAAATTTTAGGAATGAAAGATAATTTAGCAATCGGGCGATAATTAATGACTTAATTTTTAAGGTTTTTTTTGTGAACTGGCTTAATAATAGCGGTTTTCCAAAATGACGGACTGACTCCTAAAGTTAAAGAAAGATGAAATATAAATAAAAGTGGTCCAGCTAAAAAGGTAGCACACTTTTTTAAGAATAAATTGGGGATTCCATTAGTATCAAATTTTCCATTTTCCATTTCCATTTATCATCAAATTTATTTAAGTAACTAACGATCAAATTTTCATCAATATTAATATTAGTGAACGTTGTTTTAGGAAAACTATTTAAGTTTGAAAAATGTTATTTATCAAATAAAAGTTATTTATCGAACAAAAACGGATGAGGATAGGTAGTCAGACAATAGTTTAAATTCAATAAATAAACGTACAAAAATATTAAAATCTGAACTATGATTGCTTTTTATACATTTACGCCAGGCTTAATTTTTTATTTTTTAATTTCTTAAGATTTTTAGTGAACCAAGGTGGACTAGAATTATTTTTATTGTCAACAGTTAAGGGTACAATTTGAGTAATAATAGAAAAAAGAATTGAATAAAAGCTATTGACTGTTACATTAATATCAGCAGAAGTTGAAAACGAAAGTCAGTGCTACTTAATATATTATTAATACCAGCAAAATTGGCTTTAGAGAAATTAAACCGAAAGGATTGTGCTGATTTAACAGTTGGAGGCGAAAAAGAGACAACGAAAAAACAAATGGGAAGATGATAAACATAGATTTTTACCAATTCCATAGCACAATTAAAGAAGTAAAAATTATGCCAATTAGTTGAAAAAATAAGATCTAATTGCTTCCCTTGATAATTATACACTGAAGATATGTGTTGAAAATTAAACGAGTTAAATGAATCATTATAGTTTTTGGGGACTTTAACCGTCCTCCTTTATCTTTTATTGTTGACGAATCTGATAATTTGGTACTACCAATCAACTTTCAGGACAACATAGATATGAATTTTATTAATGTATTTTATGGTAATATTTTACACCAAATTATCAGTTTTCCGAATAATTATAACAAGTGGTTAGATCTTGCATTCACGAATGTATATGATAAAGTGCTGGTAAAGCTCGCTGATGATTCAGAAAACCCTTTTACTAACACTCCTCATCAAAACGCAATCATCTTCGCAATCATTTTCCAACTGCTATGCAACTTTTTACAAAATCTTACAATAATATTTTTGTATATGACTTCCTTAATGTTGATAATCAAAGCAATAATGTTTTATCAGTCATCATTAGGACGGCCTGTCAACCGAACAGGATATTTAGATTCTCTCTCAATTCTATTCAAAGCTTTTTGAGATAATTAACTCCTTTGTTCCTAAAATATGCAAATAGGACAAGACAACCGAACCTTGAACAGTGAACTTAGGACATTGCGTAACCAACGCAACAAACTATAAAAAATAATTAAAAATTCAAAAGAGCCTAAATTAGATCCTAAAAAGCTTTTTGACTTTGTTAACACAAAACGTACAAATTACGGTTATCCAAGCTCAATGTCACGAGCCTCCATTTGATTTTAATTTCTCTTAATACAAATCCTATTATTACGGATTTATACCTTTCCGAAATTGAAATTTTTGAAGCAATCACAAAACTTGATACCAAAAAAGGTATAGGACCACACCTATTTCCACGGACTTTTTTACTGTGTCAGTTCTCACTTATCCGCTTCATTTTAATTTTAATAAATCTTTTTCCTATCTACAAAAAGGGTGATAAATGTGTAATCTGAAATCCTTAATGAAATGGAAAATGGGCACCAAGTTGATGCTATTTACACGGACAAATATGGTTGATTGATGATTCGTGTTCTAACTCTGAAAAACTAATTTGTGGTGTTCCTCAAAATCCCTCATCTTGTCTAACATTCTTTACTGTTGGGAAGTATTTAGCGGTTAAGTGTATTATGTTTTAATAGATTAAAAGTAGCCTTTCATTCTGCAGTTCGTTACTAGCAAACTTTTCGGTGTGTCACATGTTGCATTTGCTGATGATCTTAAGATTTATCATGTAATTAAAAAAAGTTCTATTATGAGAATAAGATTTCCAGGGCAAACAAAATGCACGGTTTTATAAAAACAAGAGCTAAAAAATTCAGCAACATCGCTGTAACTAAAGCTCTTTGTTTCTTAGTACGACCTATTCTTGAATATGGTAATGTTATGTGTGATCCCCCATTTCAAATACATTCTGATGGAGTAGAATACGTGCAAAAGCAATTTCTCTTATTTGCTTTTGAGAAATCAATATAATTCTAGAGATTATTCAATTCTGCCTAGCTATCGTAAGACTTAATTCATTAAATATCTTAACTTTATCCTCACGCAGGCAAATTCCTTCTTTCTGCTTTATTTTTGACGTTTTGAGAAAAAACATTAACGTTTAGTTTTTAGAAGATAATTTTAAAATAAACAATGGGAGTGAAAATACGACAATTACTAAATATTTAGTTGAAAATACTCAAAGAACTGAATATGGTAAAAATGAACCAATAAACAGATGTTGCATTACATTCAATAAACACAGTCATCTTTTTTCAACACAGATTAAAAGTAGCCTTTAATTCTGCAGTTCGTTACTGTTTTTCGCTCAGAAAAAGAGACCGTGTTTCTAAGTTTGTAAATAGGGCAATAGTAACTAGTTTAGACAAGCTTTTTGAATACAGAATTTTATTTTTGCTTTTTAAAATTTTAAAATTTAATTTTCCTGCCTACTTATCTGAAACTGTTTTTTCTCATTGTCAAAGATTTAACTACATTAAATTCTCTACATTTTCTCCTTTTATGGATCAATTGTTTTTTGTGAGAGTTTTGTGAGAGAAAGGCTTTGGAATCTGTTACCGTCTTCGACTAAATCATGTGCTACCGTTAAAAAGTTTGTAATAGAGTTTAAATTTTCCTTGATTTCCATCATTTCTAAACAAAAACTAATTTTTATTAAAATTTATTGTCCACACTCCTCGTTTACCTAATACAGTTTTTAATATATAATATTTTATATAATATCTAAGTGCTATTTGTACAAATAACAACCATGATATAAATAAATTTAAATAAAAACGAGGAAGAGTGTAGTAGAGTAGACTGTGTCAACTCTGGGATACCCGTATGACCGTATCATATACATTATATCATCCGGTTAATTACTTTTGTCAAAATTTCAAACATACAGCTTTATTAAGCGTAGTGGAATACTCATATAAAAGGAGGAGTTATATGTCAGCTACTCGAACCCTCTGCAGTAGACCAACCAAATTTTCCTGTAGCTTTGGCTATTACACTAAACTATTTTTGGCAAAATTTCAGTCACCCAGCTTCATTAGGTGCAGTGTAATGCTCATAAAAAAGAAGGAGTTGTATGGGAGCTACTCGAACCCTCTACAGTAGACCACCTAAATTTTGCAGAAACTTTGGCCACTACACTAAACTATTTTTAGCAAAATTTCAGACACCCAGCTTAATTAGGTGGAGAGTAATTCTCATATAAAATAAGAAGTTGTATGGCAGCTACTCGAATCCACTCCACTAGACCAACCAAATTTTGCAGGAACTTTGGTCATAAAACTAAACTACTTTTGGCAAAATTTCAGACCCGCAGCTGTAATAGGTACAGAGTAATACTCATATAAAAAAAGAAGTTGTATGGCAGCTAACCGAACCCATGGACCAAAGTGGTTGAATTTAAATAGCGATGACGGCTATTGCAAAAAAAAAACCGAATTTGCGAAAATTTCAAGATCCTAGCTCCTTTAGTTTTTGAGTAATCGTGCGGACAGACGCCTAGCTAAATCGATTTATTTTTCGATTCTGATCCGATCCATCCATACCATATCCATACCATACGATCCATACACTTGAGTCTACATCTAAACTATGTATATTTATGGCATCAAACACTCTACATCATCTACACCATTCCCATCTTTCCCATCATATACATATTATTTTCGCAAGAATTTTTGGGGCAGTCTCCTTCTCCACTTCAATCACTACATTATAAAATTTTTGGTTATATTTTTTAACCTGGTACACTTCTTTTTCTTTAATTTCTTTCATTTCCAGGAATCAAATTTGTTATTCATATAAATTATTTCAATTTGTGTTTTTATATCTGTCGGTTTTCGGTTTTTTCTAATTTCGTATCTATTTTTAAATAGTTTTTCTAAATCAATTTTTATTTTTTAACGATCTTTTAACGTGCTGTTTCAATTTCAATTAAAATAGCACCATTTGTTTTATCTTCTATACTTTTCAAGTTTGTTGCGTTGACCTTCGTGTTTCAGTCACTTCTTGTATATTTTTCGGTTTGTCAATTAAAGGTAAATTTTTTTTCATTTTCGATTCATTTTTATACCCGTGCATACATATATGAACATCGGGTATATTAAAATTACTCCTCCGTTTGTAACGCATCGAAATATAAGAGCTAGATATAGTGTCAAGGGTACGTATCGAATCAGCATCGAAAAGTGAATCAATCTAGCTATGTGTGTCCGTCCGTCCGTCCGTCCGTCAGCACGATAACTCAAAAACTATAAGAGCTAGAGTTCTGAAACTTTCACAAAGTAATTTTTAGACAATTTGTAGGTTCCCTATTGTTTTTGGTTAAAATCGGACCAAGTCTTCGGGGAGCTGCCATACAACTTTTTTGCACCAATATGAATTTCTTCAAAAGTAATTATACTACGAGAATGAAAATTACACACGGTTAGTTTTATAATGACTCCGGCACTTATATGAAGTTTCAAAATGTTAGGGCCCCATTTTCGGGGGGCTGCCATACAACTTCTTTGCACCAATATGAATTTCTTCAAAACTAATTACACTACGAGGCTGAATATTACACACGGTTAGTTATATAATGAATCGAGCACTTATATGAAGTTTCAAAATGTTAGGGCCCCATTTTCGGGGAGCTGCCATACAACTTTTTTGCACCAATATGAATTTCTTCAAAACTATTTATACTACGGGGATGAAAATTACACACGGTTAGTTTTATAATGACTCCGGCACTTATATGAAGTTTCAAAATGTTAGGGCCCCATTTTCGGGGGACTGCCATACAACTTCCTTGCACCAATATGAATTTCTTCAAAACTATTTATATTACGCGGATGAAAATTACACACGGTTAGTTATATAATGAATCGAGCACTTATATGAAGTTTCAAAATGTTAGGGCCCCATTTTCGGGGGGCTGCCATACAACTTCTTTGCACCAATATGAATTTCTTCAAAACTAATTATACTACGACGATAAAAATTACACACGGTTAGTTATATAATGAATCGAGCACTTATATGAAGTTTAAAAATTTTAGGGCCCCACTTCGGGGGGCTGCCATACAAAGTTTTCGATTCAATAACTTTGAATCTAATGAAGCTACAAGGTTAAAATTAAAATTGGGCAGATAAATTAATAGGGCAAGTTACTTGGCAAAGTTGGACATCACTCGGATCTTCGGACTTTTAGGGTGGGCCAATTTTTTTTTTTTTGTTTTTTTTTTTTTATTTTTTTTTTTTTTTTTTTTAAGCTAAAGTTATGGGACAATGAATGAAAATTTTGTTTGATTTTTTTGTGATTATTTTTTTTTTGTTAATTTTTTTTTTTTTTTTTACGTCAAAATTATGGGGTAATGAGTTAAATGTATAAGGGAAGTAAATTACAGTTTATTTTATACACCATAGTGGGTATGCACGGGTACCTAAAAGTTGACAAGGGCAACTATAATCTTCCTCGTTTTTTTGTATTTCCAACAATTTTGTATTATCATGTCAACATATGATACTGTTTGATCTATATTTTTATTTTTTTCGTTAACAACTGTATTTAATCACTTAGTTTTTTAAAAGCTTCAGTAAATTTTTACATTTCATGTATTTCCGCTTATTGTTCTTATTTTCATATAATTCGATTCTATAGCTCTTAACCTTTTATTTACTGATGGTTACGCAGTAAAACTACCTTTTAAAATGTTTATTACTAGTTAGGTAAAAAAATAAAATAAAAACCACATGGTTTTATTTTAAATTGAACATGTAAGTAATGAGATTTCATGTTTTTGTTTACATTTTGTTTTGTTCGAAAAAGTTAATAAAATTTGAGATTTTTTTTTTAAATTAATTTATAATATTATTTAAATTAATTTATTTAAAAGTGATAATAAGTAAGGGGAAGTATAAGTAAGGGTAAGTATATTAATAAATTTAAAGTTTAAGACAGGTTAAAAATATTAAAAAAATAATTTTTTATATAAAAGTGCATTTTTGTTAAAATTTATAGGTGGTTTCAATATGATACAATTAGTAAATACCATATAAAATTATTTAAAACTAATGGTTCAATACATCAAATAAATAAATTATTTTCAGACAGGCAACAAATTTTCATATACTTTTCAAGAGTTTGAGAAAATGAATTACAATGAATTTGAGTTATTATTTGATGAAATACCTTCAGACATGGACTCTGAAATTGAAGATTATGAAAGTGTAGAAGACTTTCAGATTGATATTGAAAAAGCTTATGAAAATATCGATGATGTGGAAATGTTTTCCAAGAAAGTAACATCTGGTTGGGAAGATGATGATAACATTCCTTTATCTGCTTGGAAAAGACAACAAAATATAGATAAAACTGTATGGACTAAAAAAAATATTGAGTATTATATTTTCAAATATTTCCAGAAGAACTTATTATGGTTCATATGTGAAGATATCTTATTAATTATGCAAAACGTTGATCTAGTTTTGCAAATTATGGACAGTACAGTAGCAAAAAGTAGGTGACCCGGTTTTTGGCGATTCTTGGGATGACGATGTTATTCTTGTAGGCTTTAATGAACCGATAAGACCGGCACAAACGGCAATTCTGAATTCTTTTAATTTTAGTCTTTCACCAACAGATCTTTCTTTAAATATAATGTAAGCATTTACAACACTTACGTCCAGGAAATGCCACAGTATTCTGTGCCACCATTTTCCCTATCGATCTCATAAAGACTTAAGCATACCTGCTTTATCTACTAAACCCATATGTTGATTATAATCAATAACCATTTCTGGGCAAGAAATTTCAAGAGTCGAGTTTTCGTTTAGTTGTTTTGCAATTAGACAGGATGTTGTAGTTTCTCAGGAAATAAACTGCCTTATTGCCCTTCCATTTAACAAAAGCCAAATTATTCTCACTTAAACGCCAATCGATTTGTCCTCTTGTCATTTCGTCATCCTTTTTCAAATCTTTTGGCAAATTTCTTCTTAATGAATTGAAGTAATTGTCAAAATAAATATGGTGATATTTACCAATTAGTTTATGAGTAAGTTGACTTACTACGCTTTTGATAAGAATATAAGTTGACTGATCCAACCCACAATATTTTAGTAGGTTGTGAAATATAATATTCGTTTCACCTTCAATTTTACTTTTGCATTTATGACAAGACGCCATTGCACGTTCCGTTATTTTAATTAAGTTTTTTTTAAAATTTTCTTTTTTTTATTATTTATTAATTTTAGCCGATAATAATTTTTAAAAGATTTACATCTGCACTGTTTAACAGTTCAATTACATTTGAATTCTTAATCTTAAAAGCCAGTAATCTCATTCAAAGCGGTAACATAAGTTTTTCTAATAATAATTTAATCAAAAACTTTTACTGTCTCCTTTTATTTTTGTTTGAAAATATTATATTTAATTCCTTGAAATATATTTATATATTTATAGTGTTAATATTTCACTTAAAAACTTAATTGATATCTCTCTATTAAGAGAGGTAAAATGTGGTAAATTTATTTAATATTCATTTTAATTCAGAATTTTTGATTTTCACTTGCTTTTTTGGTTATTAATTTTTGTTTTCAATACTTAATTTTTATGTTAACCCTATTTTGCCATAAGGTAATTAATTTTACCTAAATTCATATTTCTACGATCATTTATTTTTATTGTTTTTCTATCCGTAGAATATTTTTTACTCTAATAAGCCTCATTTATTTGAATTTCTAAACAATGCGTACAACAATTTTCTTACAATAATTTATTTAACGACATTTATGTATCAGCAGATATTCTAATTTCATTAGGTGCCATACTTAAAATTTTTTTTCGACAAAACAATGTGTTAGGATAGGAGTCACTCTATTTCCAATACTAATGTTTTCCAAAAGCAATATCGAATGAACTCTGTTGTTCGGTCTAGATTGCAAACGCTTCGGGCCTCTAATTCTCGGTTTTAAGTGAAAATCAAAAATTCTGCGACTAAAATTTTTCATACATGATAAAAATTAAAAAGAGTTTTTCTAGTTTATATTTCTACAACAAGGACAACAATAAATATATCAAAATTATTATAAATCAGTCCCAAGCAGTTAATCAGGGTGAAAGGAACCTTTTTTTTATAGTTAGGCTTTATAAAAAGTTCAAGACTACATTTTTGGGAATAAATTTAAAGCTAGGTAGTCGTTATTCTATTTTGGTAACTTTTTCATGTAACTGTTAAGTGACTGTATCGGTTTTTTCTACGATGAAGTAATATTAAAAAGAAGTGAAACATTTAAGTCTTAGGAACCTGTCAAAAATCACATGAATAGTTTTTAAACCTATATAGTAATTTTCATAGTTCCAAAAATTATGATCGGGATTTAGAGTTTTCATTAATGGTGACGTTATTATTCTAGTTTTTATTACGTCCTTTATTTGAATGCTCCGGACATTGTAAACGTAATTTTTAAAGTGGGCGGTTTGCCTCCTTTCAGAAATTCTAATTTTGAATTTTCGAATAAATGAAAAACCTGTTGACCCAATAAATGAGCTTACAAGATTTATGGATTGTGGATAAACAATAATTATAAAAAAATAAAAATACAAATTTTTGTTAGAAATTAGAATTAAAAAAAAGAAATATTAGTACTTTATTTTAAATATGATGAAAAGATAAAATTAAATACAAAATAGAGAAAAAAAATTTTAGAGATAAATTGCATTATAGAAATTAAATTAAAATCAAAAGCAAAAAAAAATTTAGTTTAAACGCTTAATTATGCACGATTTTTTCAACCTCAACATGAAAAAGATTAAAAGAAATATTATTTCCAAAAAAAAAATATTTTAATTTATTGTGAACAAAACATTTATTGTGTTTGTTTACAATAAATTAAAATTAAAAGAAATATTATTAAAAAAAAAAAAAAAAAATTTATAGTTATCTAAGTTACAATTCAAATTGAAATTAAAATTAAAAGCGATACTTATCTCAGAAATGCCGCCATTGAAAATGCAGCAATGTGGTCCAAACCAAAAATTCAAAAAAGAAATAAAAAGAACCATCGCAAATTTTAAATCACTTCGATATATTATGATCATGTGTATTATCTATAGCATTAGAAAAAATATTTGTAACCTCTACCCTATCCTCTATTGGCAAGCTGTTTTCATTAAATTTTTGTTTGTTTGATTTGGAAGTCTAATCCCTAAAAATAAACTATGTTTAATAAAGCATTCTTTCTATTCGATATTCTTGTCCAGCTGTAGTTTAGCAAAACTTCTCTTGAAAAGAAGTAATCAGCAATTTTATAACCGATTAGAAATCCAATTTTTTTTCCCACCAGTTCCACCAAAACGAGATAACTCGTGTATCTTTTAAAAACATTATTAAAATTTTTTTTGATTTTGATGCCAAACTAATTTTAAAATCTTCATTGGTTTTTATTTTTGTATTAAACACCCGTATATGTTCACAGATTTTCAAAGGGAATACTTTATCGAACTCTTCTTGTGTTTGATCAGATTGAGCTTTATTTTCTTTTTTGATTTGTGTTATTATTACAATTTTAATTTTGTAATTTGATTATTATTCAAAACTGATTAAGTAGTAGAAAAATTGAATTCTACATTATTATTTTCCAGAATTAAATTATTATTTTTCACTGAATATTTATTTTCATCTTTAGATTTTTTATAATCATAGTCAAAATATATGTTAGAATTAATTGTATTTCACAATAAATTATCAGTGCTTATCAGTGCTATTATTAATTGTTATTCGCAATAAAGATCAGTGCAGTAAGTGGAGGCACAATAATTTTTTATAGATCCATTCTTTCCATAATTCATCATTTTCCTAAAAATGTTTCTGCTAACACATATTTTACAAATGAACGATAATTAATTTACATTTCTTCACTTTCACTATCTGAACAAGCAAAAAGTACCTTAAATTTAAAGTTGAAGAAGTCATTATCACAGCTACTCTTCGTTCGAAAAGCTTTCCTCTTGAAACTTAATCACTTCTCTGGCCAGAATAATATTCCATTTTTTTCCATTCATTTGGGACAGCGGTATAATAAGTGTTGACCTTTTCTTCAGTGAAACCGCTTTAAAATAATTTCTTTCTTCTGTCATCATAAAACAATATTTGTTTTATACGCATTAAAATATTAAATTACTTAAAAACACTTGAGATAACTTATTGACAAGAAACTATAGTAGCAAGTGGTGCAATACACTAAATAAAACTTTGTCTTTATAAATAGGCACTACAAGGTAACAGTACACGAATTTTATCATAACTTACACTAATTCAGAAGGCCTGGTCAAAAAACAATTCATAAAGTCAAAGAATAAAAAAAAGCAGTTCATTTATATTTAAAAAAAAAAAATTATCTCAAATTATTTAGTATAATAAAAAATATATCACAAAAAATTTTTCGAAAACCGAGCGATGTAAGGCAATAAATAACTGAATTAACTTTGTTAAATTTCAAATATAATGTTTGTGAAAGGTAATTCAATTAAAAAACTTAAATTAGATTTAAAGTTACTATAGTGAAAGTACGGCGGGGATTGCATATGATCGAGATCGGCCCATTGATTCGGATTCTGGACCTTTTGACCGATCTAAGGGCTAAAGAACATATGAAATAAATCAGGATAACTCAACAATTAATGGCGTTATTCTTTCCTTCATGAAATTTGCACCTTCATGGAATTTGTGCTATAGGTAACTAGTAATTAAACTACGACGGAGTTGCTTATGGTTGATCGGACAATGGGTTTGGATTCTAGAAGTTTTTAATCGAATTGAGGCCAAAATAGTATAATTTCCAAACAAAATAAGATAGAATATTAAATTTTTTTTTATTAGTTTTGTGTCCGTAAAATTTAGGATGAATTGGAATAGTGGTTTGTGTAAAACCCCCCACTCAAGACCTTACCTTAGTAACTTGAAATAAAAATAGAAGCTTTAAATTTGAAATAACGGTGTTTTTTTTTTATAACCTTTGTGTCCCCGAAATTTAGACTTAATTGTAGAGGTGGTTCAGGTGCCTCCCAAGAAATCCCAAAATTAAAAAGCTTATTTTCGAAATTCATGAAGATAGAAACTTTAAATTTGATACATGGAGGTTCTTTCCTATTTCTGTTCTTATTTAATACATTTATATTTTTAAAAGGCTAAGAATTTTACCATAAAATATATTATGTTTTATATTTCATAAATTGAAAACAAAATATTTTTTTAATAAACGATTAAATTTCTTTTTTTTTTTAATTTTTATTATATCGTATATTTTATTGAATTATTACTATAGGTAATATATAAATAAGACATTATGTACGATATTTAAGTTGTGTTTAAAAGTATTTGCTGTATGTAAAATTTTATTTTTATATTTAAATGAATTATATGAAAAGTTCTAAGTTTTCCATTGTATTTTAGAAATACATTTATTGCATATTTAGTTCTAAGTTTGTCACTGTATTAGTATATAGTACCATAAAGAAATCCATATACATAGAGTATTCATCTAGAATAAAAAATGTTAGCCAATTTTGTTGATTTGAAATCACCCCAATGTGGTATTTAAAATCATCCCATTATCGTAAAAAGATGACCGTATTTTTGGTATATATAGTAAAATAAAATTGAGATTATTTCTTTGCTTTATTTTTCTTTTTATTTTGTTTGTTTGTCAATCGATGTATGTACAATTGTTTATATTTCCTTATCAAGTTGATCCCTACCAAACTTAAAACATGATTTACTTGTTGCTGTACAATCTTTATGATTATGATTAAATCCCAGGCATTTGTAACAACTTTTAATAAAGGTAAATGTAGCATCTCAAATATTCCACCCTAAGCATAATCTTCCACTTTTCATGATAGCATTATAACTTATTGTATCAAGTTCCACTATTATGGTAAAATAACTATTCATTTTATATTTATTTTTACTATTCCATATGGCTTTTACATCCGCAAATTTGGATGCTTTTTCACATCAGCAAATCCACTTTGCTTTTTCAATTTATCTACTATTTGTTTTTCCATTTTTTTGTTGACAGACAACTTTATTCTGGGATTTTTCGGTCGTTAATCACAACTTCATAATTTTCTCCTAAATTTTTATCTACTTCTTTTGTCAATTTTTCAACTGACGCTTTATCCTCACATACTACATCTTTTTCGCTTTTTTCAAAAAATTTGGTGGCTTCTTTATTACTTTAGCATATGAGCTTTTCTTATTGTACCCGTATGACTATATAGTTTTTTTTTTGCAATAGCCGTCATCGCTATTTAAATCCAGCCATTTTGGGCCATGGGTTCGGAGGGTAGCTGCCATACAACTTCTTTTTTTATATGTGCTTTACTATGTACCTACTACAGCTGCTTTTCTGAAATTTTGCCAAAAGTACTTCAGTTTTATGGCCAAAGTTTCTGCAAAATTTGGTTGGTCTAATGCATTGGGTTCGAGTAGCTGTCATACAACTTATTTTATATGAGCAATACTCTATACCTATTGAAGTTGGGTGTCTGAAATTTTGTCAAAATTAGTTTAGTGTAATGACCAAAGTTACTGCAAAATTTGGTTGGTCTACTGAAGAGGGTTCGAGTGGATGCCATACAACTCCTTCTTTTATATGAGCATTACACTACATCTAATGAAGCTGGGTGTCTGAAATTTTGGCAAAAATAGTTTAGTGTAATGGCCAAAGTTACAGCAAAATTTGGTTGGTCTACTGCAGAGGGTTCGAGTAGCTGCCATACAACTCCTTCTTTTATATTAGTATTCCACTACACTTAATAAAGCTGAATGTTTGAAATTATATAATGAATTATAGCTTTTAAATTGGAGTTTATGTTCACAGAAAATCATGAAAAATGTGTATTCATCATGAAAAATGTGTATTCAATTATTATGAATTATAGCTTTTAAATTGGAGTTTATGTTCACAGAAAATCATGAAAAATGTGTATTCAATTATTTCTTGAGGGTCAAAATGGCGGTGATCTTACATACAAAAAAAAAAAATTAAATTTTTAATCAATTTTTTTTTTTTTTTTTTTTTGTCTTGGGGTAAGGATGGTGGAAATCGTCGAAAGATACTGAGCGCAACCACAGTTATGTGTGACTTTAACACACTAAAAACACCCGCCCTGTTTTAAAATATTAAAACTAGTCTTAGAGACTAACCATTAATTTTGCGCTAACTTTTTATGATCTACTCCACAGACCTCCGTTAAGGTGATCTGAATTTATCGCTAGTTGGAGGGGCCTAGTTCTTTTAAGCCTTCTATTGACATTTGAAAATAGTAGAAGTTTTGACGCTTCTATGTTTATGTGACCTTCTAAGTGGGTCTTATGTTTTATGGCATATTTTTTTATTTCATCGCTAACAATAGGAATTCCTAGATCCCTATGTAAGTCGGAATTTCGTACGTACCAGGGAGCACTCACCATGTTACGTAGCACTTTGCTTTGAAATGTTTGGAGCCAATACATTTCTCTATATTTTTGTTCTAATTCTATTCTTTTCTTTTTGACATGTTCTTTCCATTTTAGCTTGACATCTAATGTCATTCCTAGGTATTTTGCCTTGTTTTCATGAGGAATATCTACCCCATTTAATTGTACGGCTGGGGGATTTTGAATAGGTTTATTTGTAAAATTTACTTGCACTGATTTCAGTTCATTTAGTTTAATTTTCCATCTTTTGGTCCAAAGATATAATTTATCACTTGCTTTTTGTAGTTTATTTGTAGCCTCGCCGACATTTGATCCTACTGCCATTATTGCAGTATCGTCAGCAAAAGTCGCTACCGTTATTTTTTGAAATTGGGGCAAGTCACTAGTATATAGCAAGTATAATATTGGACCCAAGATACTTCCTTGAGGCACACCCGCTTTAATTTCTCTCAGTGTAGAGTACTCTTCATCCTGTTTAATTCTAAACAGTCTATCAGTTAAGTATGATGAGAGTATATCTACATATTTTTTAGGTAATAGTTGCCGCAACTTATAAATTAGCCTTCGTGGCAAACTTTGTCAAATGCTTGTGCTACGTCTAGAAATATTGTAGAGCATATTTGTTTTTCTTCTAGAGCTTTCTCAATTATATCAGTAATTCTATGTACTTCGTCAACAGTAGAGTGTTTTTCTCTAAAACCAAATTGATAATTTGGAATTAGTTTTCTATTTTCTATTATAGGTTTCAACCTTTTTAATAACAGTTTCTCAAAGAGTTTTGACATAATTGGTAACAGAGAGATAGGTCTATAAGACTTTGTTTCGTTTGGAGGCTTTCCTGGCTTAAGTATCATAATTATTTCTGCCACCTTCCAAACGTTAGGTACATAATTTAACCTTAACATAGCATTCATTATATATGTTAACATTGTTATCCCTTTTTTCGGGAGTTGTTTTAGAATGTCTGCAGTAATTAGATCGAAACCTGGTGCTTTTTTTGACTTCAGAGCTTTAATTTCTTCAACCATTTCTATATGAGTAATTAGTTCAATGTCATTTTCTTCTCTTCTGAAATCATTTTCAATGTAGAGGTCTGACTCTATTTCATTGGGCCGAAAAATTTCTTCCAGGTGATCTGCGAATGTTTCGGCTTTTTCTTTATTATTTTTTGCCCATTTACCATCCATTTTCCGAATTGGTGGGACTGGCACTACAGGTTTTTTCAAACTCTTTGTTGCTTTCCACAAAGAGTAATTTCTTTCTTTTTTAGCTGATAAATTCTCAACATATTTTTCATATGATTTGTTTTTTATTTCAAGAATTCTTCTTTTAAGATTTTGCGTTATTCTATTCAACACAGTTTTATCAGCTGGGTCACGTGTTTCATGCCATCTTCGTCTAGCTCTTCTCTTTAGTTTAATCGCATTTAATATATCTCTAGGATAATTAGGTCCTACTGTCATGTATTTACATTCTTTTGTATTATTCCATGCAGCATTTTGGACAATTTTATTAAGATTTTCAATTGCTAAATCTATTTCATCTTTAGTTGTCATTTTAACCCTTAAATTTATATTATTTTCTATCTCTTGTTTAAAGTTGGACCAATTTGTTGATTTATTAACAAGTGTAGGCTTATTTTGTTTCTTAACAATTTTTTCATGCAGGTTTAGTACGGCAGCCGAATGGTCTGAGTCTAAATCCTCATTATTTTCTAGGCTAATAAAATTTGGAGATATTTTTTTTGTTATGAAGAAATCCAGTAGATCAGGAGTTTTTTTTGTATCAGTAGGCCAATAAGTTGGTTCGCCTGTAGAATGAAAATAGCAACCCAACTCTCTAATAGCTTTCCTTAGCTCTCTTCCTCTTGTTGAGGTAAGTCTTGAACCCCAATCGATATGTTTGGCATTGTAGTCACCTCCTAGGATGAACCTATACCCAAGTCGGTTCAAGAGGTCTTTAAGGATCATATTCTTTAAATTGTAATTAGGAGGGCAATATAAAGCCCCAATGTTTAAATCCTGTTTAAGGGATTTAACACGTATTACTGAAAGTTGAAATTCATCAGTTTCTATTTTACACTCTTCGTGATGTAGTAAAGAGTTTTTCACCAAAATTGCACTACCTCCTCGCGGTTTATTACTAGGGTGTGTCGCATTATAACATGTGAAACCTATTATTTTTAGTTTTGACTGTCTTGTCATATGAGTTTCTGATAGACACACATCAATGTTTTTGGTTTTTAGAAATAGCTCTAATGCTAGTTTTTTATTTAGTACGCCGTTTGCGTTCCATGTAGCAATACTAATTTTATTTTGGGCCATTATTTAGAAATTTTCTCGGAGTACCACTATAGCTTTTGCTAGAATTGTTTTCTAAATTAGTTATTCTTTTAGAGATATCATTCATTGAATTTAACAAATTTTGCATCATCTGCATTAAAATGTTATTATCAGCTTTAGTGTTAGGTTTATGAATGCTATTTGTACTAGTAGTTATATTCCTAACGTTAGTGCGTTTTATTATTTTTTCAGCTGATTTTTCTAATGCTACATTGTTCTGTTTTGTTGCACTAATAGGTTCTTTTGCTCTATTTTGTGATACTTGGGCATACGATAAACCGTCGATGACCCTGCTAGGATTTAAGTTTCTAGATTTAGGGTTAGGTGAATTCGACGCACCTTCTTTGGTATGTTTTAGATTACTTTTTTTTTTCTCTTTTGTAATTCTTTTGCAACTATGCACCCCCTATAGTTTGCAGGGTGTGCCTCAAGGCAGTTAGCACACTTCGGCGTAACCTTTTTGTCTTTGTCACAATTCGTTGATAGATGTGACCCTGCACATTTTACACATTTAGCTAGACGCTGGCAAAATTTTTGTGTGTGACCATATCTTTGACATTTTTTACACTGAGGAATCAGATTTGTTTTTTTCAGAGCTTCAATTTTCACTCTCATATGCTGAATAAACTCTATTTTATAAATCTTATCGATGTCCTCAGTATTTTCAAATGTTAACATAAAAAGAGGTAGTTTAACTATAGTTTCTTCCTCATTCTTTTTAATTTTTTTTCTTTTGTTTACAACTTCAATGATTTTAAAACCCTTACATTTAAGCTCTTGTTTTATATCTTCAGGATCGAATGAAGGATGCAAGTTCCTAGCCATAACTTTAATTGGCCTGGTCAACTTGTTTTCATAAGTATGCCATTCTAAATTAGCTTCATTTATAATCTTTGTTAGTTGTCTGTATTCCCCTTCTTTTTCAACATTAATCTTCAGTTGATGGTTATTCATCATATTTATTTTATAGTTAATTTGTACATCTTTCAGTATTTTATTAACTTTGGGGTATTCTACAACATTACTTAAGATAACCGGAGGAGGTTTGTTTTTTCTTGTAATGATGGGTTTATCAATTGAAATTTTTGGTTTAATCACCTTTAATTTTTCTACACTATTTTCTTTGTATATTTCCGGTGAGTGCTCCGCTTTTCTTTTTTTCCCTGTACGTTTAACAATCCACTCGGTTTCCCGAGTTAGTTCTTCTTCATCTGTACAGTATTCTACTGAACTTTTAGTTAATTGCTTTTTCTTTAGCATTTTATTTTCTTCGGTTAGAGTGTGAATCTGACTCATTAAGTCGCTACACATCTTCTCTAGTTCACTTATTCTTAAATGAAACTGTTTCTCTACTGTAATACCCACGTCTAGGGGTTTATTCTGACCGTCATCGTTAGACATAATTTTTATTAAATTCGAACCAGTAATATTTCTAGTGACATTAGCCTGGATTGCCGCTTTGTCACTGGTTTTATTTTCAACTACAGGTGGTGATCTTCCCACTAAACCGCCCTTTTTAAAAAGGTCGGCTGCGTTGAACGTAGATACATTTTTAACCACTGGCGACTTAACTAATCTCTTTGTAGAATTAGCCAAGCCCTCGCCGGCAGCCGTGGTCTCTGCCGACATTTTGGTAGATATACCTACCATATTTCTATCTTTATTTGTGTTCATTATTTTATATTTTTATATTTTGTATTTTATACCTACTACCAGGTATTTTAACTGCCGCCCCTTTGGGGAACCGACGCAGACCAGAGATCCGTCCATTCTGGATCAGTCGCTTCTGGATTTTCGTTGGATTTTAGAGGACTCGTACCCCAAGCATTTCTTACTGCGGATGTTTCTAAGCCCCAATCCGCCGGGGGTTTTTAATCAATTAGACAATTATTTCATAGCTTTCTCTCACACACATTAAGTATGTGTACATTTAATATTTTAATATGTCCAGGCCTTCTGATTTGTGACATGACTATTTCGGCTCGTATTTACCCATGATCATAGATTATATTTACTCTATGCCATGATTATACATTAAAAAAAGTTAAAAACGAGGAAGAGTGTAGTAGAGTAGACTGTTTCAACTCTGGGATACCCGTATGACCGTTATATAAACATTATATCATTATTATTATAAATATTAATTACTTTTGGCAAAATTTAAAACATACCAGCTGTAGGTGTAGTGTAATGCTCATATAAAAAGAGGAGTTGTATGGCAGCTACTCGAACCCTCTGCAGTAGACCAACCAAAATTTGCAGTAACTTTGGCCATTACACGAAACTATTTTTGCAAAATTTCAGACACACAACTTCATTAGGTGTAGAGAAATGCTCATATAAAATAAGAAGTTGTATGGCAGATACTCGAACCCACTGCAGTAGACCAACCAAATTTTGCAGTAACTTTGACCCCTCCTTCTCTGCGTCACAAACGTAATGGCAAATTTATTTTACCCTTTGACTATATAGTCATACGGGTATAAACATGCTTTAAAAATAATGATAACAATTTCGCGTAAACGGCCGGTTAACTATGTTGCGCAGTTATAACTTGCAGCAGCATTAATGTAATTGTTAATAGTAACTAAGCAATATAACTTAAGTTCATTATAGTACTACTTTCATTTGAACATTGAATAATTCAAATAATAAATACTTTTTTTTTAAATTCTTTCCTATAAAATATATTATGTACAAACATAATATTTAAAAAATATTATAAACTAGTTTTAAACAATAGATTGTGACATAGACACATTCATATAAGCAAGTGTGTGTATCTAGCTATAGCTATAATGAATGTTATTAATTATTTCATTATATATATGTAAATAAACGATTCCAAAATTATATTGCATTACAAACTTAAAATAAAAAAAAATTATGAATTCATCTTCTGCTGGTTATACACCAAGTAAGAGCGAAGATAAAATTTTGCCGAAATTCGTTTTAATTTTTTATTTAAATTTTTAATAAATAAATAATTTTTATTTATTTTCTTTCAAACTTCAAATATTTTTTATAAATTTTTTATTTATACGTCGAGTAGGATTTGGAATTTGTATCAAATTTATATAATATATATATTATTATAAATTCGATACAAATTTATATATTATTCAAACTTTAGCAACAGCAAATTCAATACGAATTTCGAACGTAGCTGATAAAATCTGAAAAAGAAAAGTTGAAGAATTTGTTATTATAAATTTACTAGCAGATTTACACGGCATTGCCCGGAAGCTTGCAAATTGTTAAAAAACAAGTTTCCGCCAATTTTTGGAAATACTAATTTGCCTATAAATGAAGCCGCAACCTGTTGACTTATAAAAATGTGACATAGCCTATGTCTCTCCCCGGGCTCTCAGAATTATTCCTTTAAAATTTTGTGACAATCGGACCAGTGGTTTTCACGTAAATCATGGACAAACAAACAAACAAATAAACAAAAAAATTTTCTCCTTTATTTTATTTAAATGGGAAAGGAAATGAATGAAATTTCTTTAGACACAATTAGTCATTCGAAAGCATTATAAGACGTGTTTTTTAGTGGGGAAAAAAATTTTTTTTTTTTTTGAGAAAACGAAAGGTAAATATTATTATTGTTTACAAGTTTTTTTTTCGATTAATTTTTTTTTTAGAAGTAGAAATATATAAAGAGAAAAGAAAGTAAGTATAAAGGTACCGATTTTTTATTTATTTTACTTTAGTTTTTCATAAAAATTTATTAAAAATAATAATAGTTGTAATAAAGCCGAACAAAAACTCATTTCTTTCCGTCAGCATGTTTTTCTTTTGAATTATTTCTTTGTACTAAACCATAGAATTACTAGTACTAGAATGGCAAAAGAATGTTCCCGACTCTTTTCTTCTAATGTGATTTCCTATCCTGATGTATTCAGACAAAAAAATACATATGCAATTTCGTATGCGTTTACAAATGGTACGGCTACTTCATTTGTCATTGCTTAAATTTGAGTAAATGAGAATGTTTATTAGGCAGTTTCTCATCAGTTTTTTTGTTTGCATTTTTACATAGAAATACATTTGGATTGGGCAGTTTGTATATTGTAAGTTATTTCGAATAAAGATATTTACTATTTAATTTACTTTTATATATATAATTGAACAAAACATCAAGAAAAAAATTTGAATAATATTAGAAGAAATTGCAGTCAATTATTTTTAAAAATAATAGAATCTCCAACAAGTATATTTATAGTTTACTTTTAATTAACTTACATATCTATTTTGATTTATCTTAAGGTTTATCGTAGGTTTATTTATTCATCGTGGAAATGAAAATAAGTAAATCAAAAACAAATCATAATTTTTTGAACAAAACAAAAAGTATTTATAGTCTTGTGAATATATAAACATTTTTAGCCATTTTTAAATATGAACGAACCTTTTGCAAATATGAAATCTACATTTATGTTAACCGTAAGGAGGGTTTTGATTTCTGTTTTAAAAAACTTTACGTTTCCGAATAAAGAATTAAAAGGTTTTTTTTTTACCCTTTTTTTATTCAAACAAAATTTTACTTATTATTTAAAAATTTTAGCATTACAATATGATTTTCAAATTGATTCTATTCGAAAATAGACAATGTTTTGGTAAATTTACAGAACGGTCATTTAATAATAATGAAAAATGGAAAGCAAAAACCAAAAGGAAAATACCTTTAAAATAGTTTAAAAAAAATCGGCTGAAATTTGTAAAACCTCAAGAAATAAAAAAAAAATCTTTAAGCAACACTTTCTTCCCATCTTAATAATCCTTTATTTATTCAATGTTTTTTAAAAAATTCAAAAAGCACAACAACAAACAAATTTTTTTAATATAATATTTTCTAATTTGTTTTCATTTACTTTTAAGTTTGAAATAGAGTTTGACGGTTCGGATTATCCGTATCCGATATCCGCGAATTTGCAGACAAAAATCCGTATTCGGTATCCGCACAAATATACTCGCGATTATCGGATAGTGAAAATTTTTAAATTATGTATAGAATAAAATTTTGTTCATTTGGAAAAAAATTTTATTTGAAAAAAAAAATCGGTGTCCTGTTATTTTAATATTTTATATTATATTATTTTATGTCGCTTAGAGAAAAGAGGCATTCTCTATCACTACGTAGATGTCAAATAAACACAATTTAAAAAAAACTGCCAAAAACAAATTCATTTGAAAAAAAATCTAAGTAGGCTTTATCTATTTTAGTCCATAACTGCATAAGTTTTTTTTTGCCGAGACGTTAGTTTATTTATTTCATTTAAATATATCAGGCGCATAAAAAAATCAGTAACATTATTTAAAACTACATAAAAATAAAAATAAGCAATTTGTTGTACATTGATATAAATTGTTATTGCAAACTTGTTAGAAAAGCTTTCAAATCAAAGAATTGAAAAAAATCAAAGGTAATTATAATTAATTTCTTTTTCGCCATAAAACTTATATTAAATTTATATTGTATTACTATTTAGCCCATGGCACCATCAGCTCCTGTTTGGGAATATTTCAAAAAAATTCCATCTTCCAATAAAAAAGTTGCCAAAGCTCAATGTTTAAAGTGTATGGTTTTTATTTCAAATAGTAATGGAAGCACGGGTGGTATGTTAAACCATCTGAAACTGGTACACAAAATCTATTGTAAACGGGATAATGATGAATCCGTTTTTGGGGAACAAGAGCAAAACTTAAAAAAAATCAAAGGAAACACGTTGATGGATTTTGTTAAACGGCAAAGTTTAAGTGAGATTGTTTCAAGATTAACTGCTGAAGACGGAATAACAATTCGTGCAATTACAAATTCCAAGTTTATCAGATAATCTATTGTAGACAGAGGATATAACCTACCAAAAAGTGAAAACTGTTATGCGACTTATTCATACTGAATTCGAAAATAGAAAACAAGAGGTAATAAAAAAATTAACAACAATTAAGAATGATGGTGGTAAGTTTAGTATAACCCTTGATGAGTGGGTAAGTGCACGAAATCGTCGCTTTATTAATATCAATGTACATGGAAATAATGGAAATTGCAACAATCTAGGTTTGGTGAGAGCTACTGGTTCGTGTACTTCAGCTGTACTGTTAGAAAGTGTAACCAAGCATTTAGAGTTGTTTAATTTGTCATTCCAAAACGACATTGTTTGTACTACAAATGATGGTGCCACTGTAATGGTGAAGTATGGAAGAGATTGTCCATCTGAATCACAGTTATGTTTATGTCACGGTCTGCATTTGGCGGTAGTTAAAACGTTTTATAAAAAGGAAGTTTTAAAATCGAATGATGTTGACATTATAATAGAAGAAGAAGATGAAAATGATGACTTCCAAGACAATGAATTTTTCGATGATGATGATGTTAATGAAGAAGAATTCGCAAATGATGATGAAGTTAAAGATGTCGACATACAAAATAATCTGAAGAACGTGCGGATTTTGATTAGGTTTTAGAAGAAATCTAGTACTCGAAATTCAATTTTACAAAAGAAAATTATCGATGAAATTGGACACGAACTGGAACTTCAACTGGATGTCAAACACAGGTGGAACTCTATTCATCCTATGTTAGAAAAACTACTCAGAATTCGAATTCCAATTCAAAACGTGCTCATCGAATTAAATGCACTTCACCTAGTATCTGGAATAGATTTCGAAAAATTGTCCAGCTTAATGAATGCAATAAAACCATTAACATTAGCTGTTGAAACATTGGGGAGACAGGATGCCAATTTATTAACAGCAAAAGGAACGATGAATTTTCTATACAAAAAATTAGATGAATGTAATAACGAGATTTGTACTACATTAAAATCAAATATTTCAACGGATGAAAGAACGAGAAAACTCTACCATTATCGATACACTGTCATGTCTCACCAATAACTCTATAAAACCATCAAAAATTGCTTTGGAATTTGCATCTAATCTGTTTGGTAGACTTTTTGAATCTTCTTCATCTATATCACCTTCATCTTCACCAGAAGTTTTAGATTTGAACACGGATGCATCAACTTCCTTGGAAGCTGAACTAGATGCTGCAATTAATTATGTTACTTGCGAAAATATTCAAAAATCCAACTTAAACATCAAAGATGATTTTGTAATATTTCAGAAAACAAGTCAAAGGCCAGAAAAACTTGAAAAATTATTTGAAGCCTTAATAACAATAAAACCATTATCAACCGAGGCCGAAAGAACTTTCTCTGTTGCTTCCCACTTTTGCGGCAAACTTCGAACCCGTTTATCTGATTATTCGCTAAATTCCTTAGTTTTTTTAAAATATTTGTATATAAATGAAAAAAAGTGAATAAATTTTCATCTTAAATCGACAATTTTTCGAGTTTTTTTATCTTTTCTTTTTTAAATTAGCTATTTCCAAAATATCCGTATCCGCACGGTTAACCGCGGTTTTCGAATAATGAAAACCGGTATTCGCGGATACTAAAAAGCCGGATATTTTGCAAACTCTAAGTTTGAAATCATACTTAAATCGTACTTAAAAGTTTCTTTTATATTTCACTTTCAAAATGAAATGAATCGCGGAGAAACTAGTAAATACATACAAACGGTACACGTACCAAATTTTGAAATTTGTCTGAAAATTTTTTCTCTATTGCCATTCTAGTACTAGTAATTCTATGTACTAAACGAACATATAAAAAAATATACCTAGTAGATACAAAAAATATTTAACGAAACATATGACTGAAACATCTGCAAAAAGCCTACTACCCTTAAGTATGTATGCCTAAAAAATAATCAATAAAAAAATGATAAATGTACGCGATCATATTTTGTTAACCTGTAATTCTGTATATAATCTATAAAGTAGCGTCATACTTAATTATGAAACACAATAATAAATGAACATATTGTACACAGTAACATTCTGCGTAAGAAACTAGAAATTACATGATACATATTCACTATGTGATTAAACTTTGTAAATTAACTTTTAAATTTAATGTAGGTAGGTATAAAATAATGGTGTCGATACGAATAGTTTTTTGTAAATTTAGTTTTTAATTAAATGCTAAGTTATATTATTATATAAATAGTTTATTATAAATAGTTATTATAAATAGTTTTTTTGGTCCGTCCATCCGTCCGTAGGCACTCAAAAAATAATGGAGCTATCTTAATGAAATTTTAATTGTAGGTTACTAGGATTAAAAGTACGGTGGGGTTTGAATATGGGAGAAATCAACCCATGGATTCGGATTCTGGACCTTTTAATCGATCCAAGAGCTAACGAACATATAAAAAAAATGCCTAATGACTCTATCTTCATAATATTTGTGCTGTGTAGGTTACCAATAATGAATTATTAATAAATTTGGTATCAGGGTGTCTCTTTCGATTACGTTAGTGTTCTTGAAATTTGAGGCCAAAGTTACTGCAAAATTTGGTTGGTCTACTGCAAAGGGTTCGAATAGCTGCCATACAACTCTTTCTTTTATATGAGCATTACTCTACACCTAATAAAGCTGAATGTTTGAAATTTTGCCAAAAGCAATTAGCCGGATGATATAATGTATATGTTACGGTCATGCGGGTATCCCAGAGTTGACACAGTCTACTCTACTACACTCTTCCTCGTTTTTAATAATTTTAATGATATGCTTTAAGGTCTTCTGAACTGTGTGGATGATCCCCGACCCACTACTTCAATTGGTTCTAAATATTCAGGACTCTAAGGACACACTGATAGATAGAGGCACACTGATACCAAATTTGAAGGTTTTATCTTTATTGGTTTCGGAATTATGCTTGTTTGGCCTAAATTCGATCAAAAACTTCTATGATCCGAACTCATGGTCCGATATCGATCGGATGCAGTCCCCGCCATAGTCGCATTACTAGTAACCTACACCACTAAATTAGTGATTGTAGCTCCATTAGTTGATGAGTTATCCTTATTTTTTTATATGTTCGTTGGCTCTTAGAACAATTAAAAGTCCAGAATCCGAACCCATGGGCCGATCCCCGCCGCACTAAGTCCTAGTAACCTACAGTTAAAATTTCATCAAGATAGCTCCATTCGTTTTTGAATTATCGTGCCTACGGACGGACGGATATGGCTATATCGACGTTTTTTTTTCCTATTTCATAGGTGTTGGGTATAACAATAAGGAACCATCGTCTAACAATGACTTTATGTGAATTTCAAAACTCTAGCCCTTTTAGTTTTTCAGTTTTCGTGCTGACACACGGACGGATGCACAGACAGACAAACATAGCTAGATCTATTTACTTTTCGGTGCTGATCCGATACGTACCCTTGACGCTATATAAAGCTCGTCTAGATCGATGCGTTACAAACGGAGGAGCAATTTTAATATATCCGATGTCATTATGTATGCACGGATAAAAATATGCTTAAATATATTAAAATGTAAATTGCAAATTTCAAAAAACTCACCAGTAGGTACTGTAGGATAAAACTTTTCTATTGTTGAGTCAAAATAGAGAAGTTTAGATCCTAAATTTATGGAAGAATCAGCTTTGATTATTAATCCGGAACATTTGGAGCAATTAATTTTTTTTGACAATATTTTAAAAATGCCTTAACCGAAAAAATATCTTTTAGCTTGATCAGCTTCAATGTATTTATGTCGTTAGTGTCATCTTCATCATTAATGAATTGACAGCCAAAATTATAGAACCAGAAACTGGAGCCTCTACATGTGCCTTAGGTAATCATAAATAAACTAAAAATATTGTTATTTAAATTCCCAACTTCTACTGATATTTCCTTTTTCTTATCATTAGAATCAATGTCAATATGATTATCTTGTGCACAGTCCCAAGCTAGCATAATATCTGTATAGTTTTCACAATTTTTGTTAATATGCATAAATGTCACTATAGGCATTGACATTATTCGTGCATTAATCCAATAGAATTCGGACAAAGAAGAGTTTCTTTTATTTCCTCCTTTTAAACGTACTCTTGCAAACAGATTTGCAAGTGGATCCTGATTTATTCTTGACGTCAGTAGAAAATTCGTTTTCACAAGTTTACAAGAGAAAAGAAAAGCCTCGCCCTTGAAATGCAAAAATTCTTTTCCGGAAGGAAGCAATGATTTTTAATATATTATTACATCATTAAGATTGAATTTTTTTATCATCTTTTTTCAACGGCTGTTTGAAAGAGTGCTTTTCCCTCAAGTTTCAAGAATTGGTAAATTTACAATGTCTTCGAAAGTTAATTGTTTATAACAAACGTTTCTTTCATTATATATATTTATACAATTTTGGTATTTCAACCGTATATAGAAGATTCTAAATCAAAAGTATATACATCTAAATTTTCGTAAGGACTATTATTTTCTTTTTCCGCATAAACACATTGTACGTCGAGTTTAGAAGAAATAGATTGTAAATTTAAATCTTTTCCCAATATTTTGTGTTTGAAAGTGATTTTCACAAACGTATAAATTCTTTGAAGAATTACGGTTTCAATTTATAATATCTAACCACTTTTTTCTAATTTCGTTATCAAGAGGAACGTAAAATAAACGATTACTACCTCCAGACTTTTGACAAGAATGAACACTACATTTTTTCTAATGGTTTTTTTAACCCTCCCTTTCGAATTTATCGGTAAAAGCAAATCTATGTTTTCTTCGTGACCTAAAAATGTGTCGGAATAGGGCCTTTTGGAAGATTTTTCTTTCTAACCAAAGCTATTTTTACGTATAAAAATTTTGTTCACTTTACCAAAATTACGGTTAATTTTTAAATTGGTACACCATTTATCAAATAAATTTTTGTTGTTTGCAAAATTATAAAGATGTATATCCGCATTAATTCTCCCATCATATTTTTTAGCCCTACAAATCAAATTCGCATGAAAGCTAGAATCAACTAATTCTTTTAAATTAGTAATTTTTTGTTTATTAGAAAAAAAAAATTTTTAAAATATATTTTATTTTCAATAAATACCTACTTACGTAAATTAATAAACTTCAATTTTAAATTTGCGCCATTTTTATAGTATGGCATTTCTTCAAATTCATTCAATTTAATAACTTATTATATGCACATATTCGTGTACAATTACAATTAATTCCGTATATATTATAAATATACAACCAATACAACCATATTCAACATGTATAGTATAGATACTAGAGTTAAAAAATAATGGTTCCATGCTAAAACAGAACAAGATAAAACAGAACATGATAAAACAGAACAAGATAAAAAAGAACATGATCAAACAGAACGATGATAAAACAGAACGATGATAAAACAGAACAATGATAAAACAGAACAATGATAAAACAGAACAGTGATAAAACAGAACATCTTAAAAAAAATATATCTAGATATATATAAAAGGGAAAGTTTGTTTGTATGTTTGTTTGTTTGTTTGTTTGTTTGTTTGTTTGTATGTAGCGAATAGACTCCTAAACTGCCCAGCCGATTTTCATGAAAATTTGTATATAGAGATTTTTGGGTACGGAAAGAAATCGTGGCCTAAAAATTTTGCTCTAACGGACCGCCAAGTTGGGGCTGTGGTGCAAGTATTTAAACTTCTTTGTTCTAAAATGAAAACGGTTTGACCGATTGACTTCAAATTTTGTATACGTGATGCTCTTTGAGAATAGAGTTGACCCTATTAACAGTTTTGGAATTTGTTAACCCATGTCGGGCCGACGGGTGGTCAAAAAAAATCTTGGGTCCAAATTTTGTCCGATTTTACAAAATTCTGCTTTGGCTAAAAAGAAAGCCCCAAAAAAAATGTTGTTGAGTTCCATTAATCCATTGCGGTCCAACAGCTTTTTATAGGTTTTTTCAATACTTTACTCTAAATTCGAAATGGTTTGGCCAATTGACTTCAAATTTGGTGTAAGTGATGCTCCTTGAGAATTGAGTTGACAGTATTAACAGTTTTGGAATTTGTTAACCCATGTCGGGCCGACGGGTGGGCAAAAAAAATTTTGGGTCCAAATTTTGTCCGATTTTATGAAATTCTGCTTTGGCTAAAAAGAAAACTCCAAAACAAATTTTATTGAGTTGCATTAATCCATTGCGGCCCAACAGCTTTTTATAGGTTTTTTCAATACTTAACTCTAAATTAGAAACGGTTTGACCGATTGACTTCAAATTTTGTATACGTGATGCTCTTTGAGAATTGAGTTGACCCTATTAACAGTTTTGGAATTTGTTAACCCATGTCGGGCCGACGGGTGGTCAAAAAAAATTTTGGGTTGAAAATTTTGTCCGATTTTTCGAAATTCTGTTTTGGCTTAAAAGAAAGCCCTAAAAAAAATGTTGTTGAGTTCCATTAACCCATTGCGGCCCAACAGCTTTTTATTAATTTTTTGGTTATTTTACTCTAAATTAGAAACGATTTGACCGGTTGACCTCAAATTTTATATGTGTGAAGCAACTTGAAAATGGAGTTGAGTCTGAAAAAATTTTTTTGGAAGTAAATTACGTCAAATTTTGGAAAAGAGTTTGTACTGCTTTGAATTACAGAAAGTTTCAAAAATTACTAGAATAATCCTAGAAAAATCGTTTTAAAAAGATTGCTTTCATACATTTTTAAATTTACGTGTGTAAACCGTGGGTAATTTTTGTGTTAACTTTTTGCAGTAACATCAATTTCAATTAAACCTCCATTGAAAGGCGCAGCAACGCGAACCGGGTATTAGCTAGTTATATATAAAAATAAGATTTTATTATTTTTAACTAAAAAGGCACGAATTAAATTTTATTAAAATTGTTTTATTATTTAATAAAGTGTTTATTATATTATATTTATAAGTAATACATGAAATATATTATATATATTTTTTTAAATATTTTGCGCATAATTATAAGTACTTGCTAACAAAATGGTTATAAGTGTTTTTTTTAAATTATTTTATTAATTAAAACTTATTTATGTTTTTTTTTTAATTATATGTTTTTTTTTTTGTTATTTTATAAGTATATATTTATTTAAATTACATTTTAATAGTTTAAAATAACTTTAATTGTTCATAATTGTTTTAATTTAAAGTTTTAGAATTAATATATAAAATTATTTTAAAATTCAAACAATTTGATATTCAATTTTAAAAAATAGTTTCGATTTAACTGTTGAAAAGTTTTTGCATCAAAATTTCTTAAATTATTTTCCAAATGTTCTGTTTTATCATTGTTCTGTTTTATCACTGTTCTGTTATATCATTGTTCTGTTATATCATTGTTCTGTTTTATCATCGTTCTGTTTTATCGTGTTCTTTTTTATCATGTTCTTTTTTATCTTGTTCTGTTTTATCACCAAAAATAATACCAACTTTTTCTTTTTTCACTCTATTTCGCATCCTCGCTAATAAAAAAAATCACAATAAAATATTTATCAATTATGAGTGTCTCTCAAATAAAATTTATTTATCTATAATAAAGATTTATTAAAGAGAGAACAAAGTCTTACAAAATAAAATTTTTATTTTATTAGAAAGCGTACAACTGAATAGAGAATTCTTGTTAGAAATTTTTATATATAGATTTTGACCCATATACTCTGGATATTATTCTTTAAATGAGAAAAAAAAAATATAATTAAATAAAAGGTGTTCAAAATTGAGGTATCATTTTGATTTTGCCGCCATTTTTTTTCTACCTGGAATTTTTATACGAGGTTTCTTTAGGTATATTCTAAATACATTCCGGTTAGTTAATATGGAACGTTACACGAAAGAAGAACGTGTTTTTGTTATTACAACATTTTTTGAAAATGGTAAAAGTTTTCAAGATGTAATTGGAAATTTCGAACAAAATTTGGTAGAGAAAATGCTCCAACAAATCGTGCCATCAAGCTGATGGTTGATAAATTTCCAGAAACTGGATCTGTTCTTGATAACAGAGGCAACATTTATCAACGTAGTGGCCGTTCAACCGAGAATGTAGCAGCTGTGAGCAGAAGTGTTGAAGAAGATCCAAACACTTATATTCGTCATCGTTCGCAGCAATTAAACATCAAACCATCCACATTATTCAACATTTTGCATCGTGATCGCCATTTAAAGGCTTATAAGATCCAGCTGACGCAAGAATTAAAACCAACTGATCATGCATTACGTCGGCAATTCGTTTCTTGGCCAATCGAAAAACAAGAAGAAAATGAGAATTTTTTTAACAAAATAATCTTCACCGACGAAGCTCATTTTCAGCTCATTGGCTACGTCAATAAACAGAATTGCCGCATTTGGGGTGAAGAGAATCCAAAAGTTACAATTTGTTGTGGTTTTTGGTCAGGAGGAATCATCGGACTATATTTTTTTGAAAACGCAAATGAAAATGCGATTACGGTCAATGGAAATCGCTACAGGGAGATGATCCGAAGCTTTTTGTGGCGGGAAATTCATGATTTGGACGTAGAGAATATGTGGTTTTAGCAGGACGGTGCCACTTGTCACACAGCAAGAGAAACAATGGATCTTTTGAAGGAAAAATTCGAAGATCGCATTATTTCTCGTAGAGGATGAGTGAATTGGCCACCAAGATCGTGCGATTTGACACTGTTGGATTTTTTTTTGTGGGGTTTTGTGAAATCGAAAGTGTACACCAATAATCCCACCAAAATTTAAGAGCTTAAAAACAACATTATCGAGCAGATTTCAACCATTGAGAACAGTTTATTGAACAATGTGATTCAGAATTTTGGTAAAAGAATTTTCGGAAGCCTGCCGAAGTAGTAGGGGGGCCACTTGGCCGACATAATTTTTCATTATTAACCGGAACTTATTTACAATAAATTTGCCATTACGTTTGTGACGCAGAGAAGGAGGGGGGTAGATATAGACTCAAGCGTATGGATCAGATCAGAATCGAAAAATAAATCGATTTAGCTATGTATGCCCGAACACCCTTTATATAATATCTTAGCAGTAAGTAAGTTTTTTAAAAATAAAAGCGAAGTATATCTATTGTTAAGAAGTAAGTTCACTCTCTTTTACCAAACTTTTACTAAACCTAATACATTTTTTACAACAAAAAACTATATGTGTATAATTTAACACCATGTACTCAGCTAAAAATATTTTCAAACGAGCCCGCCACTATATATACACGAGATTTTAATTTCAGTAAGTCCTATACCAAATACATTATATTCATACATAGACAATTTTCTAAGAGCCCGCCTTTAAAATTACATTACAAAAATACATAGTTGTTTTTTTTTCATACATGTTTTTCCTATACACAATGAATGTGAAACAAAAAAAATATATTGTATATGCTTATACACATAGAGTTTCTTGTTGTAAAAAATGTATTAGGTTTAGTAAAAGTTTGGTAAAAGAGAGTGATCTTACTTCTTAACAATAGATATACTTTGATTATGGTATCCAGACAGAAAATCAAATATTTCAGAAAACTAAAGTTAAATTAAAATTTTAAAGTCGTTTAAAAACTGAAATTTACATAACTTTATATTTTAACAATTACAATTTATTATATTTTAAAGTTTATTTTTGATTTATTACTTACGAAGGACACACTATGCAAATTTAAGTTCTATGTATCACTGTGTATGTTTACTATATCAATTTCAATCTTTTTTTTAATTTTCCGTCTTTTTCTTGCATGAAATATTCCTATTCTTATCTACTTCCAACAATTTGAGTAAATTTTTGCATATGTATGTATGGAAAGAGTAAAAGTTAGCAAAAAAATTTTTGATTACCTGACCAAGTGAAACTACTTCTTAACATAATATTTTGCACATAATATAAAAATATAAATGTAATCATTTATATTTTTATATTATCTTTGGATTCTCGTATTACTTACTGAAGGTTATAATAAATTTTTGAATTAGTAAAATAGTTAATTGTTTTTGGAATTTGTCTTTGATAAATTTAGTATACCAATTTCTGATCTCGCTTTCTTAATAGAAATAAAAAATTTCTCGTTTTTAATTTTTGTGTATCTTTGTTTATATTAAAATGATTTAGTACCTTGATTAGTTATTTTACTTTTAATTAATTTTTTAATTTTGTTCTTTTAATTTAGTTATTTTTTAATGTTATACATAATTCAATTTTTAATTTGAAAAATTCTGATATAATATATATAGAAATATAAAAGTATTAAATAAGAAAGCAAATACTACAGAACACTCTTGTTCTAAATTTCAGGATCGTTATTAATTCCTGATATGCTTGCTAAATCTTTGTAAGAGTGGGGGAGGCACCTGAACCACGACTCCAATAAATCTTCTGTGTTAGGAACGTAATGGAAACAAAACAGAAAACTCGTATATCAAAATTAAAGATTTTATCTTTATTAAGATGTGCTTGTTATACCTTGGGAGGTGCGTGCGAGATATCCGAAAGAGTAGTGGTTTTGTTCCCATTTTTTAAGAACATAAGGAAACAAAACCCATCTGCCAAAGTTGATGGTTTTATCTTTATTTTAAGTATCTTTATTAATTTCGAAGATAAGCTTTTCAATTTTGGGATTTCTTCGAAGAGGCACTCCAATTGAGCCCAAATTTCGGGGCCACAAAGGAAATAATAAGAACGCCCTTATATCAAGTTTTAAGCTTGTACATTTATTTCAAGTTACTATCTTTATTAATTTCGAAGGTATGATTAAAGTCGTTGTGTGGGTGGTACCCGAACTACTACTTAAGGATACAGAGGAAATATGAAGAAACACCCTAATCTTGCCAACGGACGGACGGACGGACATCGCGATACCGACTTAAAACGTAACTTCCCTTCGGTGGGAAGAAACTAGATACTAAAGTTAATATACCCTTTTAGCTATTATGTAGGTGTAGGGTATAATAAGTAATGGAATAAATTGTAATGTTTTTAAAATAATTAATTTTATTTTTGTTTTTATATTATTATAATTTTTAATGAATTTATTTTTTACATTCTTTTTTTTATGTATCTTTAAGTGCATTAAAGTTGTAATTTACTGTTCTTTCTTTATTTTTTCCCTTAATTTAATAAAACACATTTTTTTTATTCATTTTTAGACCTACGACTCCGAGTATGACAATACAGGCTCTGTGCAATGCAATTCGAAGTCAATTGTACTTTTCTCAAATTACAGCATGGTCAGACTCTATAAAAAATATGAATCCATTTGATAAAGAAATAACAAATAACGCAAGAATAAAATCAAGCCACACAACACTTTACAACAACATTTCACATTTTGGAACTGATTTAGTTCCACCTATAACAATCAGTTCGGATTTGTCAACAATAAAGAAACCACGTTTAGATATATTTTACCGTATCAAACCATACGATTCGACTGCCTCGTTCAATGCAAAACCAAATATTCATAATTTTCCAAATGTTTTAATAACAGGAAATAGTGCAATATCGGTTTGCTTAAAAAGTCTTCCACGTCTACAAGGTGGCATACCAAAAATAGCAGAAATAACGAATAAATCATTAATACAAGCATCCAATTCAAATAATTTAAAGGTAATAACAACATTGAATCAAAATATTTTCATTGGTTATAATAAAACAAATACTAACAATTTTCAGCAACAATTGGACTCATTTGATGAATCTCAAACTTTAGCACAATTTTGCCCTATGTTATTGGATGATAACCTTAATATACCATGTACTGAAAAGGGTAAACATAAGTGCTGCTACGATGAAGAGGATGGTATAAGTTCTGATACATTAGGAGAATGTAGCGGTAATAGCAGCAGTAGTGGCAGTGCTGATATTGAGGAAACTATAAACCCATTAAACATGTCTCATCGTGAAAAACAATTGATGAAATATCGTAAAAGAATGATGAAACGAGATAAAAAAAAGACTGCTACAAACACAAATATTATTGATAACATTAATGTCCAAGAACCAATTAATTATAAAACTATTACACCGTCAATTTCTACTTCAAACCTAAATAAATCAAGGAATGATATTGCTAGTTGCGAAGAGCCATCTTGTAAAAATAGAGACGAAAATAAGTTATGTCTGTCGGATGGAAAAGCCCAAATTGATGAAATACATATGTTGCAACAACAACAAGAGTTTGGTTCTATAAATTCAATTGGGTTACCTCTTTATCAACTCAATACAAACAGTATTTCTGAATCAGTCCAGACTCAGCATATTGAAATGATTTCTATAGGAACACAAACAACTGACTTTATAATGTTACCATGTTGCGACAAATGCGATATTGAAATGTCTGCCGTTTGTTTTAAATGTGGTATTTCTGAAAATAAAAAATCGTTTTTAAATATAAATACGCATTATAAAGGCTATAAATGTTGTTCAAAAAAAAAAAACTCTAGCGAAGGAAAATTGGAAAAAGGTATGTTTTACTATGTGTAATATTTTTTGTTACCGAATTCTAACAAAATAATAATTTTTATTTTTAATTTAGGAGAGCTTCTTCTTCGAGCTATTCAAAGGGTTCCAAAAATCAAATCTGAAAATGCAAGTGACGAAAATCATTCATTTAATTTGTTATTCCCAAATTCCATTAAAACATCTTGTGATAATAATACAGCAAAAACTAACACATCAACTTTTTCGCTTAACGATTGTCAACTTTGTAAAAGACAAAAAACCCAACATACTTATAAACAAAATAAAAATTCGAGTTGCTTAAGCTATGAAAATTCAAAATTTAAAACTGCCAGTCAGATAAGAATGGATGATATTAAAAGAGAAAATTCAAAAATTGTAAAATCAAGTTTTGAAAGAAACTGCAACTGTTCACCTGTCAGTTTAACTGTTCAAATGGATGATATTAAAAGAGAAAATTCGAAAGTTGCAGCACCAAGTTTATATTCCATACCTCCTTTGATTATTGACACAAACAATTTTAGTTCTAAGATCGTGTCTAGACCCTCTACGTACAAAACAAATAACATTCAATTTGAAACACCAAACTCTAAACAAATTTATCGGCAACAAATTCATAAAATAAAGAAAGCAAATGAAGTTTCAAAAACCATTCCGGTGTTACAAGTTATTCATAATATGAAAGAAGGGGAAGTTAGCGAAACAACAAAAGCTTTACCAAAAATTAATTTAGTTAATGCTTTCTGTGGATATAATCAAGCAATACCGACACCAATATCAATTTCAACATCACCAACACCAACGCCAATAACAATAAATCAACAAAATAGTTTCATTAGTTTGCCGGATTTTGTTAAAATTGAGAAGAGTTTAAATAATGTGAGTGCGTCAGAAATTCCTGTACAAAAATCAAATTCAGCTCCATCTTTACCAAACTCTCCATCTTTATCACCACGTTTCATTAAGCAAGCTGCAATATATAAACGTAGGTCACGTCATTTATCTGATCGATCAGACCGTTCATCTTTAGGTTCCGATGATTTATCTGATGAAGATTTAGAAGGTCTGTACCCAAGTCCTCTAACATCGCCTATAAAAAGTAAATTTTTTACAAAGATGTCTGCATTTGCACGGCGTCCACTCTTGGGAAATTTAGAAGAAAATTTATTTCAGAAACGTTTTGTACCAAAAGTGAATGTTACCGGCTTTAAAGTACTTTTAGGTGCATCTGGTCAATTTTGTCCAACACAATTAACTATTCCGGCAGCTTCTTATTTTTATGAATTAGATGGTGAAATCTTAAGTACACCTTATATTGTAGGTATTTAATAAAATTTAGAATTTTCTTTTATATTTTTGAATTTTAGTGTGAAATACGTTTGTCCCGCAAAGGTTATACAATACCACGTTTTGGAACTATACAGGCAACACTTTTAAATCCTTTTGGGACTGTAGTTCGAATGTTTGTGATACCCTATGATTTTCGTGATATGCCACCGATGAATCAGACTTTTATTCGTCAAAGAATTTTAGCTGTAGATCCTGATACTTTAAGTTTTTATGAATCCTCCAGTCGTTATAACAATAAAAATCTTAATATTGAAGATAATAACAATAAAAACATTAATGATGATCATAATAATAAATATAGTAATTACAGTAATTATAACAATAGTAATACTAGTAACAACAACGATGAAATGAATAAAAATAATTTTAGCAGTAATGATAGTAATAATAATAATAATAATAATAATAATAATAGAAATAACAACAATGATAATAAAAATAACAATAATATCAATATCAATAAAAAAAATAATGATTCAAATATAAATAACAAGAAAAATGACAACAATATTTATTTCAATAAAATAAAGTTAAACAATAATAGTGATAATTTTGAAAACAGTGTGCCACATTGTTCAAAAGAACATTTAAGTTCTTTAAGATATTCCATTCATTTGAGGTGAATAATGGAATAATATAATTCCTTTACCTATTTCAAGTTTATTCAATAAGTTATGTTTAAATATTAACTTAATCTATTTCCTATATTTTATTGTATTTTAGATTTCAAACATCAAGATCTGGTAGATTAGCTTTGCATACAGATATAAAATTTTTGATCTCACGTCGGACAGATTGTGATACAGCTGCAGCCCACGCAAAAGGTGCAATTGAATCTCCAAATGAATTACGAGTTGTTACAATAACACCAGAAAAGCCAAAGTATAGTGCACGACAGGAGCCACCAAATTCCAATAAAATTTAGTAGCTAATAAAATATGTTAGATCGCAATCATATAATGTTAATTTGTTTTCTATTTATAATCTTTTTAAAGCACTCCTTAACAGTTTTTTTTTGAAATTATGTTAATAGCTATGATAGCAATTTATCTTATGGTACCAAAAATACTTTAGTAAGAAAATCAAAAAATATTGGTAGAGGAATCAAAGTTAAGATCTTTAATATATTATTTATTTACTTTATTAATAGCTAAATGTTTCATTGCAGTCTAATAATAATTTCCGAGAATCACAAACAATAATAAAAAGTACTACAATATATATTTTTTTAATAATTTAAAATTAAAGATAAATCACTTACTTTGATTTTATGAATAAATAAAAAAATATAATATTTGACTTACAAAAATTGCAATGTTTAAATGCTTTGTGGTTCTTAAAAACAGAGAATTATGTTTAGAAATTTCTGTAATTAAGAGGAAAAATTTTACCATTATATTATAATTTAGAAAAGGAATAAAATAGAAAACAGAAAAATAGTACAATCGAGTCTACAGTATAATAAAGTTGTTTGATAATATATCGAATTGGAAAAAAAAATAGATATCTCACCTTAAAATTGTAAAAATTTTGTTGCGCTCATATCGATCTAATGCGTCTTCTTTATTTTAGCAGTGTGTTTAAAACACATCTCATGTTTGTTATCAGTTTCACAAAACAATGATAATTTTTTGTAGCATAAAATATAGAAATATCAAACTAAATCGCGTTTCAAAAGTACTTTATTTAAATAAATTTGCATACATTTAGTTTCATAATTTAGTTAAAATAAATTTAAATGCATTATTTTATTATAGTTGCTCGATGAAGATTAATGCAAAATGTAATTTAAATTGTTTTGATGCAAAATATTTTTATACGTTTAAGTGCATCATCTTGTTGAACCATAAAAATTCAATTATTCAGTTGAAAAAAATATGCATAATCTGCAAAAAATTAATTTACCAAAATAATTTAATATTTTTAATTAAATTATTTTATATATATTTTTTAATTTTAGTTCAAAACGGTTTTCTTTCCAAAAAAATTAAAAAAACTGGCACAAAACTTTTATGCGAATTTTGTGTGAAACGCCAACGGCGTTTTTAATTGTTTGACAAGATTGTTTGCCGTGCTTTATTTCTATTTGAAAATTGAAAGCTTTGCCACATATCACCAAATCAGAAAACTTATATTACTTTCCTGTTTTTGTTGAAATTTTTTTTATATTAAATTATTATGGAAGTTGCTGTTGATACTTGATCTTGTACATTATAATTATTTATTACATTTTTTTTATAAATTAAAATGTATTAAAACATATAATGCACACGGCCATCATTTTATCGTATAATATAAATTTCTTATTTACACAATTTTTAATGAAAATTTTATTTCATAAAACCACAATGCTATGTGTTAATAGTGCAATTAAAAATCATTTAAACCAAATTAAAATCAAGTGAACCCCTAATTCATAGTTTTTCACATAAAACTAATTAAAAAAACTGAATTCACATCAACTTAAATTTTAAAAATATGGTATAACTTTTTTTTTACACTTTTCATATGATTTAAAATTTGAATTTTATATTATATGATGAAAAACAACTATTCAAATAGATTTTTAGTTATTACATTTAACACTTGATAAAATGATTATTTCAATAGTGTTAGATAGGTATTCAATATATTTTATTTCATAAACGTCCATCAATATACGTATAAGTTATTTGATTAAAGCAGTATTTTCTTTAATATATGACAGTTTAGCTAAAAGTTTTATAATAAATTATAATTACAAAAATAGATTCTAAATTGCACTATAATAAAAAAAACACCTTTATAAAAACAATTTAGAGTTCCATTGTTATCAGTAACCGTTGAACTTTAATAAATATTTGTTTACAATAGTCGTAGAAAGTAATTTTAAATATGATTTGTTCTTGATAAAAATATTGAAATCGAAACCGATCTGTACCTACGTAATTGTAGCATTTCTGTGATACGATATGAGTGCATAGTGATTTTTTAAAATATTTATTATATTATTTTTTTGTTTGACAATATTATATTTTATATTTTTGAATTTAAAAAATCTTTGTTGTTTATTATTTTAAGCTGAAATTAATAATATTGTATATAAAAGTATGATTTTTACAAACGTAAATAAAAGTTAAAATTATAATTAAATTTAAAAAAACAGTTAATAATTTTATTTTTTTAACATCTTTTTGATCAACAAGCAAAAATTCTTATTCAAGCTAAGAATTAACTAATCAACATGCCCGGGAATATACTTTTGATAAACATTTAAAATTAGACAATAACGGGCCCCTTTCCTTCACTTTTGTATATAAGTCACCACATCGTATCGTATCAGAAAGAAAAATCGAATTTGTTTGATAAACGGTTTGCTTCTAACTCGTTAATGCCTCAGTCAACTCAAAGACCCCGGTCTATCGCAGAAGTTAGCTGCTCCTTTGGCAGAATACTTTAAGACACGAGCAGTGATGAAAATTTTTAAAAATTTTGATGCAAAAATATCAAGGGTACAAAAATATAACGGTTCTTACAAACTCATATACTTCCATTTCAAAATTTCTGCGCAATCATTTCCATCTTTCCTTAGTTTGGAAAAATTTGGGCTGGTGTTCAAATAAGGGCTCTGGGATATCTTGGTAAAGTGGAAAGTATAAAAACAAAAAAAATCGTATTAAAATTTTATACATATTACATATGTTATTGTGTTACATATATTACTGAAAAATAGTTTAAAAACAAAGCAACAAAAGAAAAGAGACGAATTAAAATATCTATTTAGGTGTTTTTGGTATCACTTATTAAAAAGATTCTGTGACTTTACGTTAATGTTCAAAACACAAAAAAATTGTTTTTCTTTCTTGAGAAATTTAACTTTCATTACTTTTTATTAGGGCAAATAAAAATATGCATTAGCATGTTTTTTTCCTTATGTCTTATCGATAAATGAACAAGAAAGTAGTTCGTTTCAACAAAAATTATGAATTTTAAGCTAGTTTTGTTAGGGCATATTTTTGCATATTTCACTTGTTACAGCATATTTTGCATATTTTAACTTTTAAGAGCATTTTTTTGGTATATTTTGACAATTTTCGTTCGAAAGATCATAATTTTTTTATTTTTCTTGCATTTAAAATATTTTTCATTAACATAAAAATTAATGACACTATTTAGATATTTATTTAAAATATCATTCTTTTAAAATAAACATGTAGGTATTAGATATTTAAAGAAATCTCTATGTATGCATGTAAATATACATATTTATTTTATTATTCCTTTCAACTTGATTCAGAAACTTTCAACTTGATTAAAAACTATATCTGCAGCTTTGACTGGTGAAGCGATACACAATTCCATAATGAATTATACTATAAACGAAACTATTACATTTAAATTCGCACCAATTAACTTAGTTAATGTAGAAATGAGCTTTTAAATGTACAAAAGCGTCCTACGATCGAACCGGAATAAGTTCTTATTTGAAAATTTAAGTGAAATGGTTGTGATATATTGCAACTAAAATTTCAGTTAAACTTAGTTTTTAATTTTACTAGATGTAAGATTTTCGTTATTTGGATTAATTTTTATTTTAATTTATGTTTACTTAATTTATGTTTATTTATTTTTTTTAATTTTAACTTATTCTACTCTCTAATTTATCTTGTTTTAATTTTTTAATTTCATGAATTATTTTTTTTTACTTCATTAAATTTAACTCAAAAATAAAAAATTATAATAAAAATAATATATAAAAAAGTAAAAAACTATCTGCTTTTAATTCTTAAATTTAAACAACTTTTGAAGATGGTGTCACTAGGGTGGGCTAATATTCATTTTATTTCAAGCTTTCTAAGTAATGGATCTTTTTTTATGTATTTGATATCCTTTTCATAGAGCATATTTTAAATGCTTAAAATAGATTTTTTAGAGCACATTTTAAGCGCTTAAAACGAATTTTTTAGAGCATATTTTTATTTGCCCTACTTATTATTATGCCAATTAAACCAAGATTGAACTGGTGAACTTTAAAAAAAAAGAATTATTAAAATGCGATATAATTTTTCCGAAACAAAGCAAAAAATCAAATGAATATTCAAAGTGTGCTGTCGAAAATAATGTTACAAAAAAAGTAGTACATTTTGAGAAAGGAAAATGGTTAGAATTAAGTTTTAAAAATTTATAAGCTAAACTACAAAATATAGAAGCAGAAACATATAATCAACCAAAAATTAAATTATTGATTGATTTTATACATTTTATACATATATACATTTTATACATTAACATAAAAAAGTTTATACATGGCAAAAAAGTGAAATAAAATAAAAAATTTAATTTACTAGCTGATAATAAGAATTAAGAAATGAATAAATAATAAAATACCCTCCAGCATGTAAAAATGCATTCTTACCAGTGTGGTGGTCTCGAGATCGATTCCCGATCAGGGGACAAAATATAATATCACCAATATTGCATATTTCCCACATAGAAAGTAGTTTATCCTAATAAAAATAATAGCTAAAATTATAAAACTATAATTAGTAACTAATGATATATAGTTAATTACATATATTAAGCCAATAAGCACGTTCCTTCAATTCTATACCTTAATAAACACAATAAACACAATACAAAAAATTTATAATTTAATACACATGCCCAAGAATAGCAAATCCTTTTGAACTTTTGCTAAAAATTTAATACATATCAGATTCAAAAGAAAAAGCGAATTTGTTTGTCAAAGAGTTCGCTTCTAACTCGTCACCGCCTCAGTCAACTCAAAGACCTCTAAATATTTCAGAAGTTGGCTGCTCCTTTGGTAGAATATACTTTAGGACGCGAGCAGTGATGAAAAGAATATTGATACTAAAAAATCAGCTGGTCCGGACGGTATTACAAGTACCATCCTCAAAAACACAACTGCATTTCAAGACCTCTGCGCAACTTTTTCCATCTTCCCTTTACTTCGGGTATTCATCCAACCCAATGTAAGGTTGCACATGTTTTTCTAATTCCTAAAAAAGGTGATGAAAGCGATACCTCTAACTCGCGACCTATTGCTATTACTTCGGTCCTTTCCAAAGTGATGGAAAAAGTTATAAACTATAAGCTTTTGAAATACCTAGATCTTAAAGGTTTACTTCATGTTCGACAATACGGGTTCAGAGCCCGTAGTTCAACTGATGATCTTATGACCTACCTGTGCGAAAAGCTTAATATCAATCTTCACCATTCTGGCGAGTCTGATGTTGTGGCTTTGGATATTTCTAAAGCTTTAGAACGAGTTTGGCATGATGCTTTATTGGAAAAATGCAGGGCTTTAGGTCTAGGTAGGGTTTTTGTTAAATGGATTGGAGATTTTCTTTCGAATCGTACGATTCGTGTTCTTATCGATGGATATTCATCCAAAGATTTTCAAACAAATGCTGGTGTCTTTTATAGTAAATGCTGGTTTGTACCCTCCAGTCTTTTTCTAATATTTATTAATGACCTACTACCAATAACCTCCAATCCAATCCATAGCTTCGCGGACGACAGTACCCTTGTTGCTTCCTATGAATTTCATAGCCGCATATATGTACGAATTAACGTTTTTCTTCTAAATAACCCATCCGCCATGATCCAGAAATTCGAAACAACTCGCCATAATCCTAAATCCTTTCATATCCTCATCCCTGTAACCAAACTGTACATTTGTATCACAGGCTTTCTTCTAAAGTTTGGTTCAAAAAGGGTGTGGTTTTGGTGTGTTAAAATCCCACACTACCCAGAGAAAGACCGCATAATTTCAATGGGTGACTTTCGAGCTTTCCATTCCCTCGTAAAAAAAAAAATCTATTGTTAGTTTGCTAACGTAATGGATGACAGGAAGCTACATGAAAATATCACCATGGATGTGTGCCACCAATTCTTATACGCGATAACATCTGGCGGTTAAATTGAACACGTGTCTTCTACCAGATGATAGGTAGAACAAACATCTAAAGTAGAATAGCTACGGAAAACTAATCACTTGCCTAGTGAAAATTACGATTTTCGAAACAGAAACAATGCCTCGGATAAATAATGGAACCACGGATACGATGTTCGGAATTTTCAACTTCTTCGTGCAGCATCAAAATTAGCATAACTTGATGATCAAATATCAACACACAAGATAAAAATTATAGGGTTTAGTGAGATTAGATGCAATAGAAATGAAGGATGTGAACGGGCAATGGAGACAAGATGATATACAGTCGGAAGCAATCTAAAGCAGAAAGTGGTGTAGCAATAATGATTACGAAAAAAATGAACAAATCTTGAATTATGGAAACCAATCTCAGATATAAATGTATAGATTGGTTACAGGAATGGGACTATGTAAGGATTTTGAGATCTTAGGGAGGTTTTTTGGGAATTTAGGATTGTGGAGGATTGGCAATATTTGGAGGGATATTGAGGATAAGAGGTTAATATTCTTCTTAAATTTAATTAAGCCGTACACATACCACCTTTTGGAAACACAGTGGACAGAATATGGTTCCAAAATCTCGAAATGTGCAGAATAAATGAATTTCCATAGGGTATGATTTTGGTGCGTTAAAGGCGTAAAATACCTAAAGAAACATCAAACATTTTAAATGGGTGGCTTTCGAGCGTTCCATTCCCCCGTTAAAAAAAGCAAGATTAATAATGGCTATAATTTAGTTTAAAATTCGACATTGGATCAGTGACAAAACGTGGGAACTGATTAAAAAGGTTAAGCAGTGTACTTCCAGCAGAACCACAAGAGCAACAACTTTAGAATTCAGTAATATTGGGAAAAAGGTACAAAATGCTGCTGGATAAACTTAAACACTTCGAAAAGCTCGCAATTAAGGTAGAAAAAGCGGCAAGTCAGAACAACCCAAAAGAGATAAAGTACAAATTACTAACCGCAGATACACATAAACCCAATCAATCAGAGATTAGAACGGCATCCCACCCTCAAATACAGATGCTCAATTCTAGAGATGGAAAGAACACTTCCAGGAAACAAGTAACACAAATATCACAACGATCAGAATAAGTGTTCCAAATAGTCCATAGTTAAACATCAATACTGAACCACCAAGATCAAAGGAGATCATGATAATAAACAACATCAATACAGAAACCATGACAATAGAAAAACTTCTCCAACCTAGTTAGCACTTTAAAAACAAATAGAGGTACAGAAGAAGATACCAACAACAGACTACGTAGAGCTAGAGCCATCTTTGGTGAATTAAGCCTAATGTGGAAAAGCGGCCATATAACGAGGAAAACCATGTTTAGAATATTCAAAGCAAGTTTATTATCAACACTTCTCTACTGCAGTGAAATTTGGCTGACTGCAAACAGCATCAGACAAATGCTCCAAATATTTGCGAATAAGGTGCCAAAGAATCAGCTGTAGCAATTTTGACAGTAAAATGGAGTTATGGTTGCTAACAAGCGAAGAACAATAATGAGCCAAATCAAGCGCCAAAAATGGAGGTGGATAGGCTATACTCTGAGAAAACCACCAACTAACATAACAATAATGACCCTAAAATGAAACCCCCAGACAGTAGAAGAGCGCGGCCGATCCAACAACACCTGGCGCTGAACATACGGCTGAACTAGCGAGAAAAGGACAAGTTTGGGAATAGATCAAGTTGTAAGCGAGCGATCGAGTCCAATGGAAGAGGTTAGTGAATGCCCTATGCTCACACGAGAAGTAACAGGAAAAAAAATGATAAAAGTTAACTACATTTTCAATTTATCTGAAACTGGTGTATCATAAAAATAAATTTCTTTACTAAATAAAGGCCTAAATTTTGTTCCTACTCAAAAACAAACAAATTTTACAAAAACAATTATAGAGATTGAAACTGCTATTAATTATAAAGATTACGAAAAAAAAAATAAGAAAATATATACCTAATCGGGTGACCGGACAAAAAAGAACATGATAAAACAGAACAAGAAAAAACAGAACAAGATAAAAAAGAACATGATAAAAAGAACACGATAAAACAAAACGATGATAAAACAGAACAATGATATTACTGAACAATCGAACAGTGATAAAAAAGAACAGTGATAAAAAAGAACAGTGATTAAACAGAACATTTGGAAAAAAAGTTGAATAATATTTGCGAATGAAATATTTTTTTATTTACCATTTAGGAATTGCTTATGTTTTGCATTACATTATTTTACATCTAATCTTATTTAAAACATTACTGCAGGTTGTTGTTCGTGGAAAAGTAGACTCTGCATCTCCAGGTGATGATTCCGCTTTCGTTTTCCCTATACTTGGTATATTCGTAACCTTGGTACAATACACATTTATTTTTTTTATTTGTGAGTGAATATTCCATGGTGATGATTTACTTATTTATTTTATTATTTATTTAATGCTATAATTTAACTGAATCAGTTGAAACACAAATCTACCATTTAAAATGTTGTTAAAAATTTTAAAACAGAAAATACCCCCAGTCAACAAAGCAAGATCTAGAGTGGAAGCACGTAACTTGTTTCGAATGTGTTGTTTCGAATTTTTCAAAAATTGGTAGCACGTAAATTTGTTTCGAATACTTTTCATTTATTTCGAAATTTTTATTTTGTTTCGATAGTTTTTGGCAACACGTAAGCTTTGTTTCGAATAGTTTTTTTAGTCGTTTCAAAATAATTTGTGCGATAGATATGTAGTTAACGCAAAAAAGTACAATAAAGGTAAATTTTTATAAAAATTAATTTTAAACAATATATTTGAAATTTTTGGATTAAATATTAAAAAATTAATATAATTTTAGCTACCTATTTAAAATAAAAATAAAATTTTGGAAAAAATGATATTTTTTGAAAGTGAATCTTCATCAGACGAAGAATATATACATAAAAACAAAATTGAAAGGAGATGGTTCAGAGATCAAAGTAACATTTTTGAACTTCCGACAAAGGAGTATGCATAAAGATTTATAAAGAAATACATTTTTTTGCAATTATTTTTAATTAAAATCATTAGCTATACATAGTTATTAGGTATACAGTAATCAAATAGTTATCAAATATTAATTTTAAAGTTTTCAATTTCATTAATTATGAAATGCAATTGTTTTTAATACTTACATTTTTAATATCTATTTTAACAAAAAAAAATTTAATTTTTCAAACGATTAAACAAAGATAAATATTGCGTACAAACCGTATTTAGTTTTGTACAACAAAAAAAAAACAAATAAAAACCATTTCAATTTTCAAAAGAGGTAAAAAAAGATAATTTGAATTTGAAACGAAACGGAATTTTTTGAAGTAAAACTTTTGTTTCGTTCATTTTTAATTCGAAAAAATTTACGTGCTGCCGTTAAAATTTTGTTTGGAATTGATTTTGTTTCGAATAATTCAAGTTACATGCTGTTGCTCCTGGTCGTTCAAAAACTGCAAATTAAAAAACTTATTTGTTTAGGAGGTACACTTATAACCCCTTTGTTAGCAAGTACATACAATTTTTTTTTATTTAAATATATATATGCGCAAAATATTTAAAAAAATATATTAATATATTTCTTTTAAGATGTTCTGTTTTATCACTGTTCTTTTTTATCACTATTCTTTTTTTCACTGCTCTGTTATATAACTGTTCTGTTATATCGTTGTTCTGTTTGATCATGTTCTTTTTTATCGTGTTCTTTTTTATCATGATCTTTTTTATCAAGTTCTGTTTTATCTTGTTCTGTTTTATCATGATATTGTTATATTAACAATATTAAAAAGTAAAGAAACAGTTAGTCGGTGAAATCTACTTAGAAATACCCTACACATATCTAGTTCAAATTTAATGAAAAGTTCAAAAGTCTTTTTAAAACCATAAAAGCTTTTATTAGTTTGATCGTAAGACTTAGCTAACCAAATTAACTTTATAATATTAACAACGTTTTCTAAGTATTATGGAAAAAAATAATTTCAGATTGAAATATTGCGATTAGAATTGGTTAATTCTCATCTATTATATTTATTATAAGGGATTTTTAGCACTTCTATAATAATATAAATAAATAATAATAATAGTAAAAACAAAAAAATAATAAATAATAATAAACAATAATAATAAAAAATAATAACAATAAATAATAACAATAATGATAATAATAGTGATAATAAAAATAGGTAATAATAATAATAATGGTAATAATAATGATGATAATAATAATAATAATAATAATAATAGTAATAAATGAAAACAATGATATTAATGATAATAATTATACTGTAATATTGATGATAATAATAATAATAATGATGTTTTCTAAAATGTCGCGAAAATCTCAAACTTTACAAAACCAATTCGATTATTAATTGTCAACATTCTCTTTAGTTAATGCGGGTAATTATGGCTTTGAATATATGTTTTCAGTTTTTAAAAAAATTGGTATATAAATCTATATATTATTCAAATTTTATTTGTCAGTAATTGTTATGATAATTTCTATAATGAATAATAATATGACATATTTTTTTTAAGCACTAATTGTTCAACTATTAGGCTAATAAGCCTTTCTTTATTTTAGGTTATATTCGTGTTATTCGAATTATTAATGAATTCGACAAACAATTTAAATATGAGATAGTACTAGACCTTATAACATGTAGAAACGTCTTATATTTTCGAAAAATGCAATTCTCTTTTTGTTTATATTATAATATTTTGTATTTAAATTATAACTTATATGGTATTCTATATCTGTGAGTTATATTATTCATTTAAATTATTTGTTTATATTGTTATATTAATGTATTTTTTATTGAAAATATATAACTATTAATTAATAAAGCCATTAATTTTAACCCAATAGCCATAAAAATTAAATGGTAGCTGAGTTGAATATATATATTTCTTTGTTTATGGTCTTTTGTTTACATCAAAGTCAACAATTCTTAAGTCAACAATTAACCATTTATATATATTTATATATTTTTTTTATTGTACACGTTTCAACACAATTTTATGTTCCATCATCAGCAGCGAACTAAAAACAGAATGAATTTAAAATACGATTTGCAAAAAACAAACATATAGCAAAAAAATTCTAAATAACATTGAAAAAATGAATATTTACCAATCAAATTGAAAAATTTAAAAAATCAAGCAAAAATTTTTTAAAAATGATTTAAAATAAAAAAATAAAAAAACAAGGTTAAAATATAATATTTTATCAGAGTTCTTCAAACGCTGGAATGTGGAGATCCTCTTTTTTTTAATTTGTTTGGAATGTTTTTTTACTAAATTATCTACAATCATATCCGTTGAAGATAGCAACTTCCTTTTTCTTGTTTAATTCATTTATATAATTTGGTATATTTAGTGGTAATTTATATAATCTAAATATCACACTACGGGACGTTTTGGTTTTTGGATAGTTCTAAAACTCTTTTGACATATTTCTAAAACTCTTTTGACAGTTTTTTATAAGATTAAAGTTGCTTTTGTCAACTTTAGTGTAATATAAATCAGTATTTTTTAGTAGTTTTAAAGCTTTTTTTATTTATATTGTTATACCCTACACCTATGAAATAGGAAAAGGGTATATTAACTTTGGTATGGTGTTTGTAACCAGAAAAGTATACATATTTGTGATCAACTTGACCTCCTAAGTCAATATAGCTATGCCCGTCTGTCCGTCCGTAGGCACGATAACCCAAAAACTAATTGATTTTAACTGTACGTTACTAGTACTTAAAGTACGGCGTGGATTGCATATGTGCGCAATCGAGCGATGGGTTAGTATTCTGGACCTTTTAATCGTTCTAAGGGCTAACGAACATTTATAAAAAAACCACAATAAATCAACAACTAATAACGCTACCTTCATGAAATTTATGCTGTAGGTTACTAGTAATGAAGCTACAGCGGGAATTGCGTACGGTCAAGATCAAAACATGGGTTCGGAACCTAGAAATTTTTGATCGAATTTAGGCCAAACTAAATTAACCAATTCTAATTGCAATATTTCAATCTGAAATTATTTTTTTCCATACCTGTAATTTGGATCACGTTATATTTCAAGGAGCACTAAATAAGATGCCTAAAAATCTATAAATTAAATCTAACTAGAACTTTTCAAATTAAAAGAATAAAAATAATAAAAATTGGAGTGTGTATAATAATAACAAGTAAAGAAACAGTTAGTCGGTGCAACCGACTTAGAAATACCCTACACCTATTTGGTTCAAATTTAAGTCATTTTAACACCATAAAAGCTGTTTTTAATTTGATCGTAATACATAACTAACCAAATTAACTAATACTAAAAACATTTTCTAATTACCCTATCTATTAAAAAATATTACAAATTCTTGCTACTTTATCTATTTAAAAATATTAAAAAACAAAAAAACTTGAAATAAATGAAAATATATTTATTCCAATTCAATTACAAAATGAAAAAATTCTAATTATTAAATTTTGTGATAAAAAGCTAATCAAAGCATAATATATTTAATAATCCAAATTTTTCAAAATTGCAATTATTTTAAATGGTTTGTTTATATACTTAATATTTGCTTATAAAAGCAAAATATGCAATAAATGTATTTCTAAAATACAATTACAAATTTACACCTTTTCATATAATTCATTTAAATATAAAAATAAGTTTTACATAAATGCGGCAAGTACCTTTGAACATAGCTGAACCACTATAATTAAGTCTAAATTTCGGGGACATATAGGAAATAGGAAATATATTCTTTGGCTTCGAAATTAAACTCGACCAGAACCAATTCCCATAGTACTTTCATTACTAGTAACCTAGAGTTTAAATTTCATCAAAATACCGGCATTATTTTTTGAGTTATAGTGTTTTTAAGATATATGTTTGTTAGCCCTTGAACTTTTCAAGGGTTCCAGGACCCGAAACCATGGTACAATTTCGACCAAATTGCAGTCCCCGTCATACTTTCAATACTAGTTAACCCTTGTACATAATTGTAACGTTATATCTTAATTTCAAGTTACTAGTTTAATTAATTTCGATGATAAGCTTTTACACATTGGTGGTCTAAGAGAGGTATTGAACCACCACTCCAATTGATTAAATATTAAAAAAAAATTGAAATATATGTATTCATAAAATGCAATTACAACATTACATATTTAAAACTTTTTATCTAATTCAATAAAATTTTAGACACATGCAGCAAAAACTTCTTCAGGATTATTAATTTTTGCTGTACTGCGTATACTTTTGAATGATTTAGTACCCTTGATTAATTATTTCAAATTTAAATTATTTTTAATTGAATTCTTTTAATTTACTTATTTTTTATTATTATACACACTCCAATTTTTATTATTTTATTTCTTTTAATTTGAAAAGTTCTAGTTAGATTTAATTTATAGATTTTTAGGCATCTTATTTAGTGTTCCTTGAAATATAACGTGATCCAAATTACAGGTATTGAAAAAAATAATTTCAGATTGAAATATTGCAATTAGAATTGGTTAATTCTCATCTATTATATTTATTATAAGGGATTTTTAGCACTTCTGTTATAAATAAGTATTACAATCATAATACTGCTGTTATCTGTGTCACTAATTTTCATTAAACTTATATTTATAGGTTATATAATTTGATGGTTTTTAATGTTCATTAAAACCATTAATGCTTTGATTAACTTTTTATGACAAAATTTAATAATTCAAATTTTTTCAAAATTATATAGTATATCTATTAGAAAAGCTTATAAATTTAAAATTTGCAATAAACGTATTTCTAAAATTTTTCATATGATTCATTTATATATAAAAATAAATTTTACATGCATGCAGCAAGTACCTTTCAACCAACTTAAGTATCGTACACAATTTCTTAATTATATATTAATAAAATAATTACTATAAAATATATGATATAATAAAACTTAAAAAAAAAAGAAATTTAATCGTTTCATAAAATACTATTTTGTTTTTAATTTATAAAAAATAATACATATGTGTTATGGTAAAATTCTTAGCCATTTAAAAATATTAAATTGTTAAACAAGAAGGGAAATCAAATTTAAAGTTTCTATTTTCATAAAATTTGAAGATGCTTTTTAATTTTGGGATTTCTTAGGAGGCACCTGAACCACCACTTCAATTAAGTCTAAATTTCGGACACAAGGGAAATAGGGAAAGACACCCTGATACCAAATTTGGAGGTTCTATCTTCATTGGTTTCGGAATTATGCTCGTTTGGCCTAAATTCGATCAAAAAGTTCTAGGTTCCGAATCCATGTTTTGATCTTGACCGTACGCAATTCCCGCTGTAGCTTCATTACTAGTAACCTACAGCACAAATTTCATGAAGGTAGTGTTATTAGTTGTTGATTTATCGTGATTTTTTTATAAATGTTCGTTAGCCCTTAGAACGATTAAAAGGTCCCTCGATTGCGCACATATGCAATCCACGCCGTACTTTAAGTACTAGTAACCTACAGTTAAAATCAATTAGTTTTTGGGTTATCGTGCCTACGGACGGACAGAGGGGCATAGCTATATTGACTTAGGAGGTCAAGTTGATCACAAATATGTATACTTTTCTGGTTACAAACACCATACCAAAGTTAATATACCCTTTTCCTATTTCATAGGTGTAGGGTATAACAATATAAATAAAAAAAGCTTTAAAACTACTAAAAAATACTGATTTATATTACACTAAAGCTGACAAAAGCAACTTTAATCTTATAAAAAACTGTCAAAAGAGTTTTAGAAATATGTCAAAAGAGTTTTAGAATTATCCAAAACCAAAACGTCCCGTAGTGTGATATTTAGAATATATAAATTACCACTAAATATACCAAATTATATAAATGAATTAAACAAGAAAAAGGAAGTTGCTATCTTCAACGGATATGATTGTAGATAATTTAGTAAAAAAAAATTCCAAACAAATTAAAAAAAAGAGGATCTCCACATTCCAGCGTTTGAAGAACTCTGATAAAATATTATATTTTAACCTTGTTTTTTTATTTTTTAATTTTAAATCATTTTTAAAAAATTTTTGCTTGATTTTTAAAATTTTTCAATTTGATTGGTAAATATTCATTTTTTCAATGTTATTTAGAATTTTTTTGCCATATGTTTGTTTTTTGCAAATCGTATTTTAAATTCATTCTGTTCGCTGTTGATGATGGAATGGAATCGCTGCTGATGATGGAACATAAAATTGTGTTGAAACGTGTACAATAAAAAAAATATATAAATATATATAAATGGTTAATTGTTAACTTAAGAATTGTTGACTTTGATGTAAACAAAAGACCATAAACAAAGAAATAGATATATTCAACTCAGCTACCATTTAATTTTTATGGCGATTGGGTTAAAATTAATGGCTTTATTAATTAATAGTTATATATTTTCAATAAAAAATACATTAATATAACAATATAAACAAATAATTTAAATGAATAATATAACTCACAGATATAGAATACCATATAAGTTATAACTTAAATACAAAATATTATAATATAAACAATAAGAGAATTGCATTTTTCGAAAATATAAGACGTTTCTACATGTTATAAGGTCTAGTACTATCTCATATTTAAATTGTATGTCGAATTCATTAATAATTCGAATAACACGAATATAACATGTACCTAAAATAAAGAAAGGCTTATTAGCCTAATAGTTGAACAGTTAGTGCTTAAAAAAAATATGTCATATTATTATTCATTATAGAAATTATCATAACAATTACTGACAAATAAAATTTGAATAATATATAGATTTCTATACCAATTTTTTTAAAAACTGAAAACATATATTCAAAGCCATAATTACCCACATTAACTAAAGAATGTTGTCAACTAATAATCGAATTGGTTTTGTAAATTTTGAGATTTTCGCGACAATTTAGAAAACATCATTATTATTATTATCATCAATATTACAGTATAATTATTGTCATTAATATCATTGTTTTCATTTATTACTATTATTATTATTATCATCATTATTATTACCATTATTATTATTATTACCTATTTTTATTATCACTATTATTATCATTATTATCATTATTTATTGTTATTATTTTTTATTATTATTGTTTATTATTATTATTAATTATTTTTTTATTTTTACTATTATTATTATTTATTATTAATATTTGTTAGTATTTTATATAATTATTTATAATTATTATTATTTGTCGTTATTGTTTATATTGTCTATTATTATTATTTTTTATTATTATTTATTGATATTTATCATTATTATTAATTATTATAATTCATTATAATTCATTACTTTTATTATTATTATTTATTGATAGTATTTATTATTTTTATTTTATTAATTGTCATTTTTATTAATTAACGTATACATTAAAATATCATTTGGCTACACGAACTCGATGGCTTCAATCTTACAAAACAATTCTTTCTTTTCCTTCAAAAATTTCTGTATGTATGCTCTGTTTAATCGTTTATGTTGACAATGGCTCATTTGGCGATTTCGGCTGCTAGTACAATTTAGTTCAAAGTTTCTTATAATGCCTTCTTTACATAATGCAAAAAATTTTCAGTCGATGACATTCAAGTCGCTGGTACCTGGTGTTCCTGCCGGCCATTTCCAAGCTGATTCAATACTGTTGATTGACCGTTTTCTTACTCTTCTTTATCTCTGTTTCGCTAGCTATTCCATGATTTGATTTCTTTGGAATCCCAGCAAAATTCAATATATATTTTTTTTGAGTAAGAAAGACGTGTTTTTTTGCCGGGTCTCCTTAAATTTAGATATAAAGTAGTGGATTGTAATAAAATAATAAAGACAGTGCTTAAATTAAATTAAATTTTATGATTCTTTTATTTGCATAGACAATATTAAATTAAAATTCATATAGACAATATTAAAATAGTTTAATAATTAAAATTAAAAATTTCGATAATTAAATTGTGGCGGTGAAATTAGCGGGTTGTCGCGACACCAACTTGTACGGTTTTTATCACGAATGAATTTAACGAATGAAAAATAAGCTAAATATATAAATTATCATTATTTAATAACTTTTAGCACTAAACTAAATTGTAGTGTATCAACATTCAATTCCATAATACACTGCAATAAGTTGTATTCCGTGATACACCGCAAATAATTGTTTAAGCATTATTGTGACAATTCTTATAATTAAAATAATTATATGCTACAAATTAAAGGATCATATTGCATTCTATATTTTTGTTTTTTTTTTTCTTTCTGTTTTCATTTCGTTCGTAATATGAATATACCATATGTTACTAATAATAATTATAAGCAATGCATTACATTGTGTGTGTTATATTCTTAGTGTTAATGAACGGAGTGTACAGAATACCTAGTAACCCACTTAAAGAGGTTCTTGGAATGCACTATGTCCTAGAACTAGAACCAAATTTTTAATGTAAGAACTAATTTGTGTAATATTAATTGTATTAGTAGAAATTAGTAATCTTTATTGTAATTAAATTATATGTATTTGTAATTGAAAAAAAAGTATAAATACCAAGGGTTTTTGGTAAAATAAAAAAAATGTTATTCTTTGCTTTGCCAATAAAGGAAATAATTGTGTTATTCATTTAAAACTGGATAGCGGCGCAACACGCCTAAATGTTTGAAAAAGTGCATTGGATAATGCACTAAAAATTATACAAATCAATTACGGAACTACACTGTGTCATAGGCCAACCTGTGTTAGAAGATCACACAGTACCGTATTGATTTGTCATCAATACATTTTTAATACCATCCAGAATACATTAAATGGCGACCCTGCCACACTGTCACCAGAAATAGACAGTGTCGTGGGTCAGAATCTATAATATATATTATATGGCCATCATCATCATAAATACATAAATCCAAAAAAAAAAAAAAAAAGAAGAGGATACTACAAATTTTTCTTTCAAATATAAAAAAAAAAATTATATATATTTATTTTTTCTCTCTTCAATGTCAAACGATTCTATAACAAAAATTAGAAAGCGTAGAGGTGGCAAATTAGCCAATGCAAGGAGAAAACTAGTTGCCCTATACCACATATTAAAGGAGGGCGAAGGTATTCTATCATGGGACCAGAGCTGCGAAATATGGAATAAAATCCATGAAATTCAAGATTTGAAGTACAAAGTTCTACATAAAAAAAAAAAAAAATAATATTGAAAATTAATATTTTTTTTATGTACTAATTTAAAATTTAAAGTTAATAGATGGGGTGGTTTAATTCAGTTGTTAACACCACCGAAAACGCAATCATATCCATCCACCATTCTTCTTTGGGTTTGGGTATAATTGTTACAGTAATAACTGTATATATTTTGTTTAAAGTACATAAAATGTACAAAAATTTTATAAAAAAAAGCCGTAATCGGCAATATAACTAATGTCTAAATTTATTTCATAATAAAATAATTTTAAATTTCAAAAAAAAAAAAAAAAAAATATATATATGTTTGTTTCTTCATAAAATAAATTTTTTTTTAAATCTTAAAACAAAAAAAAAAAAAAATATAAATAAATAAATCTTAAAAAGGAAAATAATATTTTTTTTACTCTACAGTTGTTTGGTTTTCTTTTTCAGAAAAAAACAAATTTTTTATATAGTCTAGTAAATGGAAGAAATCTATTCTATTTTAGATATATTAGGAAATTTGAATACAATTTAAAGAAAAACAAGTAAAGAAACAGTCAGTCGGTGCAACCGACTTAGAAATACCCTACACCTATTTGGTTAAAATTTAAGGACATATCCATAAGTCATTTTAACACCATAGAAGCTGTTATTAATTTGATCGTAAGACATAGCTAACCAAATTAACTGTATAATACTAAAAACATTTTCTAATTACCCTATCTATTACAAAATACTACAAATTCTTACTAATTTATCTATTTAAAAATATTAAAAAACAAACAAACTTGAAATAAATGAAAATATATTTATTCCAATTCAATTACAAAATGAAAAAATTATTTTTAAAAATTATAATTATTAAATTTTGTGATAAAAAGATAATCAAAGCATAATATATTTAATAATCCAAATTTTTAAAAATTGCAATTATTTTAAATGGTTAGTTTATATACCTAATAGAAAAGCTTATAAACGCAAAATATGCAATAAATGTATTTCTAAAATACAATTAAAAATTTACACCTTTTCATATAATTCATTTAAATATAAAAATAAATTTTACATAAATGCAGCAAGTACCTTTGAACATAGCTGAACCACTACAATTAAGTCTAGATTTCGGAGACACGTAGGACATAGGAAATATATTCTTTGGCTTCGAAATTAAACTCGACCACAACCAATTCCCATGGTACTTTCATTACTAGTAACCTACTATTAAATTTCATCAAAATACCGGCATTATTTTTTGAGTTATGGTGTTTGTAAGATATATGTTTGTTAGTCCTTGAACTTTTCAAGGGTTCCAGGACCCGAAATTATGGTACGATTTCGCCCACATGCAGTCCCGTCATACTTTCAATTCTAGTTAACCCTTGTACACAATTGGAACGCTCTATCTTAATTTTAAGTTACTAGTTTTATTAATTTCGATGATAAGCTTTTACACATTAGGGGGTCTAAGAGAGTTTCTGAACCACCACTCCAATTGATCCCAAATTAGGGGGGCACGCAAGAAATAGTAAAGAACACCCTTGTGGCAAATTGGAAGCTTCTACATTTGTTTCAAGTTACTATCTTTATTAATTTCGAAAATATGCTTTAAGGGCCTAAGAACTGAGTGGCTGGTCCCCGATCCACTACTTCAATGGGGCCCAAATTTCAAAGACACTTACGAAATAGGAAGGGACACCCTGATACCAAATTTGGAGGTTCTATCTTCATTGGTTTCGGAATTATGCTCGTTTGGCCTAAATTCGATCAAAAAGTTCTAAGTTCCGAACCCATTGTCCAATCCTCACCGTACGTAAAAACCGCTGCCAATAACCTACAGCACAAATTTCATGAAGATAGCCTCATTAGTTGTTGAGTTATCGTGATTTTTTATATATGTTCCTTAGCCCTGACATCGATTAAAAGGTCCGGAATCCGAATCGTTGGGCTGATTTCGCCCTTATATAGTCCGCGCTGTACTTATAGTACTAGTTAACCCTTGTACACAATTTGAACGGTCTATCCTAATTTTAAGTAACTATTTTTAGTAATTTCGATTATAAGCCTTTAAAACTTGGGAGGTCTGAGAGGGGTACAGAACCACCTCTCCAATTGATCCCAAATTAGGGGAACACGCAAGAGATAGTAAAGAACACCCTTGTGGCAAATTGGAAGCTTCTACATTTTTTCAAGTTGTTATCTTTATTAATTTTAAAGATATGCTTTAAGGTCTTCGGAAATGTGTGGCTGGTCCCCGACCCACTACTCCAATGGGACCCAAATTTCAAAGACACTTTCGAAATAGGAAGGGACACCCTGATACCAAATTTGGAGGTTCTATCTTCATTGGTTTCGGAATTATGCTCGTTTGGCCTAAATTCGATCAAAAAGTTCTAGGTTCCGAACCCATGGTCCAATCCCGACCTTACGCAATTCCCGAAGTAGTTTCATTACTAGTAACCTACAGCACAAATTTGATGAAGATAGCGTCATTAGTTGTTGAGTTATCGTGATTTTTTATATTTGTTCGTTAGCCCTGAAACCGATTAAAAGGTCCAGAATCCGAACCCATGGGCCCATTTCGCCCATATGCAATCCCCGCCGTACTTTCAGTCCTAGTAACCTACAGTTAAAATTTCATCAAGATAGCTCCATTATTTTTTGAGTTATCGTGCCTACGGACGGACGGACGGACGGACGGACATGGCTATATCGACTAAGGCGGTCACGCTGATCACAAATATATATACTTTTCCATATCTAGCTCGCTTCCTTTAGGTGGTTACAAACACCATACCAAAGTTAATATACCCCTTTACCTATTCTATAGGTGTAGGGTATAACAAGTAAAGAAACAGTCAGTCGGTGCAACCGACTTAGAAATACCCTACACCTATTTGGTTCAAATTTAAGGACATATCCATAAGTCATTTTAACACCATAGAAGCTGTTATTAATTTGATCGTAAGACATAGCTAACCAAATTAACTGTATAATACCAAAAACATTTTCTAATTACCCTATCTATTAAAAAATACTACAAATTCTTACTAATTTATCTATTTAAAAATATTAAAAAACAAACAAACTTGAAATAAATGAAAATATATTTATTCCAATTCAATTACAAAATGAAAAAATTCTAATTATTAAATTTTGTGATAAAAAGATAATCAAAGCATAATATATTTAATAATCCAAATTTTTAAAAATTGCAATTATTTTAAGTAGTTAGTTTATATACCTAATAGAAAAGCTTATAAACGCAAAATATGCAATAAATGTATTTCTAAAATACAATTAAAAATTTATACCTTTTCATATAATTCATTTAAATATAAAAATAAATTTTACATAAATGCAGCAAGTACCTTTGAACATAGCTAAACCACTACAATTAAGTCTAGATTTCGGAGACACATAGGACATAGGAAATATATTCTTTGGCTTCGAAATTAAACTCGACCACAACCAATTCCCATGGTACTTTCATTACTAGTAACCTACTATTAAATTTCATCAAAATACCGGCATTATTTTTTGAGTTATGGTGTTTGTAAGATATATGTTTGTTAGTCCTTGAACTTTTCAAGGGTTCCAGGACCCGAAATTATGGTACGATTTCGCCCACATGCAGTCCCGTCATACTTTCAATTCTAGTTAACCCTTGTACACAATTGGAACGCTCTATCTTAATTTTAAGTTACTAGTTTTATTAATTTCGATGATAAGCTTTTACACATTAGGGGGTCTAAGAGAGTTTCTGAACCACCACTCCAATTGATCCCAAATTAGGGGGGCACGCAAGAAATAGTAAAGAACACCCTTGTGGCAAATTGGAAGCTTCTACATTTGTTTCAAGTTACTATCTTTATTAATTTCGAAAATATGCTTTAAGGGCCTAAGAACTGAGTGGCTGGTCCCCGATCCACTACTTCAATGGGGCCCAAATTTCAAAGACACTTACGAAATAGGAAGGGACACCCTGATACCAAATTTGGAGGTTCTATCTTCATTGGTTTCGGAATTATGCTCGTTTGGCCTAAATTCGATCAAAAAGTTCTAAGTTCCGAACCCATTGTCCAATCCTCACCGTACGTAATCACCGCCGTAGTTTCGCTGCCAATAACCTACAGCACAAATTTCATGAAGATAGCCTCATTAGTTGTTGAGTTATCGTGATTTTTTATATATGTTCCTTAGCCCTGACATCGATTAAAAGGTCCGGAATCCGAACCGTTGGGCTGATTTCGCCCTTATATAGTCCGCGCTGTACTTATAGTACTAGTTAACCCTTGTACACAATTTGAACGGTCTATCCTAATTTTAAGTAACTATTTTTAGTAATTTCGATTATAAGCCTTTAAAACTTGGGAGGTCTGAGAGGGGTACAGAACCACCACTCCAATTGATCCCAAATTAGGGGAACACGCAAGAGATAGTAAAGAACACCCTTGTGGCAAATTGGAAGCTTCTACATTTTTTCAAGTTGTTATCTTTATTAATTTTAAAGATATGCTTTAAGGTCTTCGGAAATGTGTGGCTGGTCCCCGACCCACTACTCCAATGGGACCCAAATTTCAAAGACACTTTCGAAATAGGAAGGGACACCCTGATACCAAATTTGGAGGTTCTATCTTCATTGGTTTCGGAATTATGCTCGTTTGGCCTAAATTCGATCAAAAAGTTCTAGGTTCCGAACCCAGGGTCCAATCCCGACCTTACGCAATTCCCGAAGTAGTTTCATTACTAGTAACCTACAGCACAAATTTGATGAAGATAGCGTCATTAGTCGTTGAGTTATCGTGATTTTTTATATTTGTTCGTTAGCCCTGAAACAGATTAAAAGGTCCAGAATCCGAACCCATGGGCCGATTTCGTCCATATGCAATCCCCGCCGTACTTTCAGTCCTAGTAACCTACAGTTAAAATTGCATCAAGATAGCTCCATTATTTTTTGAGTTATCGTGCCTACGGACGGACGGACGGACATGGCTATATCGACTAAGGCGGTCACGCTGATCACAAATATATATACTTTTCCATATCTAGCTCGCTTCCTTTAGGTGGTTACAAACACCATACCAAAGTTAATATACCCCTTTACCTATTCTATAGGTGTAGGGTATAATAACAGATTGCTAGCCAAAAAGACAATAGAAGAAAAAATTAGCATTATAGCAAAATTGAAATTAAAATTTGAAAAAGAAATTTTAATAATAGAAAAAGATGAACAAGTAACTATAACTCTTTCATTTGAAAAATTATATGATAAGACTAAGGAAATTTTAAACCAACAGTTACAGTACTACGAAAATCCTAATCCAAATCCAACTATTCCTGACTCAAACATAGATTCAAAGATGTCAGAGTTTAATTTAAATACTGCCAGTAAAGCAATTCCTACTTTTAAAGGAGATTCCAAGGAACTCCACTCATTCTTAACCATTTTGCAGATAATAAATGATACATTATCTGCAGTTGGTCAAGCAACACTAATTAAATTTGTTATAAATGTGAAACTCAGTAATAACGTGAGAACTGCCATTGGTTCAACTCCCGAAATTGCGACCTGTTCCGATTTAAAAAATGCTTTAAATTCAAGATATAAATGCACCAAAACGATTCCTCAAATACAAAATTTACTCAATAATATAAAGCAAAATAATATCTTTATACACTCGTATAAAGAAAAAATATTATCCTTAACGGCTGATTTGAATCAATTGCAAATTGAATCACTAGGTACAACTGCTACAACACAAGAAAAAGATGTTGTAACAAAATTAAATGAAAACAAGTAAAGAAACAGTCAGTCGGTGCAACCGACTTAGAAATACCCTACACCTATTTGGTTCAAATTTAAGGACATATCCATAAGTCATTTTAACACCATAGAAGTTGTTATTAATTTGATCGTAAGACATAGCTAACCAAATTAACTGTATAATACTAAAAACATTTTCTAATTACCCTATCTATTAAAAAATACTACAAATTCTAATTTATCTATTTAAAAATATTAAAAAACCAACAAACTTGAAATAAATGAAAATATATTTATTCCAATTCAATTACAAAATGAAAAAATTCTAATAATTAAATTTTGTGATAAAAAGATAATCAAAGCATAATATATTTAATAATCCAAATTTTTAAAAATTGCAATTATTTTAAATGGTTAGTTTATATACCTAATAGAAAAGCTTATAAACGCAAAATATGCAATAAATGTATTTCTAAAATACAATTAAAAATTTACACCTTTTCATATAATTCATTTAAATATAAAAATAAATTTTACATAAATGCAGCAAGTACCTTTGAACATAGCTGAACCACTACAATTAAGTCTAGATTTCGGAGACACATAGGACATAGGAAATATATTCTTTGGCTTCGAAATTAAACTCGACCACAACCAATTCCCACGGTACTTTCATTACTAGTAACCTACTGTTAAATTTCATCAAAATACCGGCATTATTTTTTGAGTTATGGTGTTTTTAAGATATATGTTTGTTAGTCCTTGAACTTTTCAAGGGTTCCAGGACCCGAAATTATGGTACGATTTCGCCCATATGCAGTCCCGTCATACTTTCAATACTAGTTAACCCTTGTACACAATTGGAACGCTCTATCTTAATTTTAAGTTACTAGTTTTATTAATTTCGATGATAAGCTTTTACACATTGGGGGGTCTAAGAGAGGTTCTGAAACACCACTTCAATTGATCCCAAATTAGGAGGGCACGCAAGAAATAGTAAAGAACACCCTTGTGGCAAATTGGAAGCTTCTACATTTTTTCAAGTTGTTATCTTTATTAATTTTAAAGATATGCTTTAAGGTCTTCGGAAATGTGTGGCTGGTCCCCGACCCACTACTCCAATGGGACCCAAATTCACAAGACACTTACGAAATAGGAAGGGACACCCTGATACCAAATTTGGAAGTTCTATCTTCATTGGTTTCGGAATTATGCTCGTTTGGCCTAAATTCGATCAAAAAGTTCTAAGTTCCGAACCCATTGTCCAATCCTCACCGTACGTAATCACCGCCGTAGTTTCGCTGCCAATAACCTACAGCACAAATTTCATGAAGATAGCCTCATTAGTTGTTGAGTTATCGTGATTTTTTATATATGTTCCTTAGCCCTGACATCGATTAAAAGGTCCGGAATCCGAACCGTTGGGCTGATTTCGCCCTTATATAGTCCGCGCTGTACTTATAGTACTAGTTAACCCTTGTACACAATTTGAACGGTCTATCCTAATTTTAAGTAACTATTTTTAGTAATTTCGATTATAAGCCTTTAAAACTTGGGAGGTCTGAGAGGGGTACAGAACCACCACTCCAATTGATCCCAAATTAGGGGAACACGCAAGAGATAGTAAAGAACACCCTTGTGGCAAATTGGAAGCTTCTACATTTTTTCAAGTTGTTATCTTTATTAATTTTAAAGATATGCTTTAAGGTCTTCGGAAATGTGTGGCTGGTCCCCGACCCACTACTCCAATGGGACCCAAATTCACAAGACACTTAGGAAATAGGAAAGGACACCCTGATACTAAATTTGGAGGTTCTATCTTCATTGGTTTCGGAATTATGCTCGTTTGGCCTAAATTCGATCAAAAAGTTCTAGGTTCCGAACCCATGGTCCAATCCCGACCTTACGCAATTCCCGAAGTATTACTAGTAACCTACAGCACAAATTTGATGAAGATAGCGTCATTAGTTGTTGAGTTACCGTGATTTTTTATATTTGTTCGTTAGCCCTGAAACCGATTAAAAGGTCCAGAATCCGAACCCATTGGCCGATTTCGCCCATATGCAATCCCCGCCGTACTTTCAGTCCTAGTAACCTACAGTTAAAATTTCATCAAGATACCTCCATTATTTTTTGAGTTATCGTGCCTACGGACGGACGGACGGACGGACGGACATGGCTATATCGACTAAGGCGGTCACGCTGATCACAAATATATATACTTTTCCATATCTAGCTCGCTTCCTTTAGGTGGTTACAAACACCATACCAAAGTTAATATACCCCTTTACCTATTCTATAGGTGTAGGGTATAAAAAGTATTATATATAGAACAGGTAAAATAGTATATTAACTTTGGTATGGTGTTTGTAACCACCTAAAGGAAGCGAGCTAGATATGGAAAAGTATATATATTTGTGATCAGCGTGACCCCCTGAGTCGATATAGCCATGTCCGTCCGTCCGTCCGTAGGCACGATAACTCAAAAAATAATGGAGCTATCTTGATGAAATTTTAACTGTAGGTTACCAGGACGGGGAAGTACGGCGGGGATTGCATATGGGCGAAATCGGCCCATTGGTTCGGATTCTAGACCTTTTAATCGATCGAAGGGCTAACGATCATATAAAAATAATCACGATAACTCAACAACTAATGACGCTTTCTTCATTAAATTTGTGCTGTAGGTTACTAGTAATGAAACTACTTCGGGAATTGCGTAAGTTCGGGATTGGACCATGGGTTCGGAACCTAGAACTTTTTGATCGAATTTAGGCCAAACGAGCATAATTCCGAAACCAATGAAGATAGAACCTTCAAATTTGGTATCAGGGTGTCCCTTCCTATTTCCTTAATGTCTTTGAAATTTGGGCCCCATTGGAGTAGTGGGTCGGGGACTAGCCATACATTTCCGAAGACCTTAAAGCATATCTTTAAAATTAATAAAGATAGCAACTTAAAAAAAATTTAGAAGCTTCAAATTTGGCACAAGGGTGTTCTTTACTATCCCTTGCGTGTCCCCCTAATTTGGGATCAATTGAAGTGGTGGTTCAATATCCCTCTTAGACCCTCTTAAGTATTAAGAGCTTATAATCGAAATTATTAAAAATAGTAACTTAAAATTAAGATAGAACGTTCAAATTGTGTACAAGGGTTAACTAGTGCTTAAAGTTAAGCGTGGACTGCATAAGGGCGAAGTCAGCCCAAGGGTACGGATTCTGGACCTTTTAATCGGTTTCAGGGCAAACGAACATATATAAATAATCACGATAACTCAACAACTAATGACTCTATCTTCATGAAATTTGTGCTGTAGGTTATTGGTAATGAAACTACGGCGGCGATTGCGTACGGTGAGGATTGGACAATGGGTTCGGAACTTAGAACGCCCAAGTAACATTTGCCAAGAGTAATACTCTAGAAAATTTGGAAAAGATCTCATAAGGCTCTCATAACACACTTGAAGGCTCTCATAACATATTTCTTTTTACAAGAGTTAAATTAACTCTTAAAGTGTTCTTCTTATGAGATATCAACACTTCTAGTGTTAAAAATTCTTTTACTCTCATAGTAAAACCATTTCCATATATCTCCATTAAAAGTAAGAAAATTTCTATTCTCATAAAGTCTTTTTTATGAGACTTAAACTCTTATGGAATTGTGTATAAAAAAATAAATAAGTAGATCAATACTCTTGTAACAAGATCAATATTCTCATAATAAGAGTAAAAAGACTGATTTATACTTGCAAGAAGAGCAATATTCTCTTAAGAGTAAAAAGACTTGTATTAATATTCTCTTACGAGTAAAAAAGATTTCATAAAACATGCATTTTTTTTGTTTATATATAAAACTACAAAGAAAGAGTTGTTTTTGCCAACTCTAAACATCAACTTTACTGCAAAACTATTTAAAATTAGCCGCAAAATGTTCAAATTATATTTGTGTAGAAAAAAATATACAGTGTACATTAATCTATTTTTGTTTTAGTACTACTTAACTAGTTACAATGAAATGATAAAGCCTTTAAAATTCGTCTTTCTTTAAAAATATTTCTGTCATTTTTATTTCTTTATTCTACACAAGATTAAAACATTGCGCACTATATTATGTTAAGTAAGTTTTAGTGCCGGTATTTTTTTTTACTTCAATTTTTTGTATTACCAATAATATTATGTAAGTATTATTATATATTATACGAACCTACATATTTTTATGAATATACATATGAACATCCTCATGTAAAAATATTGAACAGCTATATGTTATACCAATTTAATAAGTTTCATGTGGTACAAACGTAGTATAAATTTTGGCATACCTGTAACTTGTTTGTTTAGATATAAAAACAAAATTAGAATTTTCTGAAAAAAAAAAAATATATTTTGACACTGAAAAAAATTATCAAACAATACGTTTTGTCGAAATACTTGGAAATTAGAATAAATAAAAATTCAACAATATTATTTTTTTTAATATATTTCATTGATGATACTTCATACATTTATAAAATAAGTATTTTTAATAAAACTTATTTAAAGAGTTGAAATTTAGAGAAGAAATTTCATATTAGTTTATTTAATTTCTTGCAAATATAAAGAAGTATAATATGTAGTCTATAAGAAACTATTAGGTAATGTCAGTAAAAAATATTTTTAATAATATTTATACCCGTATGACTATATAGTCTATAGTCTTTGCCATTACGTTTGTGACGCAAAGAAGGAGGGGGGTAGATATAGACTCAAGTGTATGGATCGGATCAGAATCGAAAAATAAATCGATTTAGCTACATATGTCCGTCCGTCCGTCATCACGATAACTCAAAAAGTAAAGGAGCTAGGATTATGAAATTTTCACAAATTCGTTTTTATGCAAAAAACGGAATCGCTATTTAAATTCAGCCATTTTGGTCCACGGGTTCGAGTACCTGCCATACAACTTCTAATTTTATATGAGCATTACTCTATATCTATGGAAGCTGCGTGTCTGAAATTTTGCCAAAAGTAGTTTAGTATAATGGCCAAAGTTACTGCAAAATTTGGTTGGTCTACTTGGTTGGTCTCTGCAGAGGGTTCGAGTAGCTGCCATACAACTCCTTCTTTTATATGAGCTTTACACTACATCTGATGAAGCTGGGTGTCTGAAATTTTGCAAAAAATAGTTTAGTGTAATGGCCAAAGTTACTGCAAAATTTGGTTGGTCTACTGCAAAGGGTTCGAGTAGCTGCCATACAACTCCTTCTTTAATATGAGCATTACTCTACACCTAATAAAGCTGAATGTTTGAAATTTTGCCAAAAGTAATTAACCGGATGATATAATGTATATGTTACGGTCATACAGGTAACCCAGAGTTGATACAGTCTACTCTACTACACTCTACCTCATTTTATTTCAATTAACTTTTTAATAGATAATTAATTATATTATACAGATATGATGTTATCTAAATTCTAAAGTGACATCCAGACTTTTAAATACATATAGCCGTAAAATATGGTTAAATATATTTTATGAACTAATAAATATTTATAACCTTGTCAGCTAGTGCTATTAATAATAATAACAATAATAATGTTACATATTTATATAATTATTAAACGGACAAATCATAAATGTGAAAAATTATGTACTTTATTTGATTTGTTAATAATTTTTTTCAGTGAATTATTCTCATATGAAGAGTTTTACTCTTATAAGAAAATTAATTACTAATCTTATCAAATAGCGGCCATATTATTCAGACTTTCTTTATTGTTCTCAATCTTAACCCTTATAATAACCCCTTATTAACACTAAGTAATTTTTTTGAACTAAAAAATATGAAAAAATATTTCTTGTAAAAATTATTAAATTTAAATAATTTACAACATAAAATGATAGCTTCAATTCAATTTAAGAAATAATTTATTGTATTTTATATTCAGTTTTACAGAAAATTAACCGAATTTTCACATAAACATAGGTAGAAATAGAATAATAAGCCTTAAAAGGGTTAAAAAAGTATTATTAAAATTTTTTAAATTTTAATTATTTTCGACGCGCGTTGTTTTTTTTCGAGGTAAAATGCCTACTTTTATTAATAAAATTTCAATGCCCGTAGTATTTTGGCTTATATTATTGACGAAAAAGTTATTTTAGTTTCCTATAATTATATTTTCATATTAAATCTAATATACTTCTTTATGATATTACACACATACATAAAAATTTACTTTATTTAATCGTCACCAAAAATAAACCTGTATGTTTTTTAATACTCTCATAGTAGTGTTCTTATGATCGTTTTATACTTATAGAACTCTTACAATGAAAGCTAAACTCTTGTTATGAGTGTTAATTAACTCTCATAACTGCGCCCTTTAACTTTTATAATGATCTCATAAGACTCTAGAAGAATTCTTCAAGAGTAAACTATGAGAGGAATACTCTCAGAATTAACTCTTAAAGAATTCTTCTAGAGTCTTATGAGATATATTTTGTTACTTGGTACCTTTTGATCGAATTTAGGCCTAACTAGCATAATTCCGAAACCAACGAAGATAGAATCTCCAAATTTGGTTTCAGCGTGTCGCTTTCGGTTTCCTTAGTGTCCTTGAAATTTGAGCCCAATTGGAGTAGTGGATGTAGACCAGCCACTCAATTCCAAGGACCTTAAAGCATATTTTCGAAATTAATAAAGATAGTAACTTGAAACAAATGTAGAAGCTTCAAATTTGACACGTGGGTGTTCTTTACTATTTCCTGCGTGTCCCTCTAATTTTGGATCAATTGGAGTGGTGGTTCAGTACCTTTCTTAGACCCCCAATGTGTAAAAGTTTATCATCGGAATTAATAAAACTAGTAACTTAAAATTAAGATAGAACGTTCCAATTGTGTACAAGGGTTAACTAATATTGAAAGTATGACGGGGACTGCATATGGGCGAAATCGTACCATAATTTCGGGTTCTGGTACCCTTGAAAAGTTCAAGGGCTAACAAACATATATCTTAAAAACACCATAACTCAAAAAATAATGCCGCTATTTTGATGAAATTTAAACTCTAGGTTACTAGTAATGAAAGTACCATTGGAATTGGTTCTGGTCGAATTTGGTCAATGAGTTTGGATTCTAGAAGCTTTTGATCGATTTGAGGCCGAGCGAGTATAATTTCGAAGCCAAAGAATATATTTCCTATTTCCTACGTGTCTCCGAAATTTAGACTTAATTGTAGTGGTTCAGCTATGTTCAAAGTACTTGCTGCATTTATGTAAAATTTATTTTTATATTTAAATGAATTATATGAAAAGGTGTAAATTTGTAATTGTATTTTAGAAATACATTTATTGCATATTTTGCGTATAAGCTTTTCTATTAGGTATATTAACTAGCCATTTAAAATAATTGCAATTTTGAAAAATTTGGATTATTAAATATATTATGCTTTGATTAGCTTTTTATCACAAAATTTTAGAATTTAGAATTTTTTCATTTTGTAATTGAATTGGAATAAATATATTTTCATTTATAACAAGTTTTTTTGTTTTTTAATATTTTTAAATAAATAAATTAGTAAGAATTTGTAATATTTTTTAAGAGATAGTATAATTAGAAAATGTTCTTAGTATTATAAAGTTAATTTGGTGAGCTATGTCTTACAATTAAATTAATAACAGCTTTTATGGCGTTAAAATGACTTATTGATATGTCATTAAATTTGAATCAAATAGGTGTATGGTATTTCTAAGTCGGTTGCACCGACTGACTGTTTTTTTACTTGTTGTTTTTAAAAATGGTTTTAACGAACCAAATAAAGGTACCATATTTGCTTTACAAGCAAAGAGTTTCACGGTAATTACAATTCTAATAATAACAATTTTAATAGGAATAATAACAACAATTATATAAATAATAATAGGAACAACAATTCTGACAGGAATAATTATAATAACAATAATTTTAATAGGAATAACAATAATAACAATAATTCCAATAGAAACAATAATAAGAAAAACTTCAACAGAAATAATAACAATAATAATAATAATAATAATAATAGAAAAAATTTTAATAGGAACAGGAACAATAATAATAACTCTAGGAGAATAAATATAATAAATAACCAAGAAGAGGACCAAAACCAAAACCATTTTTTAGGTATAGAAAGACCGACAGTTTAATAGAAAATTCAACTGATCGGATATCCTCTCCATTAAAGATATATAATTTTAATCATGATTTGACAAACTTTATAATTTTAAGATATAATAATAAAGATTTAAAATTTTTGATAGACACAGGTGCTGACATATCAATTTTTAAAGAAAATTGTCAGTCGAATAATAGCTCATACGAAATTAACGAAAGAGCAATATGTAAATTAACAGGTATAACGAGTGAAGAAGTATGCTCACTGGGTACAATAAATATAAAACTAGATATTTGTAATAAATTCATATATAATACTTTTCATCTTGTAGATGAAAATTTTCCAATATCTACTGACGGTATAATTGATAGAGACTTCTTAATAAAGTATATGTGTAAAATAGACTATGAAACGTATACTTTAACATTAGATATCAATGAAGAAGAAATAACCATTCCAATTAGAACTAGACCTTTGAACATAAAACATATTACAATTCCCGCTAGAAGTGAAATCATACATCCAATAAAAATTAATATTAAAAAAGATAGTATAGTCTTAAATAAAGAAATAAAAGATGGTGTATTTATAGCCAATACGATCATACCATGTAAAGGGATTAGTCACATAAAAATTTTGAACACCATGAAGTAAAAGTACTTGATTCTGAAATTAAAATCCAATATAATTCTTTAAAACAATATGACATTTTAGTCAATACAAAAACAATAACAAAAGATAAAAAACGATTAAAAGAAACCTTAAAACTAATAAATATTGAAACAAATGATGTTCATGCAAAGGATACTTTGTTAAAAATATTTCAAAAATATCATAATATTTTCCATTTAGATAATGAACCACTATCTACAAATAATTTTTATACTCAAAATTTAAATACCGTAGACAACAATCCGGTATATATAAAGAATTACAGATTACCTCAATCACAACAAGAGGAAATCAAGAAACAAGTTCAAAAATTATTAGATGATGACTTAATAGAACCATCTATAAGCCCTTACAACTCACCATTATTACTAGTACCTAAAAAAAGTACTAATGATGAAAAGAAATGGCGTTTAGTAGTTGATTTTCGTAAACCAAACGATAAAATGGTAAATGACAAATTTCCTTTAACGCGTTTGGAAGACGTTCTCGACAAATTAGGAAGAGCCAAATACTTTTCAACTTTAGACATGACTAGTTCTTTTCATCAAATTAAACTAAATAAGGACTATAGACCACTAACAGCATTTTCGGCCCAAAATGGTCATTTTCAATTCAAAAGGTTACCTTTTCGTCTAAAAATTTCATGAAAATGCTTTCAAAGAATGCTGACTATAGCATTAACCGGTTTAAATTCAAATGCTTTTCTTTATGTCGATGACATAAAGAAATAATTGTTTTTGGTTGTAGTATAAAAAATCATAATGAAAATTTAATAAAAACTTTTGAAAGATTAAATAAATACAACCTAAAATTAAATCCAAATAAATGTTGTTTTTTAAAACCCGAAGTTGTGTACTTGGGACATTTGATAACAAGCGAAGGTATAAAAACCGATCCCGCAAAACAAAAAGCAATAAAAGAATACCCGGTACCCAAAAATGATGACGAAGTTAGACGATTTGTAGCTTTCTGTAATTATTACAGAAGATTTATTGCAAATTTTGCAGAAACAGCTAAATGTCTAAATTCGTTATTAAAGAAAAATCAACCATTTATATGGTCAAATGAATGGGAAAATGCATTCATAACTTTAAAAAATAAATTAATGAGTCCACCTATTTTACAATATCCTAATTTTAATAAAACTTTTGTACTTACAACTGATGCTTCAGATTTTGCACTGGGCGCAGCTCTTTCGCAAGGAGAAATAGGAAATGACTTACCTATCTCTTATGCAAGTAAATCTTTAAATAAACATGAAATTAACAAACCAATTATAGAAAAAGAGCTATTAGCGATTCATTGGGGAATAAATTTTTTTAGACCTTACCTTTACGGTAGAAAATTTACTGTGGTCACAGATCACAGACCTTTAGTTTCGCTCTTTTCACACAAAAATCCATCTTCAAAATTAACAAGAATAAGACTAGATTTATCTGATTATGATTTCGAAATAATTTACAAGCAAGGAACAATAAATACTAACGCTGATGCGTTGTCTAGAATAAAAATTGACTGGGACATACTTAAGAGTATGATTCCGAAAAATAATGATGAATCCGTGAAAAAGATGTTAGTGATGACTAGGGGGATGTCTGCTATAAAAAACAGAGGTATTGATAATAATAAAAATGATAAAAATAAAAGGGATGACAGTTTTATATGACATATCTGGGACTGTACGTCCATATCTGACTTCAAAAATTTAATAAAATTAAAATTTATAGTTGATTCAAATAGTAAGGTACCTAAAATAAATAAAATTAAAAATGAAGTATTAGTAAGATGTAGTGATAATCATGCGAAATCCGTTTCGACAGTTGAGAAGCTATTATCTGAAATATACAAATTAAAAATAAGCAAGCTTGCATTAAGTGATACTGATGATTATTCCGAAAATGGAATTTAAAAATTTATATAATAATCTGCAGAAAAATATATTGAATAATAATAATAATATGAATCACTTTAACACTAACATACTTATATATATACCCCCACAGAAAATAAATGATGCTGAATGATGATAAATTAATTGATGAATACCATAATGCACCACATGGAGGGCATTTGGGAATAAGAAAAACCGTCATAAAATTAAAACAAAGATATATTTGGAAAAACATGTCTAAAATGGTAAAAAAGTACATTTCTAATTGCAAACTATGTGCTTATAATAAACAAGTACGAAACGTAAAAGAAAAAATGGTGATAACTGATACTCCAACAACAAGTTTTGAAATAGTATCTATAGATACAGTCGGACTGTTAAGAATGTCTAATAATTTTAGATATATATTAACAATACAATGTGACTTGACAAAATATGTAGTAGCTTATCCAATGGAAACAAAAGAAGCCGTTACAGTAGCTAAAACACTGGTAGAACAATTCATTCTTAAATATGGATGTTTCAAAATATTAAAATCAGATAGAGGTACTGAATTCAATAATGAATTAATGGACAATATCTGTAAAAGTTTTAATATTGAACAAAAATTTTCAACTCCATATCACCATTAACATTAGGTTTAATTGAACGGAACCATAGAGTTTTAAATGAATTTCTACTTGCATTTTCAAATGACAATGACTGGGACAAATGGATACCTTACTACACTTTTGCATACAATATGACACCACATATAGACAATATTTACACACCATACGAATTAGTATTTGGAAAAATTGCATATTTTCCAAATGACATTATAACGAGTAAAAATCCTGTGTATAATTTAGATGATTATAATAATGAATTAAAAGTTGGACTCCGTGAATCCATAAATAGAACACGAGAGATTATAAATAAAGTAAAAATAGATAGGAAGGAAAAATTTGACGAAAATGTCAACCCTTCAAATTTTAAAGTAGGAGATTTAGTATTAGTTAAGTTAGGTAATAGAAAAAAACATCAAACACCTTATCAAGGCCCGTACAAAATTATTAAACAAAATAACGTAAATTCGATTGTAGAAATAAACGGGAAAACCAAAGAAATACATAACAATATGCTAAAGAAATTTACAGAAATTATATAGAAAGGATTGTTTTTTTCATTCTAACGATACTAATCTATATCAATTATAAATAATAAATTATTTGCTAAAAGCAAAAAACAAAAAAAAAAAAAAATAAATTTATGTAATTTAAAAGACATTGAAATATCACAATATTAAGTAATACAAAAAAAAAAAAAAACAAAAAAATAATTTTTTAAAGACATACAATAATATTTTTTTTTAAATTAGTTTATAAATTAATTGAGATATCAAATTAAACTAGTTGTACTTCACATTATAAAGAAAAACATTTTACTATTGAAAATAATAATATTAAAATAAATAAATTACTTATTAACTCTAAAATAAATATTACTTTAAAATTAATCAAAATAAAGATAAATGTAAGAAAAAAAAAAAATATTTTAATAATACAATTTTAAATAAATTTTTCATTTAAAAATAAAAAAAAATTCAAAATAATTTTAACAAAAATAAAATAATAAAAATTTGTACTTGTAAACTATAATGCTTAAATACAAAATAAAAAGCTATTTTCTATTCTTTCAAAAACAAAATAACTTTTCTCTTAAGGGTGAGGGTGTAGTGTATCTACATTCAATTCCATAATACACTGCAATAAGTTGTATTCCGTGATACACCGCAAATAATTGTTTAAGCATTATTGTGACAATTCTTATAATTAAAATAATTATATGCTACAAATTAAAGGATCATATTGGATTCATCTGTTTTCATTTCATTCGTAATATGAATATACCATATGTTACTAATAATAATTATAAGCAATGCATTACATTGTGTGTGATATATTCTTAGTGTTAATGAACGGTGTGTACAAAATACCTAGTAACCCACTTAAAGAGGTTCTTGGAATGCACTATGTGAATTATTATTTGTAGCATACCAATATATAAATAAATTTGGGTTAAAGTAACTAGAACCAAATTTTTAATGTAAGAACTAATTTGTGTAATATTAATTGTATTAGTAGAAATTAGTAATCTTTATTGTAATTAAATTATATGCATTTGTAATTAAAAAAAAAAGTATAAATACCAAGGGTTTTTGGTAAAATAAAAAAAATGTTATTCTTGGATTTGCCAATAAAGGAAATAATTGTGTTATTCATTTAAAACTGGATAGCGGCGCAGCACGCCTAAATGTTTGAAAAAGTGCATTGGATAAGGCACTAAAAATTATCCAAATCAATTACGGAACTACACTGTGTCATAGGCCAACCTCTGTTAGAAGATCACACAGTACCGTATTGATTTGTCATCAATACATTTTTAATACCATCTAGAATACATTACAAAATAATTAATATTTAATAAACTAAAACTAAAAACTATTATAAAATTTAATATAATAATATATAATAATACTAATAATAATAATAATAATATATAATAATAAATAATTAATATTTAATAAACTTCAACTAAAAACTATCGTAAAATTTAATATACATATTGCAAGTTTGTAAACAAAATAAGAACTGTCATCACAATCATATAGTCCATAGCCCATACATACTTCTTAAAATTTTCAACAGTGTTTGCATATTCTAGGATATCAAAATAGCACTTTTTTGAAAGATAGTGGTAGCACATACGCTACCACTAAGAAATAAAAATTGAAAGCATATAAGGTAAAATGTCGAAGAGCTGTAAAAAGTTCGATAAAGGTTTTCGAAATGAGTCATTCATTACCTGTAGCGATTTATGTGGTTTTGTATATCATCCTAAATGTGTGAACTTATCTCAGTACGATGTGGATATAGTTAAAGCAAAAGAAAATATTATATTTGTGTGTGATCAATGTAATGATTACAAAAGAACTATAATAAGTAAAATTGAAACAATACTATTAACGGTGAATGAGAACAAGGAAAAAATAGCAAAGCAAGAAACCGAGCTTAAAAATATTTAAGATGGTGTAAATAAACTAAGTGTTTATGAGAATAAAGGGTTAGATGAAATTGGAAATATTAAAATGAAAGGGCAGTCAAAGAAATTGTTTTCAGAGATTATTAAGAAATCGCAAGCTATTATTGTTGAACCAAAAAAAGATCAAAATGCAGATGAAACTAAAAATGTGGTTAAAGCTAATATTGATCCGATTTTGGGGAGATTCAAACTAAGGGGAATGAAAGGTACAAAAAAAGGCTCCTTAGTTGTTGTTTGTGAGGATGACTTATCTGGCGGAAAATTTAAAGCAGCAGCTGAAAATGCATTAGGCGATGACTATAAAATTAATGTAGTAAAATCTAGAAAACCTTGAGTTCGTATAATAGGAATCTCTGAAGATATAAAGGAAGGTGACGTAGTAAATAATTTAAAAGTTCAAAACGATTATCTAAACAATAGTGATATGGAACTTAAAGTATTTTTTAAAGGTAAACATAAATTTAATCCATATGTAGCGGTGATAGAGACCGATGTTGATTCCTATAATCAGATTATGAAGGAAGGAAGTGTTAGGCTAGGATGGGCCTATTGTAGAGTCTATGAAGGTATATTTATAAAAAGATGCTATAAGTGTTTAGGATATCAACACCTAAGTAAGGATTGCACTGCTACTACAAAATCTTGTTTTAAGTGCGCGAAGGATTATGATGAGAACCACAAATGTAACAAGAGTGAATATGAGTGCATTAATTGTGTAAAAATTAATAGGGAATTTAAATTAAATTTAAACACCTGCCTCAATGCCTTTGATACTGAAAGTTGTAAAGATTTTAAGAGGAAGATAAATATTGAAAGGAGAAAAATATTTTAGCAATTACATGATAATTCAGCAACGCAAGTAAATCAGAAGTGTACCAAAGATATAAATCAAGAACAAAATAAGGAAATTTTTAAAGGTTTTTATACAAATATGCAAGGGTTGATTAATAACTTCAATGAAATAGAATTAATTGGTAATAGTGGAGAACATAATTTTATATTTTTGGCTGAAACGCATTTACATAAAAATGATACTGACAACTTGGTACATAGTAGTAAGAATAAAACTAAATTATTTCAGCTTGATATTGATAACATTGTAAAAATCACCTAACAGTGCTTATCCACAGACACTTTTATTAATCACTAAAATGATATGGTCGAGTATTTACATGAGTTGAATGAATTGGTTTTATTAGTTGGAGATTTTAATATTGATTGATTGGGAAGTTCTTCTTTATGTGCAGATGTTAGGCAGATTCTCAATGACTCTAATCTTATACAAATTGTAAATGAACCTACTAGAATAACGAATACGAGTAGAAGTCTTATTGATTATGTTGTAACTAACCACAAAAAATTAAACAGCTAAAATCGATAAAAATAACAAAATTAGTGATCATGAGGCGATTGAAATAAACATTAAAGAAAACAATAATATTACCAGGATTTTGCCAAAATCAATAAAAATTCTCAGATATGAAAAAAGCTTATTTCGCAATTTGATATTCGGCTATGACTACATTTTTCTCGGTTGGCATGAATGAAAAAGCTAACATTTTTAGTAACGAGTTGGCAAGCATTGCACAACATTTAGCCAGGTATATAACACTAAATAACAATTGAAATCCTTGGTTTAATTTGTCAAAAGAAAAACGAGAAAATTAATTGGTACTAACAAGCAATTCCAACAGGCAATGAAATCCATTGGGATAGATATAAATTAGAGAGAAACAAATATAAGAAAGAGCTTGATAAAGCTAAGAACTCGTATATATGTAATAAAATTTTAAACACCGAACAGTCAAAAATGTGGAAAACAATAAAAACGGTTGTTTTAAATGAGGGTAAAAGCAATATCAATAATATAAGTTTTAATGGCATGATTTGTCGAAATAATATTGGCATTGCAAATAATTTTAATAAATACTTTGTAAATAGCGTAATAGACATTAATAACAGTATCCCATATGTAGCATATCAGAATATAATTTTAAGCAACAGTACAAGTACGTTTAAATTTAAAGCAATTAATTCAACTAATTTAAAAACCACATTAAAATCAATGAACAACAAAAAGGATTTCAATGGATTAAAAGTGAAAATGGTTCTTGATTCGTATGATCTAATTGATATTATTAATGAATCATTATCTACTGGAGTATTTCCTGAAAACTGGAAGGAGACTGTAGTTACACCTGTGGAAAAGGTTAATAATACTAAATTATGTAGTGATTTCAGACCAATCAACATGATGAATATCGAGTCGAAAATTATGGAGAAGATTGTATACGCTCAGCTTGTGGAATTTTTAAACCTGAATAGTATAATCACGGAAAATCAACCTGGGTTCAAAGAAAACTCTAGTTGTGAGTCGGTTCTTAATTTGGTCATCGCGAATTGGAAGCAAATTATTGACGAGAAAAAGGTTTTAGTGGCTGTGTTTCTCGATCTTAGGAGGGCGTTTGAAACGATTGATAAAAACATCCTAGTAGCAAAATTGGATGCGATAGGTATAAAAAGTACAGAGTTATGTTGGTTTAAGTCATATTTGGCGAATCGCAGACAAAGGACCAAAGTTAATGATGTTCTATCCCATGCAGTCGATGTGTTATTTGGGTCCCTCAGCGCTCTGTGCTCGGGGTACTTTTGTTTCTGACCTACATAAATGACATGGTGACTGCAGTAAACTTTGCTAAGCTGATATTATTTGCGGATGACTCGCTTTTATACACTTATGGTGATTCGGTTGCAGATTGCATAGTTAAAATGAATAGGGATTTAAAAAATATAAATGATTGGTTAATTAGGAATAGGTTAAAACTTAATGTCGAAAAAACATAATATATGATTATAATTGGTTACTCAGATGATCAAATAGTAATTGATAGTGTAACTTTAGATAAGGTTTATGAAATTAAATATTTAGGATTATATATAGATAATAGGCTTAAATTTGATGTACATGTTGATTATATGTGTAAGAAAATTAAAAAAACAAGTAATGAAACAATCAGTCGGTGCAACCGACTTAGAAATACCCTACACCTATTTGGTTCAAATTTAATGACATATCCATAAGTCATTTTAACGCCATAAAAGCTGTTATTAATTTTATTGTAAGACATAGCTAACCAAATTAACTTTATAATACTAAAAACATTTTCTAATTACACTATCTCTTAAAAAATATTACAAATTCTTACTAATTTATTTATTTAAAAATATTAAAAAACAAAAAAACTTGTTATAAATGAAAATATTCTAGTTATTAAATTTTTTGATAAAAATCTGATCAAAGCATAATATATATGATAACCCAAATTTTTCAAAATTGCAATTATTTTAAATGGCTAGTTAATATATCTAATAGAAAAGCTTATACGCAAAATATGCAATAAATGTATTTCTAAAATACACCTTTTCATACAATTCATTTAAATATAAAAATAAATTTTACATAAATGCAGCAAGTTCCTTTGAAGAAAGCTGAACCACTACAATTAAGTCTAAATTTCGGGAACACATATGATATGATTTCTATTCTTTGGCTTCGAAATTGTACTCGTTCGGCCTCAAATCGATCAAAAGCTTCTAGAATCCGCACTCATTGACCAAACTCGACCAGAACCAATTCCAACGGTACTTTCATTACTAGTAACCTAAAGTTTAAATTTCATCAAAAAAGCGGCATTATTTTTTGAGTTATGGTGTTTTTAAGATATATGTTTGTTAGCCCTTGAACTTTTCAAAGGTTGCAGAACCCGAAACCATGGTACGATTTCGCCCATATGCAGTCCCCGTCATACTTTAAATACTAGTTAACCCTTGTACACAATTGGAACGTTCTATCTTAATTTTAAGTTACTAGTTTTATTAATTTCGATGATAAACTTTTACACATTGGGGGGTATAAGAGAGGTACTGAACCACCATCCCAATTGATCCAAAATTAGAGGGACACGCAGGAAATAGTAAAGAACAGCCATGTGCCAAATTTGAAGCTTCTACATTTGTTTCAAGTTACTATCTTTTTTAATTTCGAAAATATGCTTTAAGGTCCTTGGAACTGAGTGGCTGGTCCACACCCAGTATTCCAATTGGGCTCAAATTTCAAGGACACTAAGGAAATCGAAAGCGGAGGTTCTATCTTCATTGGTTTCGGAATTATGCTATTTTGGCCGAAATTCGATCAAAAAGTTCTAAGTTCCGAACCCATTGTCTAATCCTCACCGTACGCAATCGCCGCCGTAGTTTCATTACCAATAACGTACAGCATAAATTTCATGAAGATAGCCTCATTAGTTGTTGAGTTATCGTGATTATTTATATATGTTCGTTAGCCCTGAAACCGATTAAAAGGTCCGGAATCCGAACCCTTGGGCTGATTTCGCCCTTATGCAGTCCACGCTTTACTTTAAGCACTAGTTAACCCTTGTACACAATTTGAACGTTCTATCTTAATTTTAAGTTACTATTTTTAATAATTTCGATTATAAGCTCTTAATACTTAAGAGGGTCTAAGAGGGATACTGAACCATCACTTCAATTGATCCCAAATTAGGGGGACACGCAAGGGATAGTAAAGAACACCCTTGTGCCAAATTTGAAGCTTCTACATTTTTTCAAGTTGTTATCTTTATTAATTTTAAAGAGATGCTTTAAGGTCTTCGGAAATGTGTGGCTGTTCCCCGACCCACTACTCCAATGGGATCCAAATTCACAAGACACTTAGGAAATAGGAAGGGACACCCTGATACTAAATTGGGAGGTTCTATCTTCATTGGTTTCGGAATTATGCTCGTTTGGCCTAAATTCGATCAAAAAGTTCTAGGTTCCGAACCCTTGGTCAAATTCCGAACTTACGCAATCCCCGAAGTAGTTTCATTACTAGTAACCTACAGCACAAATTTGATGAAGAAAGCATCATTAGTTGTTGAGTTATAGTGATTTTTTATATATGATCGTTAGCCCTTCGATCGATTAAAAGGTCCAGAATCCGAACCAATGGGCCGATTTCGCCAATGTGCAATCCCCGCCGTACTTTCAGTCCTAGTAACCTCCAGTTAAAATTTCATCAAGATGGCTCTATTATTTTTTGAGTTATCGTGCCTACGGACGGACGGACGACGGACATGGCTATATCGACTTAGGAGGTCACGCTGATCACAAATATATATACTTTTCTATATCTAGCTCGCTTCCTTTAGGTGGTTACGAACACCATACCAAAGTTAATATATCCTTTTACCTATTCTATAGGTGTAGGGTATAAAAACGTATTTTTTAAGAAAGATTAGGGATAAGATGCCTAGAAAGAGTGCAATAATGGTTTATAATGCTATTATTAAGCCTCATTTTGAACTTTACTCGAGTATCATAGCATTTGTTAGCAATGAGCAAGTAAATAGGTTACAGAAACTGCAGAATAAGAATATGAGGATTATCTTGAAATGTGACTGATTAAAACATATACGGGACATGCTACGCTCGATAGGCTGCAGAAATTAGTGTATAATGCGTTAGTGTTTGTCTTTAAAATAAAAAATAATATGATGCCTAAATATTTATCTGATAAATTAGTTTACGTAGGATTTTAGATTGTAATTTTTCAGAACAAATACTGCTCATAATAATTTAATGTATAAGGGTTTAAAATTATATAATGAGCTACCTGTAGATATTAAAACTCAATCTAGTATATCATTATTCAAAAGAAAATTGTTAAATAATATAAAGAATTGTTATTTGCTTGATTAACCAAAGCTTTTAATTGAAATATAATTTATAAAATGATGTTAAATTGAATTTTTAAAAAATTTAATGTAATAGTTTTTTTAAGAAACTAAATAAATATATAAAATAAAAAAATAAAATAAAGTTTTTGAATCGCAATCGGTTAAAGGAACTCGACAAAATATGTGTTAAACTTTCGCCTAATTCAAAGAAGTATTACGTATTACCCAAAATTTGACGTAATTTACTGACAACACTTTTTTTTGATCTATCGTAGGACCGACATATGATGTCAACCACCAAGCCTGTTAATAGAATGAACTCTATTTGCAAGGTGCGTTACGTATACAAAATTTGGAGTCAACCGGTCAAACCGTTTTCATTTTAGAACAAAGAAGTTTAAATACTTGCACCTCATCCTAACTTGGCGGTGCGTTAGAGCAACATTTTTAGCTTAGGATTCTTTCCGTACCCAAAAACCTTGATATACAATTTTTATGACAATCGGCTTGGCAGTTTAGGAGTTAATTCGCTACATACAAGCAAACAAACAAACAAACTTTCGCTTTTATATAATATAGATTAATCTTCTCCCGGTTCTTGTAGTATTGTAATTTTATTATTTTCCATAAATATTTCTTTTCTGTATAAAGTTTTGTGTTTTGACTTGATGTGCTTATCTCTCATGTGCAACGAAAAAGTCAATGGTTGGTGATACTAATTTTTCCAACCCCATAAAGATTAGGTTATCCAATGCCCACGCTATCGCTAGTATTTGTGGCGTAATTTTCCTCGTTTAAATTTAATGTTCTAGAGATAAATTTTATTGGTTTATCTTTACTAATTTCCCTCTATGACAATACTGCTCCAATTGCTTTATTTAAAGCGTTAGTAGTTAGCATAAAAGCTTCTTAAATCTATATTAAATAAATATTTCGGAAGATAATAGTTATTTCAATCGGTTAAAAGGACATTATTGACGACACGTTTCTCCATCCGAACAAAAATTATACTTCCCATTTATCGTAGAAAAAGTGGTTTTCAGGATATCCTCCTTCTTCATTATCAGAAGTAAGGTCCATCTGAAAATGGCATGTGTTCTAGAAATGTCGATAGAAAAACCAGCAAGCAAAATTAAAAAGGAGAACAAAAATGGGGATACTTTAAAAACTACAAAACTGGTCAGATAATTTATGTGAGATATAAGCAAATCAAGTAAAAACACAAGCCTTTATACAGGAAAGAAATAGCTATGAAAAATAATAAAGTTACAATAACTACAAGCCGGTAAAAATGCTAAATGCAAACTCGAATTCAACAAAAGATTCACAAATCCCTCATCAAAATAATTCTCACAACTTAATAACTTAGTTTTACTTTTCTTTAGATTTTTAAATATAAATTCCAGCGCAAGGCCAGAAATATTTAAGGGGCCTAAATGATCAAATCTACGCTGGATTTCCAACCAAATCAAAATATGGAATCGCTAGCGAAACTGAGAGGAACAAGAGTAAGAAAACGGTCAAACAACAAGATTGGATCAGCTTGGAAATGGCTGGCAGGAACACCAGATGTCACCTACTAAAATGTCATTTTAAAGAGTTAGAGTGAGTTAACAGAAAGCAAAAACCAACAATACAAGATAAACCACGGAATAATTACCATAACAAATTGTTACTCTATTAGATACAACGTTTTCCTCGAAGAAATCAATAAAATGGATCAACAACTTGATTAAATAACATTAATTAAACTCGACTTAATAAAGAAACTTTAAACGAAATTATACTACCAGCTGAAATCGGAAAAAGAGCCAATGCCAAAATAATCTTACCTATTAAACATAGCAGACCTCAAAAAATTGTTGATAGAAAGAGGAAGAATTGTCTTATACTAACGAAATTGAAACCAGCGATTACGCGCTGCCAAAGGTAATATCAAACTTATATATCATTTTATACGTTTTTTCACTACCAAAAGCCAATGAAATACGCTACGATTCGAGCAAAATCTACTATTAGTATCTTCACAATATAAAGGAAAATTTAAATAACCGCCAAGCCAAATGTTTTTTTTTTTGTTTTTTAGAAAATTCATAATTTTTATTTTAAGGATTTTAATCAATTCACATTAATTCGATATATCTATATAATTCAATATAATTCTTATAACAAAACTTAAGACTAGTGAAAATATGAAAACTGAATTGTTTTAAACAATGTTTTAAATCAAAAAAATATAAAATAAAAATTAGTAAACCAATCAGTTGCTATATTAGCAAGTGCTGATTGATTTGCAAAGCTAAAATTTCTTAATTAATTAATAAAGCATAAAGCGTATGTGGGGTTTATCTTATAGATCTAATAAAAAAATTAAAAAAGTAATAATTCAATACAATAAATGAAAATCCATTAAAAATATAATATAAAAAAATCAAAAAAAAAAATTTTTTTATTTCAAAATTGTTTTTTACAAAATTTAAACAGTATAACATGATTTACATGTAGTACAGAAACTAAAAGTATGGAAAGTAACAAAGAAAAATATACTTTGTATATATATATTGTGTTTACTTTACTATTTTTAAAAGTTCTTCAATTTCATAGTGATTAAAATTTAATAGCCACATTTTGATTTTCTTTAGAAATACAGATTGAGTTCTAGTATTCTTAATATCAAGTGGTGATTTGTTAAATAATAATAGCGATTATGGTGTAGAAATGATAGAAGTACATTTTTCGAAAACGAGGAACTTCAACCAAATTAAGACTAGTACTTCTAAGACTATAACTACAGTGGAGCTCGTATTAAGATATAATTCTTTAATGTTTTGTGAAAATACAAATTTCTTACTGGTAGAATGCCAAGCTTAACAAATAATAATGAAGTATGTGTAAAACGACGTAATTTACAAAAAATCCTAATAGCATGTTTTTGTAATATTAAAAGCTTGATTTAGTTTGCAATAATAAGTACCCCCCAACAAACAATTCCATATTGTAATTTTGAATGTAATAAAGCAAAATATACCATAGCAGAAACTTTACAGGAAAAATATGTACTAACATGATATAATTGTCCAATAACACTGATACAATAAATTTTAAGATATGAAGTATGATCATTCCAAGACATCTTATAATCAATTCATAGTCCTAGGTATTTAAAAACTTTTACATATTCAATTTTAAAACAATAAGGATCACACTGAATATTATTATTGTTATATGAAATTCCATTATTTATATTTTGGCATAAAGAAAATCTATTACAGATAGAAGAGTGGTAATAGCAATGGAAATTGATAGGATTTGTATCAGATATGTTGAATAACATATATTTAGTTTCAGGACTAATAATAAGTTTATTTGTACCAAAGCATCTTTAAATTATTTCCAAATCATACTGCATACAAGAAAAAATTTCAAAATAATTATTACAGTTATAAGTGAAGGTTGTATCATCCGCAAAAGTAGTATGTTTACCTTTGAACGGTTAAAGAAAAAGAGAGTTGATGAATAACAACTAAAATAAGACCAAGGACAGCTCCTTGTGGAACTCCACAATTAATATCAAGTAATGAACTAAATTTATTCATAGCTCTAACTTCTTGCTTTCTACCAGTAATGAATGAGTAAAATCAATAATGTTGTATTCATCCAATATTCTCTAAGTCCAATACCTAATAATTTATTTAAAAGCAGATTGTGATCAACAACATCAAATGCTTTAGTTAAATCAAAGTTGAACAGGTTTTACTATTATTTAGGGTTTCATATATTTTCGAACAGAGCTTAAGTAAAGCACCAACAGTTGACTTATTTGCTAGAAAACCGAATTGACTAAGATTAAAGAAATTAATTTTATTAAGGTATTTTAAAATTCTTCTTTTCATTGCTTTTTCAAAAATGTTTGAAAAGGCGGATAATAGTAAGATAGACCTATAGTTATTAACATTGAAAGTGTCACCACTTTTAAAAAGAGGAATAACCTCAGAAGTTTTTAAATTCACGGGAAACCGGCCAGGGAGTAATACTTAAGTTAAATATATAAGCCAACATAACTATTTGCAGGGAAATTTTCTTCAGTATATTATTAGAAATTAATCCATCCTCTAACTTTGAATTGGAATTTTTTAAATTACAAATAATAGTGTGTAGTTCAAAAGCTGTAATTGGCTCAAAAAAGAAACTATTTGACTGTATAGGCTCTTCAATAAAATCCCATACAATACTAGAAGAAACATTATAATTAAAATATAATTGTTTTGCAGTGTTTACAAAAAATTTGTTAAAGTGCTATCAAATTATGATCAGAAACTGTTGCTTCATCATTAATAGTTAGAAAAAAATCCTTGTTAGTACAATTTTTCTTTAACAAATCATTAACCAAAGCCCATTCTTAGTTTCCCTTAACATCAAATTTGTTAATATAGTAATTATGTTTACAATTTACAATATCTAATTTAACATTCTTGCAAAGTTTGGAATGATAATTTTTAATTGTAATATTATTAGGATTCCTACGAACTGCTTTTTCAATTTTATTATGATAAACAATTTTATTTAAAAGCTCATCTGTCATCCAAAGTTATATTTTATTATTAATTATATTTTACGGAGTTGAGCAGGTTTTAATATGGTTTGAAAAAATGTTAGGAAACTTATCAAACGCTATAGAAGCATCACATTCGGAAAATACTGTATCCCAAAATTCAAGTATAAAAGAGTTTTTAAAGAATTGTTATCAACATACTTTTGAACAAATTTGTCAGAACAATCACTATCACTTCTATAATTACATTTCAAAGAACAATTTTTAAACACAATATTAATCAAGACATGATCAGAAACATTAATATCAAGGATAAAAGTTTTCATAGAATGTCTTAAATTTTTTTGAGTTCTACAAACAACATGATTAATACAAGCCGAAGAAATAGATGTAATATGAGTTGGCTTATTAATAAAACTAATAAAATCATAAGAAGCCAAAAGAAAAATATTGTCTTCATTATCAGTCGATTTTCCTAAAATATCTATATTAATATCACCTAAGACAAAACAATTCTTATTTTTAATGCTATTTAAGCATTCACTAAATTCCATTATGAAATTTTTGATACTATATTCATGTAACTTATACAAACAAACAAAACAATAAGTAATTTTGTCAAATACACACACTAATTTTAAAGATTTCGCTTTCATAATTTTACGTTTAATATTATTGTTAGATAGATGTTCAAATAAGATGTTTTCTGTTTTGTCGTTCTTATATTTTACATTTTTTACATAACATTTCTCACCCTTCTTAATATTAATTTTTAATCCACTCTCAAAAATTTTTTTTGTAATAGATAGTTAATTATCATTACTCATATTTGTTATCGCTAATTTCAATAATATTACTCTTTTCCCTTTGATTGAGCCAATTCATTTTACATTCCAATCGGCTAATATCATTTTTTAATTTTTCATTTTCTTCTTCAAGTATACATATAGTAGAAAGAAAGTTGCAGTTTATTTTTTTTAATTCCAAAATTTCAAAGTTATTGGACAATTATTGTATAAACCATTTGTAGCGTTACTTCATTTGAAATAGTGGGAGAGGAATTTACAATTGAAGAGATTGATATTGTTGGCAACAATTCATTTAATGATTGTCGTGTGAGAAGAGCATTTATCGCATCTAAACTAATATCTACTAGTTCTAAAAAACGTTAGCTCATCTTCAGTTATATTGACACAAGCACAGTGGTAAAATTTTAGACAATTCGAGCAACTAATTTTAGCAGTTACACTTCCCTCAATTTTTTTAAGTCACTTATTGCAAATCATGATTTTTTTTTGTCCTTTTAATTCTATAAGTTATTGCTTTTATCCAATTTTTTATTGTTTTGTTTTTTTTTATATATTTTTATTTTTTTATACCCTACACCTATAGAATAGGTAAAAGGGTATATTAACTTTGGTATGGTGTTTGTAACCACCTAAAGGAAGCGAGCTAGATATGGAAAAGTATATATATTTGTGATCAGCGTGACCGCCTTAGTCGATATAGCCATGTCCGTCCGTCCGTCCGTGCGTCCGTAGGCACGATAACTCAAAAAATAATGGAGCTATCTTGATGAAATTTTAACTGTAGGTTACTAGGACTGAAAGTACGGCGGGGATTGCATATGGGCGAAATCGGCCCATGGGTTCGGATTCTGGACCTTTTAATCGGTTTCAGGGCTAACGAACAAATATAAAAAATCACGATAACTCAACAACTAAGGACGCTATCTTCATCAAATTTGTGCTGTAGGTTACTAGTAGTGAAAATACTTCGGGAATTGCGTAAGGTCGGGATTGGACCATGGGTTCGGAACCTAGAACTTTTTGATCGAATTTAGGCCAAACGAGCATAATTCCGAAACCAATGAAGATAGAACCTCCAAATTTAGTATCAGGGTGTCCCTTCCTATTTCCTAAGTGTCTTGTGAATTTGGGTCCCATTGGAGTAGTGGGTCGGGGACCAGCCACACATTTCCGAAGACCTTAAAGCATATCTTTAAAATTAATAAAGATAACAACTTGAAAAAATGTAGAAGCTTCCAATTTGCCACAAGGGTGTTCTTTACTATCTCTTGCGTGTTCCCCTAATTTGGGATCAATTGGAGTGGTTGTTCTGTACCCCTCTCAGACCTCCCAAGTTTTAAAGGCTTATAATCGAAATTACTAAAAATAGTTACTTAAAATTAGGATAGACCTTTCAAATTGTGTACAAGGGTTAACTAGTACTATAAGTATAGCGCGGACTATATAAGGGCGAAATCAGCCCAACGGTTCGGATTCCGGACCTTTTAATCGATGTCAGGGCTAAGGAACATATATAAAAAATCACGATAACTCAACAACTAATGAGGCTATCTTCATGAAATTTGTGCTGTAGGTTATTGGCAGTGAAACTACGGCGGTGATTACGTACAGTAAGGATTGGACAATGGGTTCGGAACTTAGAACTTTTTGATCGAATTTAGGCCAAACGAGCATAATTCCGAAACCAATGAAGATAGAACCTCCAAATTTGGTATCAGGGTGTCCCTTCCAATTTCGTAAGTGTCTTTGAAATTTGGGCCCCATTGGAGTAGTGGATCGGGGACCAGCCACTCAGTTCTTAGGCCCTTAAAGCATATTTTCGAAATTAATAAAGATAGTTACTTGAAACAAATGTAGAAGCTTCCAATTTGCCACAAGGGTGTTCTTTACTATTTCTTGCGTGCCCCCCTAATTTGGGATCAATTGGAGTGGTGGTTCAGAACCTCTCTTAGACCCCCCAATGTGTAAAAGCTTATCATCGAAATTAATAAAACTAGTAACTTAAAATTAAGATAGAGCGTTCCAATTGTGTACAAGGGTTAACTAGTATTGAAAGTATGACGTGACTGCATATGGGCGAAATCGTACCATAATTTCAGGTCCTGGAACCCTTGAAAAGTTCAAGGACTAACAAACATATATCTTAAAAACACCATAACTCAAAAAATAATAACGGTATTTAGATGAAATTTAACAGTAGGTTACTAGTAATGAAAGTACCATGGGAATTGGTTGTGGTCGAGTTTAATTTCGAAGCCAAAGAATATATTTCCTATGTCCTATGTGTCTCCGAAATCTAGACTTAATTGTAGTGGTTCAGCTATGTTCAAAGGTACTTGCTGCATTTCTGTAAAATTTATTTTTATATTTAAATGAATTATATGAAAAGGTGTAAATTTTTAATTGTATTTTAGAAATACATTTATTGCATATTTTGCGTTTATAAGTTTTTCTATTAGGTATATAAACTAACCATTTAAAATAATTGCAATTTTTAAAAATTTGGATTATATAATGCTTTGATTATCTTTTTATCACAAAATTTAATAATTAGAATTTTTTCATTTTGTAATTGAATTGGAATAAATATATTTTCATTTATTTCAAGTTTGTTTGTTTTTTAATATTTTTAAATAGATAAATTAGTAAGAATTTGTAGTATTTTTTAATAGATAGGGTAATTAGAAAATGTTTTTAGTATTATACAGTTAATTTGGTTAGCTATGTCTTACGATCAAATTAATAACAGCTTCTATGGTGTTAAAATGACTTATGGATATGTCCTTAAATTTGAACCAAATAGGTGTAGGTTATTTCTAAGTCGGTTGCACCGACTGACTGTTTCTTTACTTGTTTTTTTTAATATTTTTTTTATTTTTCTCCTTTTTTATAATTTATAATTTAATGTTATTGTTTTAATATTATTATAAACATATATATTCCTTTTTTTTTAATTTATATTTTAACTACACTAATAGGTTATTCTTCATTAATTTACTTAAAAAAATAATATATTGTATAATATAGTAATTATTACTAGAAAGATGTCACTGAAACGTACCTCACGCACGCAGAGAGAAAACTAATCCTGAAAAAATACCATCAAAACTTTAAAAGGCGATAACTTCAACCACCAAACCTTTGGTATTTAAAATTGATCTACGGAACGCAGGGAAGAGTTACCATTGTATCAAGTTACTCAATTTCGAATTCACATAATTTGTTTTCACCAAAAATTGCTTATTCAGCGTCTAGAAAATTATTAAGGTTTGTTCTTTCCTAACAACAGGAATCGCGTTTTTCAACATGCATCACAATTAGTATGTAAGTTAATACATTTTAGAATAGTCTTTTGCAAAAATTTTAATACAAATTAACAATCACTAATAATTTTTAAATTAAATTGTAACAAGTAAAGTAAATTTAACAAAGTTAGTAAATAAAATAAAACTAATTTTTTATTATCGTAACTTATAATTATTATTATTTATTGTTATTGCTATAATTACTATTATAATAAAAATCACGATAACTCAACAACTAATGACGCTATCTTCATCAAATTTGTGCTGTAGATTACTAGTAATGAAACTACTTCGGGAAATGCGTAAGTTCGGGATTGGGCCATGTGTTCGGAACCTAGAACTTTTTGATCGAATTTGGGCCCAACGAGCATAATTCCGAAACCAATGCAGATAGAACCTCCAAATTTGGTATCAGGGTGTCCCTTCCTATTTCCTAAGTGTATTGGAAATTTGGGCCCCATTGGAGTAGTGGGTCGGGGACCAGCCACACATTTCCGAAGACCTTAAAGCATATCTTTAAAATTAATAAAGATAGCAACTTGAAAAAATGTAGAAGCTTCAAATTTGGCACAAGGGTGTTCTTTACTATTTCTTGGGTGTCCCCCTAATTTGGGATCAATTGGAGTGGTGGTTCAGTACTCCTCTTAGACCTCCCAAGTTTTAAAAGCTTATAATCGAAATTACTAAAAATAGTACCTTGAAACAAATGTAGAAAACAAAAACAAAAAAAGACAATGGGTTCGGAACTAGAACTTTTTGATCGAATTTAGGCCAAACTAGCATAATTCCGAAACCAATGAAGATAGAACCTCCAAATTTGGTATCAGAGTGTCGCTTTCGATTTCCTTAGTCTCCTTGAAATTTGAGCCCAATTAGAGTAGTGGGTGGGGACGAGCCACTCAGTTCCGAGCATACTTTCGAAATTAAAGCATATTTTCGAAATTAATAAAGATAGTAACTTAAAACAAATGTAGAAGCTTCAAATTTGGCACATAGGTGTTCTTTACTATTTCCTGCGTGTCCCTCTAATTTTGGATCAATTGGGATGGTGATTCAGTACCTCTCTTATACCCCCCAATGTGTAAAGCTTATCATCGAAATTAATAAATCTAGTAACTTAAAATTAAGATAGAATGTTCCAATTGTGCACAAGGGTTAACTAGTATTCAAAGTATGACGGGGACTGCATATGGGCGAAATCGTACCATGGTTTCGGGTTCTGGAACCCTTGAAAAGTTCAAGGGCTAACAAATAAATATCTTAAAAACACCATAATTCAAAAATTAATGCCGCTATTTTGATGAAATTTAAACTCTAGGTTACTAGTAATGAAAGTACCATGGGAATTGGTACTGGTCGAGTTTGGTCAATGCGTTCGGATTCTAGAAGCTTTTGATCGATTTTAGGCCGAACGAGTATAATTTCGAAGCCAAAGAACATATTTCCTATGTTTCCCCGAAATTTAGACTTAATTGTAGTGGTTCAGCTATGTTCAAAGGTACTTGCTGCATTTATGTAAAATTTATTTTTATATTTAAATGAATTACATGAAAAGGTCTAAATTTGTAATTGTATTTTAGAAAAACATTTATTGCATATTTTGCGTTTATAAGTTTTTCTATTAGGTATATAAACTAACCATTTAAAATATTGCAATTTTGAAAGTTTTGGATTATTAAATATATTATGCTTTGATTAGTTTTTTATCACAAAATTTAATAATTAGAATTTTTTCATTTTGTAATTGAATTAGAATAAATATATTTTCATTTATTTCAAGTTTTTTTGTTTTTTAATATTTTTAAAAAGATAAATTAGGAAGAATTTATAATGGTTTTTAATAGATAGATTGGTTAGCTATGTCTTACGATCAAATTGGTAACTGCTTTTATGGTGTTAAAATGACTTATGGATATGTCATTTAATTTGAACCAATTAGGTGTAGGGTATTTCTAAGTCGGTTGCACCGACTGACTGTTTCTTTACTTGTTTTTTGTTTAATTTGTTACAATAACAACGACTTCAATTAAAAACCTTTTGAGAAATGCAGAAACGCGCAAACGGATATTATCTAGTTTAAGTATAAGTATTATTTTTCTATGGTTGTATGAAGGAAATTTATGCTTTTTTCGGAAAAAATGTTTTGAAATACTATGTATTTAAGAATAGTTCGCAATAATATTGTTAATAAAGAAAACCGAAAAAAAGAAAATTTTTTATGGAATAACAATTTTACAAAAGTAAAGAGTTTTTAAAATATTGCTATAAAACTTTAAAAAAAGTCCTTAGGCATCGTTCCCAAACGTGTTAAACTAAAGTATCTAATTTAGCATTTGCACTATTTGAGGAGAGCAAAAAAAAGAAGCTTTGGGTTAAGACAGCTTAACAGGCCTAAACCAAATTAACCTGGTGAGCTTCTGTAATTAAGATCAATGCAAAATTTTCAATAAAATTGATATAACCGTTTAAGCAAAAAAAATGATTGAAATCTTCATGGCGTCGTCGTGCAAACGGGTTAATCGAAATCAACAAAACATTTCAGTTTCTCTTTTGAACTGCAAAATAACCTGCATCTGTGCAAAATTTTAAGTAAATTGGTCAAAAGTTTCAACTTGACATCAAAAAACCAAAATGCTTAAGACGGCTCTGGAGTTGGGATCTGTTCACTTATTAAAACTTCACATAGCTTATGTCACCACGCCAGAATAATTGCTGTGAAATTTACTGTCAATCGGACTAGTGATTTTACGTGAATCCTGTTTGTCCAGGCAAACAAACAAACAAACAGAAAAAGTTTCTACTTTATATATTAGATTACATATTATCATTATTATTTGTTATTATTAGAATTATTTATTATTATTTATTTATTTCTATTATTATTTTTTATTTTTAGTTTTCATTATTTATTATTAATTATTATTATTATGTATTTTGCTTATTTATTTATTTATTTATTAAATAGAGATAGACAGTTAAAAAATATTAGTATAAATATCAAATATAATTGGCTTATAACTAATTAAATTTAATATGAACATTAATTTAATATTTGTCTGGCCAGTTAACCGCACCTGATATTTTTATTTATTGCCATCATCCTTGTACCTGAATGAAAAATTAAAGAAAAAAACAGAGAACAACAAAGAATCATTTTATATGTAAATAATTAACTTATAATACCCTAAACCTATGCAATAGGTAAAAGGGTATATTAACTTTGAGTGTTTGTAACCACCGAAAAGAAGCGAGCTAGATATGAAAAAGTATATGTATTTGTAAGCAGCCCATGGGTTTGGATTCTGGAAATTTGGATCGGTTCAATGGCTAACGAGCATATACACACAAACAAGGTAACTCAAAAACTAAAAAAGCAATCTCGAGTTCGGATTCTAGAAACTTTTGATACGGCCAAACCAATGAAGATGAAACGAGCATAATTCCGAAACAAATGAAGATAGAACCTCCAAATTTGGTATCAGGGTGTCCCTTCCTATTTCCTAAGTGTCTTGTGAATTTGGGTCCCATTGGAGTAGTGGGTCGGGGACCAGCCACACATTTCCGAAGACCTTAAAGCATATCTTTAAAATTAATAAAGATAGTTACTTGAAACAAATGTAGAAGCTTCCAATTTGCCACAAGGGTGTTCTTTACTATTTCTTGCGTGCCCCCCTAATTTGGGATCAATTGGAGTGGTGGTTCAGAACCTTTCTTAGACCCCCCAATGTGTAAAAGCTTATCATCGAAATTAATAAAACTAGTAACTTAAAATTAAGATAGAGCGTTCCAATTGTGTACAAGGGTTAACTAGTATTGAAAGTATGACGGGACTGCATATGGGCGAAATCGTACCATAATTTCGGGTCCTGGAACCCTTGAAAAGTTCAAGGACTAACAAACATATATCTTAAAAACACCATAACTCAAAAAATAATGCCGGTATTTAGATGAAATTTAACAGTAGGTTACTAGTAATGAAAGTACCATGGGAATTGGTTGTGGTCGAGTTTAATTTCGAAGCCAAAGAATATATTTCCTATGTCCTATGTGTCTCCGAAATCTAGACTTAATTGTAGTGGTTCAGCTATGTTCAAAGGTACTTGCTGCATTTATGTAAAATTTATTTTTATATTTAAATGAATTATATGAAAAGGTGTAAATTTTTAATTGTATTTTAGAAATACATTTATTGCATATTTTGCGTTTATAAGTTTTTCTATTAGGTATATAAACTAACCATTTAAAATAATTGCAATTTTTAAAAATTTGGATTATTAAATATATAATGCTTTGATTATCTTTTTATCACAAAATTTAATAATTAGAATTTTTTCATTTTGTAATAGAATTGGAATAAATATATTTTCATTTATTTCAAGTTTGTTTGTTTTTTAATATTTTTAAATAGATAAATTAGTAAGAATTTGTAGTATTTTTTAATAGATAGGGTAATTAGAAAATGTTTTTAGTATTATACAGTTAATTTGGTTAGCTATGTCTTACGATCAAATTAATAACAGCTTCTATGGTGTTAAAATGACTTATGGATATGTCCTTAAATTTGAACCAAATAGGTGTAGGGTATTTCTAAGTCGGTTGCACCGACTGACTGTTTCTTTACTTGTTTTTTTTTAATATTTTTTTTATTTTTCTTCTTTTTTATAATTTATAATTTAATGTTATTGTTTTAATATTATTATAAACATATATATTCCTTTTTTTTTAATTTATATTTAACTACACTAATAGGTTATTCTTCATTAATTTACTTAAAAAAATAATATATTGTATAATATAGTAATTATTACTAGAAAGATGTCACTGAAACGTACCTCACGCACGCAGAGAGAAAACTAATCCTGAAAAAATACCATCAAAACTTTAAAAGGCGATAACTTCAACCACCAAGCCTTTGGTATTTAAAATTGATCTACGGAACGCAGGGAAGAGTTACCATTGTATCAAGTTACTCAATTTCGAATTCACATAATTTGTTTTCACCAAAAATTGCTTATTCAGCGTCTAGAAAATTATTAAGGTTTGTTCTTTCCTAACAACAGGAATCGCGTTTTTCAACATGCATCACAATTAGTATGTAAGTTAATACATTTTAGAATAGTCTTTTGCAAAAATTTTAATACAAATTAACAATCACTAATAATTTTTAAATTAAATTGTAACAAGTAAAGTAAATTTAACAAAGTTAGTAAATAAAATAAAACTAATTTTTTATTATCGTAACTTATAATTATTATTATTTATTGTTATTGCTATAATTATTATTATAATAAAAATCACGATAACTCAACAACTAATGACGCTATCTTCATCAAATTTGTGCTGTAGGTTACTAGTAATGAAACTACTTCGGGAAATGCGTAAGTTCGGGATTGGGCCATGTGTTCGGAACCTAGAACTTTTTGATCGAATTTGGGCCCAACGAGCATAATTCCGAAACCAATGCAGATAGAACCTCCAAATTTGGTATCAGGGTGTCCCTTCCTATTTCCTAAGTGTATTGGAAATTTGGGCCCCATTGGAGTAGTGGGTCGGGGACCAGCCACACATTTCCGAAGACCTTAAAGCATATCTTTAAAATTAATAAAGATAGCAACTTGAAAAAATGTAGAAGCTTCAAATTTGGCACAAGGGTGTTCTTTACTATTTCTTGGGTGTCCCCCTAATTTGGGATCAATTGGAGTGGTGGTTCAGTACTCCTCTTAGACCTCCCAAGTTTTAAAAGCTTATAATCGAAATTACTAAAAATAGTACCTTGAAACAAATGTAGAAAACAAAAACAAAAAAAGACAATGGGTTCGGAACTAGAACTTTTTGATCGAATTTAGGCCAAACTAGCATAATTCCGAAACCAATGAAGATAGAACCTCCAAATTTGGTATCAGAGTGTCGCTTTCGATTTCCTTAGTCTCCTTGAAATTTGAGCCCAATTAGAGTAGTGGGTGGGGACGAGCCACTCAGTTCCGAGCATACTTTCGAAATTAAAGCATATTTTCGAAATTAATAAAGATAGTAACTTGAAACAAATGTAGAAGCTTCAAATTTGGCACATAGGTGTTCTTTACCATTTCCTGCGTGTCCCTCTAATTTTGGATCAATTGGGATGGTGGTTCAGTACCTCTCTTATACCCCCCAATGTGTAAAGCTTATCATCGAAATTAATAAATCTAGTAACTTAAAATTAAGATAGAATGTTCCAATTGTGCACAAGGGTTAACTAGTATTCAAAGTATGACGGGGACTGCATATGGGCGAAATCGTACCATGGTTTCGGGTTCTGGAACCCTTGAAAAGTTCAAGGGCTAACAAATAAATATCTTAAAAACACCATAATTCAAAAATTAATGCCGCTATTTTGATGAAATTTAAACTCTAGGTTACTAGTAATGAAAGTACCATGGGAATTGGTACTGGTCGAGTTTGGTCAATGCGTTCGGATTCTAGAAGCTTTTGATCGATTTTAGGCCGAACGAGTATAATTTCGAAGCCAAAGAACATATTTCCTATGTTTCCCCGAAATTTAGACTTAATTGTAGTGGTTCAGCTATGTTCAAAGGTACTTGCTGCATTTATGTAAAATTTATTTTTATATTTAAATGAATTACATGAAAAGGTCTAAATTTGTAATTGTATTTTAGAAAAACATTTATTGCATATTTTGCGTTTATAAGTTTTTCTATTAGGTATATAAACTAACCATTTAAAATATTGCAATTTTGAAAGTTTTGGATTATTAAATATATTATGCTTTGATTAGTTTTTTGTCACAAAATTTAATAATTAGAATTTTTTCATTTTGTAATTGAATTAGAATAAATATATTTTCATTTATTTCAAGTTTTTTTGTTTTTTAATATTTTTAAAAAGATAAATTAGGAAGAATTTATAATGGTTTTTAATAGATAGATTGGTTAGCTATGTCTTACGATCAAATTGGTAACTGCTTTTATGGTGTTAAAATGACTTATGGATATGTCATTTAATTTGAACCAATTATTGAAATCTTCATGGCGTCGTCGTGCAAACGGGTTAATCGAAATCAACAAAACATTTCAGTTTCTCTTTTGAACTGCAAAATAACCTGCATCTGTGCAAAATTTTAAGTAAATTGGTCAAAAGTTTCAACTCGACATCAAAAAACCAAAATGCTTAAGACGGCTCTGGAGTGGGGATCTGTTCACTTATTAAAACTTCACATAGCTTATGTCACCACGCCAGAATAATTGCTGTGAAATTTACTGTCAATCGGACTAGTGATTTTACGTGAATCCTGTTTGTCCAGGCAAACAAACAAACAAACAGAAAAAGTTTCTACTTTATATATTAGATTACATATTATCATTATTATTTGTTATTATTAGAATTATTTATTATTATTTATTTATTTCTATTATTATTTTTTATTTTTAGTTTTCATTATTTATTATTAATTATTATTATTATGTATTTTGCTTATTTATTTATTTATTTATTAAATAGAGATAGACAGTTAAAAAATATTAGTATAAATATCAAATATAATTGGCTTATAACTAATTAAATTTAATATGAACATTAATTTAATATTTGTCTGGCCAGTTAACCGCACCTGATATTTTTATTTATTGCCATCATCCTTGTACCTGAATGAAAAATTAAAGAAAAAAACAGAGAACAACAAAGAATCATTTTGTATGTAAATAATTAACTTATAATACCCTAAACCTATGCAATAGGTAAAAGGGTATATTAACTTTGAGTGTTTGTAACCACCGAAAAGAAGCGAGCTAGATATGAAAAAGTATATGTATTTGTAAGCAGCCCATGGGTTTGGATTCTGGAAATTTGGATCGGTTCAATGGCTAACGAGCATATACACACAAACAAGGTAACTCAAGAACTAAAAAAGCAATCTCGAGTTCGGATTCTAGAAACTTTTGATACGGCCAGACGAGCGTAATTCCGAAACCATTGAAGATTGGACCTCCAAATTTGGTATAAATGTGTTTCTTCATATTTCCTTAGTATCCTTTAAAATTGGGACTAACTGAGTAGTGGTATAGGTTCCTCTCATGTGTTTCAGTTCAGCATAACTTCTAAATGATAAAAATTGTTAATTTTTCAATGTACATCGGACATAGTTTACTTAATACTGAATGGTCTTCTAATAGCCCAAGATTAAGCAATTTATTTGCTTTTGCACAGTTAGAATATTTTTCCAAGAATTCCATTTTATTACAATCTTCTTTCCAACGGCTATCTAGACATTTCGCACATACTAACTCATGCTTACAATTCTCAGCCTTATGATTAAATCCTAACCTTTATAGAATCTTCTAACAAAATTTCCATCAAAAACTGGACAAATATCCCAACAAAAATAATTTTCCCCCTTTCTATTGCTTTGTGATATCCTTTCCTGTCTAATTTTAATATTATATTATAGTAATATGATTTTTTCATCATTTTTTTTTTTGCTATAATTTTAAACTAATAATTTTTCATATAGTTTCTCTTAAGTATTCATTTTGCTTTTTTATCTTTTCAATTATTTCTTTCTTATTTCTTTCTACTTTCATTCTATGAATAAATAATTTGGTTTCTCTTAAATTCATTATATCAATATTACAGCTTGTTTTGGTAACTGTAAAAATTATTTTAAATAAAAGTCAAATATAGTTGGTGACTTGGTGAATAGTTTTTTCCACGAAAAGTTTCAGAAAAGATTAAAAGATATATATAAACTTTTTAGTTTTATTTCACATTAAATAGAAAAAACATTAAAAACCGTGTTAAAATATAGTTAAATTTTATAATAACAAGTACAATTACATTAATCTTGTTCAATACCAATTACTAGTATACAGTGTAAGTATAAAATAAATTTTGTTGTAAGTTTAATAATAAAAAGTATAGAGAGTAAAATAAAAATATTTCAATCCAAAAAAAATTAGTGAAAAAATTTGTGGTGTGTCGAAAAGGCATTTTAGGAGATTAGTTGTCAGGGAACTTAATAAGAGTGTGAAGAAAAGAAAAAAAAGTCACCTAGACAGTTCAAGTATAAATATGCATCCTATTACAAGCTGCAGCAGAAGTTGACAGCTCAAATTTAAGCAATGATAGTTTTGGTTTTATGGAAGAAAGTGTTTCTGAAATTAATAGTGATTCATGTAGCGGTTTTGAAATGGATTTATGCAATAGTTTACGTTTATGGACACAAAAATATTATATTTCCCAAAAAGCTCTAATAGACGTTTTGTAAATATTAATTTTGTAAGTATTAAATTTTTGCATTTACATAGATACAGCATATTCATAACGTAAAAAGAAAGCAACCAATTACAAAAATTTTCAATCTAATTGTATTTGATGAACTGGCAAAAAAATACAATTGGGATGGAATAAAAGCGAAATTGGATTTTAAAAAATTTTAAATTTTCAATGACTGCTTCTTTGTTAATTTTCTTGTCTTACTTAATTCAAATTTGTTTTATTTTATTAATTATTTGTCATATAATCCTGTAAAACTGATGTTTCTGGATACCCAGATTATGTGAAAGAAATTGAAAAGGCGCTGAAGGATGCCAAGAATCGCTTCATAAAAAGAAATTCCCAGGAGAAATTAATTTTATGAATTTTTTATTTTATTTTTTTTAATTTTTAATTTTAAAGAAAATATTATGTTAACTAAAACTATAAAACTAAAGTATAAAAATATAAAACTATGCATTTTATAAATAAATAATTCAATTTTTTATTTTTAAATTTTAAGTTAAGTAATTATAATATATTAATAATATATTCTTTATATATCCTAATATAGTTAAATTCGAAGTGTGTTTTTTTTGTATGCAGAAAATATATCATTGACATATCAAGAATATATTATAAATGGTTAGTTTTAAATATATTTCAAAAGCGGACATAACCTTTGTAAAAGTATGTATTATTTTTGTATTCTAGAGATATTCAAAGTTGGTATTCTGATATATAAAAGATATATCATTGAGAATATTTAGAATATATAAATGGTTAGCTTTCTTCTAATTTATCTTTTACTACACTTTTTATACCCTAAGTAGATATACTATGCCGGTTCTAGGCCACTTTTTCCATACATAATTGAAATTTTTTCCGCCATCTTGGATTTTGTTAATTTGGGTAAAGTGATGACGTCACTCGTCCGACTCAAGTGATTTTTTAATGCTAGTATAAATGACATCACAAATTAATATGATAATAATTAACTGAGAATGTTGATGATGATGATTTCACACATGCAAAGTGCATGATGCTGACTTTGTTGATCTTGACGGACTTTTGTATTTTTGAAAATAAATTTTTGTTCCCTCTTCTTTTTCCATGGGGTTTTTTTTGATATTTAATGTTTGAATTTAAAATTTGGATTGATTTAAGTCCAATATTTGAAAGAATTTATATATGATTAAATTGTTTATATTAGCTTTTTTATTAAATAAACATTTTGAAAAGCACAAACACCAATATGGTTAAACGAACATCTTTTAGAACAATGATGGTTCTGCAAAAATTTTAAAGATGTAGAATCATGTTCATTCAAAAACATTTGAATTATATATGTATATTACTAATCCAGATTTTTTTTTCTATTTCTTTAACATAAATTTTGGTTTGATTCAGTATAAAAATTTTTAAGAAGTTTATAACATCACAATAATGCGTTCTACCATCACACCATTTAAATCCATGATGATTTTTTGTTAACCAATTGTTTATGCTTTTTGTTTTTTTATCTAAAATTTGATATCCATATGGAGACTTAATTATAAAATGCTAAATTTCATTATTTGAACTTAGAATAGCAATTTCCTTTAATATAAATTTATCGTTTTTGTCTCGAAAACCTTGTATGTCAATGATTACGTAATCCATGTTTTTAAAGTTTCCGAAGAATTAAATTAATTAAATTTAATATATTTATATAGTTTGTAAATAAAGTAAAAAAACATTGTAAAAAACTTATACAATGTAATCCAAGAATTTTAAGTAATGGAGAAGTGGAAACTATTCCTGTAATAGACACAAATTATAAATCTGATTACACTATAATTGATTTGCGTTCAATAAAACAAAAGTCATCATATCAAATGGAAATTATATAAAACTAATATAAAAAGAAAGATTGTAATAATTGTAAAATAATAATAAAATAAACAATTGTTTTTATAAAAAATCTTTTTTATTTATCCATGAGTTATGATCAGATGTAAACCCTAACCATTTAACAAAAATTTTATTATCACTAGTTTTAAGAATTTTTTCAATCAGAAAAACTTGTTTTTTATTAGTTTTTAATAATTCATATTCATAGAAACTGCCTTGTATTGGTTGTCCTTGATAATCTTCTAATAAGTATGTTACTGGGTTGGTAATTTGAACTTTTCTGATTTTAAATATTTCAGTTGTCCAGTTAGGTGTTAGGTGTACCCCTTTTCAAAAATATGTTTGAATTTGCTTATTCGAACTGAATCATTAACTTTACGATTTGGTCTGGGAATTTCGTGCAAGAGAGAAAGATATATTTTGTTTGAAGAAGCCGCCATAGGTTTCATCTTCATTATCTGTTATCTCTAACCGCTAGGCTATCGTGGCAATAAAATTTATTGTGTTAAGTTGGTTATATAAAGTTAGCGAAAACATACCGACTTATATCCTATGAGTACCTATGAGAGACCTGGCTCATTACGGGGTATTATGGAATTGAATTTTGGTTTGTAAGGGTGTTATGAAATAGAATTAAGATATATATGAAAAAAATAAAAACAAAAGAAAACAAAAGAAAACATAACAAAAACAAAAGAAAACATGACAAAAAAAACAATAACAAAACAAAAAACTGATTATTGAATTTTATAAAAAATGATTTTATGAAGATTTCTTTGACATTATATGATTATCTTATAGTTGAAGGGGAGGTTTAAACGTTTTGCGATAAAAAATTAAATTAGTTTTGTGGTTTTTGAATTTGTTGAAATAAAGAAAAAATTAGTGATAAGCTAGCTAAAACTTGGACTGAAAAAAGAAATATACTGATAAGAAATATTTAAAAACGTGAATTAAAATGTTAATACTAAATTTATGAATTTTGAAATTATGATGGTAAGAAAAAATATGAGCAATTAGTATTGCAGTGTGGTATTATGAAATTGAAACAGGGGTGGGGGCGGTATAATGAAGTTGATGTTAGCATTAATTGAGTTGGGAATGAGGGTGTGGGGTGGAAGTTATGGATGTTGTTATTGTATTAAAATAAAAAAATGTTTTAAAAATGTATACTATAAGATCTTCTATAAAGGCACAATTATATATAGCATATGAATCAGTTATGGAGGACCTCATTATATATATTTTTGAAAGCAAATTGAAATAAGTATATAAGTTAACGAACGTCACAAATTATTTTCTTCTTATGTCTGTAGTATTGCCTGTTGAGTGATTCACATAAAAAATAATTATTTCTTTTTATTGTTTTTGCTTAGAATGCACTTTTTATTTTTAAATTTTTATAAAATTTTTATTCATAAGTTTTTATAAACAAAAAATTGTAAACAATAAAATACTATAAATAATTTAGTAATAAATTTGTAAGTTGAAATTTGAATCTTTTGTCCTAAAAAAATAATTAAGTTATGAGGAAATGAAATTTTGTACTAAAAAATAATAAGAATTAAAAATAAATTAATAAATTATGATTTGATTATGAATGTTTTAAATAAAATTATTTTAGTAAGCAAAAATTGTAATAAAGAAATTTTAATTTTGTAATCTGTTTATTGAACAAATTTAATTAGTAGAACCATAAGGCAATAAACTAGATCAATAAATCAGATCAATTAATTGTAAAATCAATATTGTAATTTTGTTTAGTAAACAGAAATTTTTCATATAAATAGAACCAACATTTCTTTTGTAAGTTAAGTCTTATTTTGTCAATAAAATTGGAAGGTCTATTCCTTCTTAAAAATAAAAAATTAAATCTTTTATTTAATCAAAGAATTAAATAAATTAACTGGCGCCCGAGCAGGGACCTTGGAAGTTGTTAACAGAGCAACCGGTTTTTTTTTTTAGTGAGTGAAAAGTGTCGTTTCTTATACCGTGAACAAGCCTTAATCTTCGAAACCTAGAGTGAGGCTGCTCTAGGCACGGTATATTAAAAAATTAAAGAAAAAACTAGTTAGTGACAATAAAAAAAAATTAAAACTAGTTAAAAAAATTTTTTTTAAAAAAACAGTAACAAGTAATAAAAAAAAAAAAAAAAATACACAAAAATAAGAAAAAATTTTTTTTTGAACAGTGACAAACAATAGAAAAAACTAGTTAGTGACAATAAAAAAAATTAAAACTAGTAAAAAAAATTTTTTTTTAAAAAAAAAAAAAACACAAAAAGAAAGTGACGGTTTTTCTCACTACAAAAAAACCTAAAGGGGATCTTTAACAGCGACGTTTCCGGTCTGGTCAACCCAAGTTGGAGAAGGATAAGGAAAAAGGCCCCCCAGTAGTTTCAGTACAAAAAGGAGCTCCCTGTTATAAAAGCATCGGAAGCAGCCACTTATCCTGTTGATCAGAAAGAGCAAAGCAAGGCCAGTTTTCCAAAATATGAAGTTCATAGATTGGAAAATAATTTTCATGTAAGTCAAACAATTTTAATTATGTTAAAATCTGAACTAGAAAATTCAGATACAGAAGATTTTACCTCTCATTACATTGAGTTAATGAAGAGGATTAAATCCAATAATATCAAAAATAAATTTGAAAAAAGAAATCTAAAAATTAAAATAAAAAAAACTAATTTTAAAATTATTAAAAATACTGGCCAGTAAAATAAAGATAAAAAAGAAATAAATAAAAAATAAAAAAATATATTAGTAAAAAAAAATTATATCAAGCTAGATTTTGGAAATTTCGTCAATAAGTATCCTCATCAGTAAGGAGAAAAGAAAATCCAATATCTTCTTGATATACAAAAATTATATAATTTAGGCCATATATAAAAAAATATATAATTTTGGCCAAAAAAATAAAAAAATATATTAATAAAAAAAAAAATTTATATCAAGATAGAATTTGGAAATTTCGTCAATAAGTATCCTCATCAGTAAGGAGAAAAGAAAATCCAATATCTACTTGATATACAAAAATTATATAATTTAGGCCACATATAAAATATAATTTTGGTCATATAAAAAAAAAAAAATACTTAAAATAATTTGGCCAAATATTAAATGATCGATCAATAATAAAAAAAAAAAAATATTAACGTTAAATTTTGAAAAAAAAAAACTATATATCGAATTCGAAAATTTTTTTTTATTACTATACAAAATTTTTATATATTATATAAAATTTCTTTTTAAAATAATATTAGATTTAAGTAAATTTATTTGAAATTATTTAATTTTATATTAAATTTATAACTTTTTAGAAGGTAAGAAAAACTGAAAGAAACTGGTAAAAGATTTTAAAGAATAAGCAAGAAATTTTTTCTTTTACTTTTTGATAATCTTTAGATGTTTTATGGAAATTTTTTTCCCTATCATATTTGTATTGTTTGGTTTTAGAGTTATTCTTTTTGTCTTTTCTCTAATTTAAAATATTTTTGTATAAAAAAATTTTTTTTTTTTGACCAACAAAATGGCAACTCCACCTGTTCCCTCTGGTTCTGTTATAACGGATTCAAACTTAAATCCAAATGCGGCTTCAACACCAAAAAAGGTTACGGAACAAACTGTACTTTTCGATCCTAAAAATTTTAAAGATACTATCTTAGAAATTGTTCGAGCTGAAAATAGAAATTCAGCACAAAATACTATTTATAATTCTGATACTTTGAAAAATACTGTCTTTGAATGGGTTCAAAAAGAAGCACAAAGGGTTTTAAGAGAAAGAGTAAGTGAGGAAACAAATGAAACCAATGAAACAGATCAAGAAATCAATTTTGGAATGGATGAATTTCTTTCCGGAATGGATGCAGTACCGGAAATAGTTAGAAACATTAGGGAGTTTTCAGGAGAAAAAGCGGAATACAATTCATGGAAAAAAAATGTTGAGAGGATATTAACTATTTACAATTCAATAAAAGGAACAACAAAATATTATGGGATCCTATCATCTATACGAGGTAAAATTATAGGAGAGGCAAATGCTTATTTAGAAAACTCCAATACACCACTTAATTGGAACAGTATAGTAAAATGTTTAAATAAAGAATATCTAGACAATAGAGATATAGCAAGTCTAGACTATCAGATGACTAATTTAACACAAAAAGGTAATTCAATTCAGGTATTTTATAAAGAAGTTTGTGATCATCTATCTTTAATTTTAAATAAATTATCGACCATGGATTATTGTCAAGCAGCTTTGCAACCTATGACTGCAGCATATAAACAGAAAGCTTTAAAAGTTTTTATTAAAGGTTTAAAAGGTGAAGCCAGTCGAGAACCAATAGATCTGCAACATGCTTTTCAAATATGTTTAATAACGGATGAAGCTGACGATACGAGTGGGAATCAGCAACAACAAAATAAACCACAACAACAAAAATTTCATCAGCAACAAAATATTATGAGACAAAATCAACAACAATCATTTCAACATCAATATTACTCACCGAAAAGAGTATCACATGAATATCCAAGAAATAATAACTACAACAACTATTATTATAAAAATCCGTTCAATAAGAATTTTCAACAATCACGCTTAGTTAAAATGGAACCGGAATCAACAAGACAATCTCAATATAAAAAAGGCTACAACAATAACTACAAAAATAATTATAATTCTAACAGTAACAACAGTTATAATAGATCATTTGTAAGAAACATGCAAAATCAAAACTCTTATTCAACTAATAATGTGACAAATGGGATGCAACAAATACAATCCACCGCAACTACAACACAACCTGAAGAGAAGACTAAAAAGCAGTGCTGCAAATGCATTTCTAATGAAGAACAAGTAAATAATAACAATTCTTTTTTAGATTAAGTTGTTCCTCGCTCCCTTATATTGAGCATGTGGCGGGAAAAGGGGAGAAATTAAAATTTTTAATTGACACAGGCTCGAATAAAAACTACATTCAGGCAAGACTAATAAAAAATCCAATTCTAAATAATGAGAAATTTTATGCTAATACAATAGGAGGAAAGGTGGAAATAACACATCATGCATTAATAAATCTATTCGGTTCAGAAGTAAAAAAATTGAAATTTTACATATTAACAAATATTATAACATTTGATGGAATTATTGGAAATGATAGTTTAAAAGAACTTAATGCAGTTATTCATACAAACGGAAACTTTCTTAATTTAAATCATAACAATAATATTCCTTTAAAACAATATATTTCACAGAGCGTTAATAATATCCAAATAAGAACTGAACATTTGAATGAGGAGCAGAAAAATAAGCTTAACCTGTTGGTAGGAAAATACTTCAATTTATTTTCTGAAGTTAATGAAAAACTTACTTATACAACCGTTGTAAAAGGAGAAATTAGAACCAAAACAAATGAACCAGTTTTCACAAAATCATACCCATATCCAATATGCTTAAAAGAAGAAATAGATAAGCAAATAAAAGAACTATTACATAATGGAATAATTAGACCATCCAGATCTCCATATAATTCTCCAGTTTGGATTGTTCCAAAAAAAGAAGATGCCTCAGGGAAGAAGAAATTCAGAATGGTAATTGATTATAGGAAGCTCAACGAAATCACAATAGCGGATAAATATCCTATTCCTGAAATAAATGAGGTACTAGCAAATTTAGGACAAAATAGTTTTTTTTCAATAATAGATTTGAAGAGCGGATTTCATCAAATATTACTAAAAGAGTGTGATATAGAAAAAACAGCTTTTTCAGTAAACAATGGCAAATATGAGTTTACAAGATTACCTTTTGGACTTAAAAATGCTCCAGCAATATTCCAGAGAACACTAGATGACATTCTGAGAGAAAGTATTGGAAAAAGATGTTATGTTTATATAGATGACGTCATTATATTTGGAAAAACTGAAAACGAACATTTTGAGAACTTAGAAATCATTTTTAAGACATTAGAAGAAGCCAACATGAAAATACAGTTAGATAAATCTGAGTTTCTAAAAAACGAAGTTGAATTTCTGGGATTTATAGTTGCATCAGAAGGTATCAAAACTAATAAAAAGAAAGTGCAAGCAATTTGTGATTTAGAATCTCCAAAAACATTAAAAGACTTAAGATCGTTTTTAGGTATGTCAGGTTATTATAGGAGATTTATATGTGAGTATGCAAAAATAGCTAAACCTCTGACATTCCTTTTAAGAGGGGAGGATGGACGTGTGTCCAAAAACAAATCCAGAACTGTTAAAATAAATTTGAATAAGGAAGCATTAGAGGCTTTCAATAAATTAAAGAATTATTTGATATCTAAAGAAGTATTATTGTCACATCCTGATTTTTCAAAAGACTTCGAATTAACAACAGATGCATCAAATTATGCAATTGGTGGAGTTTTGTCACAAAATAGAAGACCAATAATGTTTTTATCACGTACACTTACGAAAACTGAAGAGGCATATGCTACAAATGAAAAAGAAATGTTAGCAATTGTTTGGGCTCTTACATCATTGCGTAATTTTTTATACGGTTCCAGAAAAATAATAATATTTACTGATCATCAACCATTAACATTTGCGCTTAGTACAAAAAATAACAACTCAAAAATGAAGAGGTGGAAATCAATTATAGAAGAATATAATTATGAATTAAAATATAAACCTGGGACAACCAATGTAGTAGCAGATGCATTATCAAGATTAATACCAGAAACTGAAATTTTTAATTCAAATACTATTCATCAAGATGATTTAGATAGTACTAGGTTTAGTGAAAATCTGATTCAATTTGTTGAAACACCAATTAATGTATTCAGGAATCAAATCATATTAAATATTGGGGAAATAGATGATTACCGATTTTCAATTTTATTTAAGACTTATAATAGACATGAATTCACCAAAAGTAATTTTAGGGAGAAAGATCTTATTGATATATTAAAAAATAATTTGAATCCAAATATTGTAAATGGTATAAAAGCACATGCAAGTATTTGGAAAAATATTACAGAAATTTATAATCAACATTTTCAAAACTATAAAATTAGATTCACGGAAAAAATAGTTCAAGATGTTACAAATGAAATTGATCAAAATGAAATAGTAGCACAAACTCATCGTAGAGCACATAGGAATGCTAAAGAAAATAAACATCATATATTAGAAGTTTATTATTTTCCAAAAATGACTAGAAAATTAAATGAATTTGTAAAAAATTGTTCTATATGTAAGGAGAACAAGTATGACAGACATCCAAACAATCAATATATTGAATGTACACCAATTCCAACTTATCCTGGACATACAGTACACATTGATATATTTTCAACTGAATCTAAATTAGCTTTAACGGCATTAGATAAATTGACGAAATTCGCTCAAGCTAGAGTTATCAAAAGTAGATCAATTGAAGATGTTAGATTAGCATTAAGGGATATTCTTTTCTATTATGGAAAACCTGAATGGGTTGTCATTGACAACGAAAAATCTCTAAATTCCGCTTCAATTAAATCTATGATGGAGGATGAATTGGGAATAAAGATTTTTACAACACCTCCATATAAAAGTGAGGTAAATGGACAAGTAGAGAAATTTCATTCAACTTTAGTTGAAATAATGCGTTGTTTAAAAGCTGAAGGAATTAACCGTATATTTGAAGAATTATTAGAAAGAGGAGTTAATGAATATAATTTTACAATCCATTCTACAACAGGAAAGAAACCTATTGAAGTATTTTTAGGTAGAACCCCAAATGTTACTCCAGCAGAATTTGAAAAAACTAGACATAATTTAATAGAGAGATTAAAGAACAAACAATTTAAAGATTTAGAATTTCAAAATAAAAATCGGAAACCTATAAAACATTATAAAATAGGACAAGTGGTATATGTAAAATACAACAAAAGGTTAGGGTCAAAGCTTACACATAGATATGTTAAGGAAATAGTTAAGGAGAATAAAAATTCAACTATTTTAACAAAATCGAATAAAATTGTTCATAAGTCTAATATTCGCAATTAATATTTTAGGTGTTTAATTTCGACATGTATGGGAACGGTTCAAATATTGGATTATACGAATTCGCAAATAGTTACCATTAATATTGGATATGCGAAAATAGAAGAAGGTACGTTCAAATTAACCCATATCATTGAAATATGGAAGCTACAAGAAATATTAAACGACATTAAAATGGTTATAGCTAAACAAATTGATGTATCAAATCCATTATACAACTATCTTTATTATGAAAGTCAACAAATACAGGAGTTTTTAGATGAATTTGAAATTAAACGAAAAAAACGATCAATTAACTTTCTTGGAACCGCTTGGAAATGGATCGCGGGTACTCCAGATCATTCTGATTTTGTGATGATAAAAAAGAAAACAAATGGTTTGTTAGAAAATAATAATGAACAAATAATTATAAATAAAATTCATAATGATAGGATAAATCAGATAACCAATATTACTAATAAAATTTTAGAAAAATTAAAAAATAAAAGTATTATTGATAATGAATCTATCCTTCAGATTCAATATAAATTAAAACTAATTAAAGAAGAGGTAGTAAATATTCAATATTCTATTCACTGGGCAAAGGTTGGTGTAATAAATTCAATTTTACTTTCAAAATTTGAAATCAAGTCTGTTACTGATTTATTAGACAAAGAAAATATGCCATATTCTACATCAGAAGAAGCATTAAATTTTTCAAATATTAAAATTATCACCAATGGTACTTGCTTATTCTATATTATCGAGATACCTATAACTAAAACTGAAATTTTGAATGAAATTTTAATTAAACCAGTAAAAAAAGATAAAATTGTAACAAAAATTAATTTCAATAAAATTTTAATTCATCAAGAACAAATTTATGGAATTGTAGATAAATGTAAAGTTATTAATTATATAACTATTTGTAATAAAAATAATATTGTAAATTTAAATAATTCAAGTTGTATACCTAATTTGTTAAAAGGTGGTCACTCAATATGCAACGTTACAAATAATCAGCACATTAAAACAATTGAAGAAATAACCACAGGTACTTTATTACTTAATCAATATAAAGGGGTAATTACAATAGATGGCAACAAGAAAAATATTACCGGAACTATATTATTTTTAATAATATTTTATAATTCCACAGTTAAAGTAGATGAGCAAACATTTATATCAAAGGAAAGTATTAAATCAAGAGCATTACCAGCTATTTTTCAAACAAACTTAACCATCGACAAATTGCATGAACATTTATCATTAGAATTACTTAAAGAAATCAACATCAACAATACCAAGGCAATCAAATTTATAGAGGAAGACAAACAACAAATCCAATATATTAATTATGGTTTTTTAACAATTATTATGGTAATATTAGTATCATTCGCAACAATGCTAACGAAACAAAGAAGTAAATTACTAATTAATGAAGGAAGACAAGAAGCAGAAAATAAAAACATTAATGATCAAAATCAGTCTACAGTTGTATTTCATCTAAAACCAATGGAGAAGTCGAATGAGGACATCCGAATCTAAGGGGGGAAGAGTTAACGAACGTCACAAATTATTTTCTTCTTATGTCTGTAGTATTGCCTGTTGAGTGATTCACATAAAAAATAATTATTTCTTTTTATTGTTTTTGCTTAGAATGCACTTTTTATTTTTAAATTTTTATAAAATTTTTATTCATAAGTTTTTATAAACAAAAAATTGTAAACAATAAAATACTATAAATAATTTAGTAATAAATTTGTAAGTTGAAATTTGAATCTTTTGTCCTAAAAAAATAATAAAAATTAAGTTATGAGGAAATGAAATTTTGTACTAAAAAATAATAAGAATTAAAAATAAATTAATAAATTATGATTTGATTATGAATGTTTTAAATAAAATTATTTTAGTAAGCAAAAATTGTAATAAAGAAATTTTAATTTTGTAATCTGTTTATTGAACAAATTTAATTAGTAGAACCATAAGGCAATAAACTAGATCAATAAATCAGATCAATTAATTGTAAAATCAATATTGTAATTTTGTTTAGTAAACAGAAATTTTTCATATAAATAGAACCAACATTTCTTTTGTAAGTTAAGTCTTATTTTGTCAATAAAATTGGAAGGTCTATTCCTTCTTAAAAATAAAAAATTAAATCTTTTATTTAATCAAAGAATTAAATAAATTAACTTATATATAATAAATTTTCATTTTTAAGTAGATTTTATGCTCGCTTATTATAGGTGCCAAAGGTTTCGTACTATAGATAAAAGTACTGAGCCATCAGTCGCCATAAATAAACTGAGATAGTTTTATATTCTCAATGTTCATAATAAGTAGTGATATAGAACATTATTTAGCTATTTCAACAACCATTATGAATATTGATAATAAGAAATTGAAAAAATATTTAACTATTGTTAATAATTTGTTAATAATTCATATATTATACATATTTTTAATTTTTCAAAATAAACTATGATATAGATTGATTCTCTAAACTAATTGATTTAGATCAATTGGAGGAAAATAGTTTGCAGTCAAAAACTGAAGAGTTACCGTTCAATGTCAATGTTAATGGCATGCCTTCTAATGATGTAATGATGAGACTTAAATATGATAATTATTATATATACATTAAATAGTTCACATTGTAATCATATATTTTTTTTATTAATCTTATTCCTCCACATCACTTAGTATGATTTGTATTTGACTTGAACATCAAATTGTAAATAAAAAAAATTGTATAATAAAAAACGTTCCGCGAAGAATCGTATTATAGGAAACAGCGTTATAGAAGTACCACGTTGTAGGAGGGTTGCCTGTATATGGTAGTAGAATTTTAATTATGATTCATTGATAAATTACTTGACAAAATAATTATTTGTTGATGTTGGTGATAGATTACGTCATACTATATGTATTAATTAAATTATGAATATATTTCCTAGAATATATTTTACTATATTACGTCATACTACTTTTGTATTATTTTTTTGACCATATATGGTAATAAAACACAAGATATCAACCTTTTCGCGTGGTTTGATGATCACATTAAATCATCAATATTAAAAGATCTTGAGGAGTTCCAGGAGAAAGATAGCGGATGGGCTCTTTCTTCCATAATCAATTTAGTGATTAATGTGAATAAATATACACCGATGGTCGGCTCATCATATATTGAATTACCTGAATGGATTAGAAGAAAAAAAGCTTGTGTTAATGTTAAAAATTTCGATAATGCATGCTTCGGTTGGGCAGCAGTTTCAGTCCTTTATCCGGTGGATCAACACCCACAACGCGCCACACAATATCCTCATTATTCAACTTTTTTAAAACTTGATGGTAAGTTAATATTTTATTATATTTAAAATAAAATAATAATTCTTACTGTAAAACTAAATTTTATATTAATTTAATTTTTATTATCTTATTTATAGGTATATCATTCCCGATGAGAATTAGTCAAATTTCACGATTTTAACAATAAAACGAGATTTCAGTTAATATATACATACTAGTTAAATATTACGGGAAATTTGATATTCAACCAACATATTTAACAAAAGAAGTCACAGATATGGTACATAATAGAATTTTAATTATGTTTCATTGATAAATTATTTGTAGGTATTATTTTTTGTTACAAATACTTGTTGATGCTAGTATCGGTAACAGTTAACAGGTAACAGTTAACTGCTAACAGCTAACAAGTAACAAATAACTGCTAACAATTTAACTGCTAACAATTAACAGGTAACTACTAACAACTAAATAACTGAAGTAACTGGAGGTGTAGTTAAGTATTGGCTGGTTCTTCGGCACCTCCACTTTCCTCCCCGCCATCATAATTACAGTCACTTTCACCACCCTCCTCCACTAATATCACATAATTCTAGCTGTTTTAGTTTTCGAGTTATCGGAGGAATGGCTGGATAGATGGACGGATAGACAAAAATAATTAATTAAGAATGATGTCATCATAATCCTCATGCATAATTTCACAATCATTAAAAAAATTTGATTTAAAAATGACATCACCACTGCTCAGGGTGTGGTTGTTTTAAATAATATGCCTGTCTTTTTCATCATTTTCATCTAATCAAACGCAGGTTAGAGTAGATTAGATATATCCATCTCTTACACACCCTTAATTATAATACGTTAAATGATATGCTTTTTAGTCTAGAGTTGATTAGATATATTCATCTCTCTCACCCCATAGTTAAGAATATAATGATTTCCTAGAATTTAATAAGTTTAATGTGATAAATGTATAAGCGGAAAGTATAAATATGCTGGAATGGGAATAATTTTCTTCCATAATCAATTTAGTGATTAATGTGAATAAATATACTATCAAGGCTGCTTGGATCACAAACATCAAAACATGAACACAGGATATATTTTTGTGAACGATGTTTACACTATTTTTACAGTGAATCAAAATTGGCAAACCATTTAGAAGATTGTGAGAAGCAAAATTTCTGTAAAATACGATTACCGAGTGAAGAACAAAAAGAATTAAGATTCAAAAATTTTGTTAAAAAGGAGAAAGCTCCATTCGTCATTTATGCAAATTTAGAATGCTTGCTGGAACCGGTGCGTAATAATGATTATGGTGATAATAGTAATTGTAATAGTTATATTAATTATCATAATAGCAATATATATCAAAAGCATGTGCCATATTATAGTGTGGGATATTACGTAAAATGTGAATATGATCCCACGTTATCGTTTTATAAATCATATCGCGGGTTATATTGTATTAAATAGTTTACTTACGAGTTAGAGCAATTTGCGGAGGATGTAGAAACCGTCTTTCTATCCCCTATACCGATGGATGAGTTAACGGATAGTCAAATTCATGATTTTAATAATAGTGATATATGCCACATATGTGAGGAAACTTTTTCTGAAAATATGATAAAGGTGCACGATCATTGTCACCTTACGGGGAGATATCGTGGTGCCGCGCACAATAATTGTAATTTGAATTTTAAGGATACTCATACGGTACCTATAATATTTCATAATTTAAGCGGTTATGATTCGCATTTTATGATAGAAAATTTAGCTACTGATTTAAAAGGTAGAATATATCTGCTACCTGTTAATAAAGAACGTTATATACCATTTTCTAAAAATTTAGATGATTATTTAATTAAATTTAGGTTTATTGACTCATTTAGATTTATGACTGGAAGTTTAGATAAACTTTCGTCATACTTAATTTCTTACCCGATTTTAAAATCACAGTTCAATAATATATCCGATACCCATATGATTATTTTGATAATCATAATAAATTTCAAGAAACTTTACTTCCACAAATCGCAAGTTTCTATAATAAACTAAAGGGTTGTGGAATTACCGATGCGGAGTATACACATGCTCAAAAAATATGGGGTGAATTTCATATAAATAATTTAGGAGAATATTCAGATTTATATTTGAAAACAGATGTTCTGCTTCTAGCAGATGTTTTTGAACAATTTCGTAAAAGCTGTCTCTGTACTCATAAGTTAGATCCAGCCCATTACTATACACTTCCTGGTTATACATGGGATGCTATGCAAAAATTTACTAATATAAAATTAGAACTTTTAACTGATGTAGATATGCTTATGTTCATTGAGCGGGGGGGATTCGAGGGGGATTAAGCCAGTGCTCGAAACGCTACTCTAAAGCTAACAACATATATATGAAAGATTTCAAACCAGACCAGCAATCGAAATATCTAACATATTTTGATGTAAATAATCAATATGGGTGGGCGATGTTGCATCCCTTATCGCATAGCGGTTTCAAATGGGTTAAAAATCCACTTTTTATTAAGTTAAGTTCAATTAAATTATATTACAAGAAATGTGCATAATAAGCAAAAATGTACGTTAAACAATTATGAAATAAACAATATTAAAATTAGTTAATATATATAAAAGTTGTTATAAAATATATTAATGTTAAGTTTATAATGTTAAAAACTTATGTTCTGCGAACATTCTCCCCCCGAAATGAATTAAATAGATGTTCACAAGTGGTTGACGCTGTATTGCTTTCTGTAGGTGGTACTGCAGGTTTTTGAATTGGTTTTTGCATCAATTTTCAAAATAAATGCCTTGTTCATTTCCAAATTGAGTATTCCCATAGAATTCCGATTGATTGCTTGCTAGAGCCATTGTAAAGAAAAAACTAAAAATAATTGTTAATATACTCTGACATGTTAGTTTGTAGGTAGATGATTTAATTTTCTTATTGTTGCTCTTTTTGTTAGAATACGTATGCTTTCTTTTGACGGATGAATGAGATTTTTCATCTTTATTGCCATGCATTTCTTGGGTACTATTATTAGTAAAATTAAGTGCTTCTGGATTTCTATTTTTGATTTCATCATAGCTGAAATTATCGTCGTTGTCTATAATTTGCAACAGCGATAGCTTAGTTATAGGGCGTTTTAATATTGAAGTTTTTGTTTTTAAAGTAGCAACTCTAACAAGACCATTATCATCACAGCTTGTCTCAATAATTCTTCCCAAAGCCCATCTGGTTGGTGGGCAGTTATCCTCCTTTATTAGCACTATGTTTCCAACCCTTAAATTTGGTTGTTGTTGGGTCCATTTTGGTCTTTGCTGTAATCTGGACAAATATTCTTTAGACCATCTTTTCCAAAACTTCTGGTGTAAATGATCTAACAGCTGCCATCTAGTTAATATATTAGGATTTTCATTTACCACATTTTCCTCAGGAACTGTTAATAATGGTGCTCCTATTAAAAAGTGACCAGGTGTTAAAACTTCCAAGTTTTCTGGATCATTATTTAACGGACATTAAGGACGAGAATTTAAACAAGCTTCAATTTTTACAGTTAAAGTTGTAAGTTCTTCAAAGGTTAATGTTGTGTCCTTTATTATTCTCTTCATATGATATTTTGTTGATTTTACACCAGCTTCCCAAAGACCTCCAAAGTGAGGGGATGCGGGTGGTATGAAATGCCATTGGATTCCTTCCCTATTTAATGAGTCTATAATTTCATTTTTATAATTGGATTGTTTGAACAAATCACTCAAAATTTTGCTGGCTCCGCAAAAATTTGTGGCATTATCACTATACACATTGGCAACCGGTCCTCTTCGCTAACAAATCTTTTAAATGCTGCAAGAAAGGCATTTGATGTTAAGTTACTAACTACTTCTAGGTGTATTGCCTTGGTACTTAAGCATACAAAAAGTGCTATGTAACCCTTAAAAGTTTTATTTCCACGACCTACTGATGACTTTAAAGTAAAGGGTCCAGCGTAATCAACACCACAATTTGTGAATGGCCTGGACATAGTTACCCGAGGTTTAGGAAGATTTCCCATTAGTTGAGATGCCGAAGTTGCTTTTAATCGATGACAAACCGTACATCTGTGAATACATCCCTTGACTGCCTTTAATGCATTTAATATCCAAAATCTTTGTCTAATGTATTCTAGGGTTTGATTGTTGCCACCATGTAATGAATGCAAATGTGCATGATTTATGATTAAATTAGTTAAATCACTCTTGTAGGGAAGTATAAGCGGATGTTTTTGTTTATATGAAAGTTCAGATTCAGACAATCTTCCACCTAAGCGGAGAAGATGACTAGAATCTAAGAACGGATTTAAACTTAATAATCTGCTTGTTTTATGTAGTGGGTAACCCTTTCAAAGTTGGTCAATTGCATCATAAAAGTATTGATACTGTGTAATCTTTATTAATGTTATAAACGAATTTTCTACTTCATCAGCAGTTAATGTTCCGGCTTTGCGGTTTTTAGGGCTGCATCTTAAATTTTTACAAAAACGAATACAATAAGCTACGACACGTTTTAATTTTGTTAAGGATGAATAGTTATGAAGTAAATTTTCAATCAAAGAGTTGTCTACTTCTGTTTTAACAATGTTAACTGCAAATTTGGTTTTAATCTCTAAATTAGTATTGCTTATTGGGGTTTTGGACACCTTGAATTCATTTTGTTTTAACCATGTGGAACCTTCCCACCAAAGATTATTATTTTCTAATTTCGATGGATAAATTCCACGTGACGCCTAATCAGCTGGATTACTTGATGAGTTTACATGGTACCAATTTTCAGGAGCAATTATAGCTTGAATTTCCGCTACGCGATTTCCAACAAATGTCTTCCAACGGTGTGGAGCCGCTTGCAACCATGATAATACAATAGTTGAGTCTGTCCAGGCAAAATTTTCAATGTTTTGTATGTCCAATGCATTCTTAACTTCTTTCATTAGTCTTGCTAAAAATAAAGCTCCGCGTAATTCTAAACGTGGTAATGAAAGTTGAGATCTCAGCGGTGCTACCTTTGTTTTTGAAGCGATGAGTGTGACAGTAATATTGCCTACGGTTGTTATTGTTCTGAGATATACAACCGCACCATAGGCCTTTTCAAATGCATCAGAAAATCCATGAAGTTGGCAAACTTTGGTGTCATTCCCATAATCGATCCATCTACAGATTTCTATTTTCTTTAATAAGTGCAGTTCTTCTTTGATTTGTAGCCATTCTTTCAAAATGTTGTTAGATACTGGTTGATCCCAGTCAGTCTCTTCTAACCATATTTGTTGAAATAATAATTTAATTTTTATTATTATTGGGGATAGCAATCCAATTGGTTTAAAAAGACGAGCCGCCTCTGATAATAAAGAACGTTTTGTAAACAGTTCCGATTTTATCTCAGTATTTATGTTGAATTTTAATTTTTCAGTTTTTGGAACCCAATGTATTCCTAATGCTTTAACAGCTTCTCCGTCATCAAAAGTTTTGTTATTTGCGCAGTCTGTTAATTCCGATGGTATTTGTTTTAACAAGCGACGATCACTGCAATTCCATTTACGTAAATTAAAACCTCCAGCTTTTAATAAATTTATTAACTGGGTGCATTTTAAATTTGCTTCTTCGTAGGTATATGCTCCCGAAACCACATCATCCATATAAGTATCCTTACAAATAGCTTTAGAAGCCAAAGGATATAAGTGTCCATCATCTGCAACTAATTGACGTAACGTTCTTATTGCTAAGAAAGGCGCAGGCCCAGTCCCATAAGTGACGGTTGTTAGCTTGTACTCTTTAATGGGTTCGTTAGGTGATTTTCTCCAAAGTATTCTTTGGAAATCTTGATCGCGATTGTCTATTCGAATTTGACGGTACATTTTCTCGATATCTGCTGTAAATACTACCTTATATTTGCGCCATCGTTTTAGTATTTCTATTATATTTTGCTGCAAATTTTCTCCAATCATTGTTACGTCGTTTAGGCTTTTAGATGAATTTCTTTTTGCAGAGGCGTCAAAAACTACTCTCAATTTTGTGGTTGAACTATCGTGCTTAAAAACGGCATGATGTGGTAGGTAATATTTACCTTCCACTGTTTCTTGAGCTGGAACCATATGACCTAATTGAATATACTCTGTTATGAAATCTTTGTACATAGTTTCCAATAATTTATTCGTCTTAAATTTTCGCTCAAGTTGAAACAATCTAGCAAGTGCTAATTCTCTTGATCCCTGAATTTCGTCCAAGTTAAAATGTTCACGAAACGGTAATCGCACAACATATCTCCCATCTTTTTGGCGTTGACAGGTAGATTTAAAATGAACTTCGCATTCCATTTCTTCAGCTGTTGTAGTTCTTTCAGGTAGAAGCTCTTCAGTTTCCCAAAATTTGGTTAGCTCCTGGCTTAGGTCGACTTCACCAATAAAACAATTAATAGTATTTTCTGGTAATTCGTTTTTTATTTCACCTGATAAAATGTAGCCAAACTTGGTTTTCTGTGCTATTGGAGTACCTGGTCTTCCTTTTATGTGCTTGTTTTGTGTTATTTGACTAAAAACGTCAGCTCCTAAGATTATGTCGATTCTACTTGGTTTGTAAAAGTTTGGATCTGCTAGTTCTAAGGTATGTCCCCAATTTTTATAAGATGTTACATTTTCTGTCGGCAAATAACCAGTTAACTTTGGTAGAATTAATGCTTTGGTCACACAAGAAAATGTTGAATTTAATCTGGATTTTAAAGAAAGTTCCACAAAATTTTGCACTATACCAGATTTTGCATTTCCAATTCCAGATACAACTGCATGAACCTTGTGTTTTGGCAGCTGCAAATATTGGACCATACTTTCTGAAATTAGAGTAGCTTGAGAACCCTGATCGACAAGGGCTCTAACTTCAGTATAGGTTCCATCTAATTTTTGTACCTTTATTATTGCTGTAGGTAAGATAACCTTAATCTTTGTAATATTAGTTGCACAGTGAGCGTTAATATCCATTAATTTTGTATTGTTTAGTGATTTTTTATTGAATAACTGTTTGTTATTCGTGTTTTCTTGAAATATGTGCAACAAGGTATGATGTTTTTGTTACATACTCTACATTTTGAAAAGCTTGTGCAGTCCTTTGCAAAATGACCAGGTCGCAAACAGTTTCCACATAAATTATATTTTCTGCTAGTTGCTATTCTCTGCTCTATACTCAGTAGTTTGAACTTTTCACAGCCATAAATTTTATGTGATTCTTGACATATCACGCATAAATTAGTAATTGAACTATGGTATGATTTGATTTTCGTTTCGTTAATATTCGTTTTTAATGCTTCCAGACTTTGAAAACGGGTTTCCAAAAATTGAAAGAAATGCTTTGTATTTTGCACTTCTCGAGAATCAACTAATGATTTTTCATATAAACGATGAGTTTCTTTGTCCAACTTCTGAGTCAATAAGTGTATTAAGATTGGATCCCAGTTTGAGGTATCAATCTCCAAATTCTGAATAGCCAATAAGCATTCCTTTGAGGTGTCATGCAGTTTTTTTATAGCTCTGCCTGAATCTTTAGTTAGTATTGGTTGATTCAGAAAAGTTTTCAATTGTGTAGATAAAAGAATCCTTGTATTATTGTACCTTTTATCTAAAATATTCCAAGCAGAGTCATAATTTTCAACTGTAACTGGAAAATGTTTGATTAACTCTGCAGGTTCTCCAATGACGTTAGCTTTTAAATAATAAAATTTTTGAGCTTTGCCTATGTTTGTGTTATTGTTAATATCTTCCATGAATAAATCTCTAAAAGATTTCCAGTCGGAGTAGCTTCCAGAAAACTTTGGTATATCAATTTTTGGTGGATTCACATTAACATCTTGATTACCTTGTAACTGCCTGGTGTTATGTGCTCGAGCAGCCGGAGCTGGAGATATATTCATTAGGTTTGTATTTAGTCCAATTACTGTATCTTTGTAAATATTCTCGATGTATTCAAATTTATTGTTCTCAAAATAATCATGGCTAATAGGCTCATTTTCTATCAGACTCAAGTGATTATTCATTATTAAGTTCCAGTACTCTTCTAAAGTTTTTAAGTTAAGGTTGATGAAAGCCAAATTCGGTTCTTGCTTCATTACTTCCCTTACTTTGTTTGAAATGCGTTCTACAGCCTATGTTAGCTCAATTTGTTCATTGAGCGCTTTAGATATTTTGGTCGGTATATTACTGGCAGGAGCGTTTGATAAAGCAGCTTCCAAAATACTTGTTATTTCGGTTACTAAATTCCCCATACTTTCAAAGTCCTTCTTTTTGAAATATAAATGATTCGGGTAATTTTCTTTTAATTGTTCGATGTCCTCGTTGTTTTTGATAATAGCTTGCCAGTACTCGTTTAAATTTTTTAAACGTACTTCTATATATTCCTTTGTTTTTCTTTCTACAGAATCCTTTTTGAAGTTTGTCTGTACTCTTAGAATTTTTGTATATAGCTCCTTTTGAGCGTTGATTAGTTTGTCCATATTGCTTTGATGATACGGCCTTTAATGATTTTTATGTAAATTCGTTGACTCGTTGATGAGAACGCCTTTTTGTTGTATTACTGTCTTGAAGTAAACGCCTTTAGTTGTGACTGTTTGCTTATTAACAGATACCTAGAAAAAACTTCCTGTAGACACTGGTTCTACAAGATTACCTTTTTAATATTAATTTATCTCTATAGACACTGGTTTTATAGATATAATTGTAAACACTAGTTTTACAATTAAATTTGCATGAAAAAAGTTTAAGACACTTGTTCTAAAGTTTTTTTCTTTTTGATTCAAATTCTAAAGACACTTGTTCTATAGAATCCGGTTCGAAGGACCAATGTTTGAGTCACAAAAAATAAACAAAAAACTTATTTAAGTTTAGAATTCAAATTTATTAATGATTATATTTTACTTAAAATTACGTCTTTAAATACAATTTTATTTCCATAATAATTACACATTATGTAACGAAATTAGCTGACACAACAAATATTTAACTTACTTTAAAACAATTAAAATTATGAATGTAGGTCAGTACAATGACTTTAAAGGTATTTTATTAAGTTAAGTTCAATTAAATTATATTACAAGAAATGTGCATAATAAGCAAAAATGTACGTTAAACAATTATGAAATAAACAATATTAAAATTAGTTAATATATATAAAAGTTGTTATAAAATATATTAATGTTAAGTTTATAATGTTAAAAACTTATGTTTTGCGAACAGTATTGATGAAATATTCCAAGATTCAACCACCCCTATTGGTTATATATTAGAGGTGGATTTAGAATATCCTCAAGAATTACATGACATACATTCAGATATCCCATTTTGCCCTGAAAAAATGATACCTTCACTCTAAACAAGAAAAATTGCTCGCGTCTTTATATAATAAAGAGAGGTATGTCATTCATTATCAGAATTTGATTCAAGCGTTAAAATATGGGTTAAAAATAATAAAAATTTTAGTTTAATTAGAAATAATAAAATCGTATATTGATATGAACACAAAGCTTCGTGTTGAAGCGAAAAATGAGTTTGAAAAAAACCTATATAAATTGATGAATAATGCGGTATTCGGTAAAACGAGGGAGAATGTTAGAAAGCATAGCATTGTTAAATTAGTAACGAGGTGGTTAGGTAGATATGGTGATGAAGCTCTAATATCAAAACCTGATTTTAAATCCTCAACAATATTTAATGAGAATTTAGTTGCTATTGAATTAAATAAAACTGAGATATATTTCAACAAACCAATTTATGTTGGTATGTGTATTCTAGAACTAGCTAAGACTACAATTTATGATTTTCATTATGATTATATGATTAGCAAATTTGGTGATAATTGTGCTGTATGTTATACTGATACTGATAGCTTAATATATGAAATTTCCAATATTGATATATATAAAACTATAAAAAATGATTGTGAATCTCAGTTTGATACTAGCGATTATCCAATTAACAATCAATGGGGTATACCTCAAGTAAATAAAAAGGTTTTAGGTTTAATGAAGGATGAGAATAATGGATGTATTATGGAGGAGTTTGTCGGTTTAAGATCTAAAATGTACGCGATTCGTGTTGATGGTCAACATGAAACAAAAAAATCTAAAGGTGTGAAAATAAATATTATTAAAAATAATATATCATTTGATGACTATACACATTGTTTAAATATGGGTGCTGAAAAAATGGTAACTCAGAATCTAATCACCTCGCGAAAACATAAGGTATGCTCCATTAATTAAATCGCCCTTAGTCCTTTCGATGATAAAAGGAAATTAATAAAGGATAGTTATAAAACTCTGCCGTGGGGGCATTATAGTTGCATGGAAATGGATTAGCTAATTGATAATGAAAATTAAAATTATAAGTTAAAAAAATAAATAAATTAAGATAAATTAAGTTTAAAAGTTTAATTAATTAGTATTTATATGCGTCCGTTTATATATATATATATATATATATATATAGTTACATCATCACACTCTTCTCCACCACAAGTCACACAAGATTGCCCGCCAATAACTAAATTGCCCTTCCATTAAAATCCCAAACACCTTACTTTAAAATATAATTTACTTTTCTTACTTTTACTTTCCTTTTTTTTTTAAATTCAAAATTAGCTTATCCTTCAATTTTTATTACATCAAATTTTAACCTAATTTTAGAAAAAAGATAAAAAAATAAAATGTTAAATGCACTTTGCATTAAAACAAATTTTTTGAAATACGAAACATTTTTGTTTACGAAATACAAATTGTTCAATGCACTTATGCATTAAACAATTTAATTAACAACAACAAAAACGTAAACTGAAATATGAAACATTTTTTGTTGCATTTAAGTTATGTTGAAATAATTTCAAAAATTTTTTATAACAACAAATCGATAAAGTAAATAACCTTATTGTAATTTATCGTTTTGCTGATAAGAACTTTTAGAAACAAGTTTTAGAATAATTTTTAGTTAAAATAAGAATGTAACAAGTAAAGAAAAAGTCAGTCGGTGCAACCGACTTAGAAATACCCTACACCTGTTTGATTCAAATTTAAGGACATATCCATAAGTGGTTTTAACACCATAAGAGCTGTTAATAATTTGATAGTAAGACATAGCTAACCAAATTAACTTTACAATACTAAAACATTTTCTAATTATATTATCTATAAAAAAATATTACAAATTCTTACTAATTTATCTATTTAAAAATATTAAAACAAAAAAACTTGAAACAAATGAAAATATATTTATTCCAATTCAATTACTAAATGAAAAAATTTCAATTATTAAATTTTGTGATAAAAAGCTAATATATTTAATAATTAAAATTTTTCAAAATTGCAATTATTTTAAATGGCTTGTTTATGTACCTATTAGAAAAGCTTATAAACGCAAAATATGCAATAAATAAAAATTCTAAAATACATATACAAATTTAGACCTTTTCATATAATTCATTTAAATATAAAAATAAATTTTACATAAATGCAGCAAGTACCTTTGAACATAGCTGAACCACTACAATTAAGTCAAAATTTCGGGGACACATAGGAAATATATTCATAATATATATGTTTGTTAGCCCTTGATCTTTTCAAGGGTTTCAGAACTCGAAACCATGATATGATTTCGCCCATATGCAGTCCCCGTCATACTTTCAATACTAGTTAACTCTTGTACACAATTGGAAAGTGTTATCTTAATTTTAAGTTACTAGTTTTATTAATTTCGATGATAAGCTTTTACACATTGGTGGGTCTAAGAGAGGTACTGAACCACCACTCCAATTGATCCAAAATTAGAGGGACACGCAGGAAATAGTAAAGAACACCCATGTGCCAAATTTGAAGCTTCTACTTTTGTTTCAAGTTATTATCTTTATTAATTTAGAAAATATGCTTTAAGGTCCTCGGAACTGAGTGCCTGGTCCCCACCCACTACTCCAATTGGGCTCAAACTTCAAGGAGACTTAGTTAATCGAAAGCGACACTCTGATACCAAATTTGGAGGTTCTATCTTCATTGGTTACGGAATTATGCTAGTTTGGCCTAAATTCGATCAAAAAGTTCTAAGTTCCGAACCCATTGTCCAAACCTCACCGTGCGCAATTGCCGCCGTAGTTTCATTACCAATAACCTACAGCAAAAATTTCATGAAGATAGCGTCATTAGTTGTTGAGTTATCGTGATTTTTTATATATGTTCGTTAGCCATTCGATCGATTAATAGGTCCAGAATCCGAACCCATTGGCCGATTTCGCCCATAGGCAATCCCCGCCGTACTTTCAGTTCTAGTAATCTACAGTTAAAATTTCATCAAGATAGCTCCATTATTTTTTGAGTTATCGTGCCTACGGACGGACGGGCGGACGGACATGGCTATATCGACTCAGGCGGTCACGCTGATCACAAATATATATACTTTTCCATATCTAGATCGCTTCCTTTAGGTGGTTACAAGCACCATACCAAAGTTAATATACCCCTTTACCTATTCTATAGGTGTAGGGTATAAAAATTAATGTGAACAACGAAAATGAATATAGAGTTTTGACAAAATCTATAAATAAAGCCAAGTTGGAATGGCATACATATGAAGATAAATTGACTAGGCCAATTAAAGTTATGGCAAGAGATCTTCACCCATCATTTGAGCCAACAGATATTAACAAAGAACTTATTAATAAATGTTTTAAATGTCTAGATGTGACAAACAAAATTAAAAAACTAAAGATAAAAATATAAATATTTTAACCAAGCTTCCACTATTTTTGCTATCTTTTGATCCTTCAGAGGAAATAAATAAAATAGAATATTTACAGCACATGAGAGTGAAATTTGAGGCTCTCAGAAGTAATTAGTCCATTCCTCAGTGTAAAAGATCCCAGAGTTTTGGACATACACAAATATTTTGCCAAAGACATGCTAAATATGTAAAATGTGCTGGAAATCATATGACAGCAGAGTGCGGTAAAAAAAAAAATTTCCAAGACATACGTGCAAACTGCAACGAGGCACAACCTGCTAGCTATCGTGGTTGTTTGGTAGCAAAAGAATTACAAAAAAAAGATTGACTATGCACAAACCCAAACAATCAAATGAAACAAAAATACCGACAAAAACTACACCATTTATATCCAGGAAAGTTGCGAAACGGAGTTTCATACTTCCAAGCAATAAAAACTAAAATTAAAGAAAACATTATAACAGAAAAACAAATTAAGGTTATGAAACCTAAACGTAATGAAAATGAAGTGATGCGCAAGATGCAAAACTTAGAAAAAAACTACAGAAAAAGAAACTAAGGTTATGAAACCTAAACGCAATGACAATGCAGTGATGCACTAAAAGTTGACGAAATCTCCATAAGATTATTTATTTATTTATTTATTTGAACCAAAACAAGGTTTTTACAAAAAAAATTCTTAAAACTAAAACTTATAATTAACATGAAATTTGATTACATAGCCAAAAAAATTTTAAATACATTAAGAATCAAAAGTATAATTATTTGTTTATTTGTAGAAAATGCATACAAAGCAAAAACACAGTTGAAATTATATTTATGAATACTAACTGTATTAACTAACTGTATAAAATAACTAAATTAAAAAAATAATATGAACTTGAAGTGTAATATGATATAATGAAGGTTAAAATTATTGTCTTAGGTCATGAATGAATTTTAAGTTTAATTTATGTTTAAAAGTGTATCGAGAAATTTGTGTAGAATAAAGATGACTGTGTTTATTGAATGTAAATAAAATAGAAAAGAAAAACATTAATGAATATAAAGAAACACCAAAAAAAATATAAGAAATGTATCTAGATAAAATACATATTGCAACTTGGAATCCTAATGGTGTCCTCAAAAAAAAAAAATGAACTAGAAGTTTTCTTAAGATCTAAAAATATTGATATATGTCTGCTATCAAAAACTCATTTAACAATAAACACAAAATTTAAGATTCTAGGTTATGAATGCTATAAGGCAGTTTATCCTAGTAATCATCCGAGAGGAGGTAGTGTAATTCTAATTAAGGGCTCAATAAAACATAATGAAGAATTCAAAATTGAAAAATTACATCTACTAAACAAGATCTTAATGTTGGTGCTGTATATTGACCACCAAAATGCAATATAAAGAAAAATGTCTTTAAAGAACTCCTAAATGTCCACAGACATAAATTTCTGCTAAACATACAGATTGGGGTTCTAGAACAACGTCAACTAGAGGTAGAGAGCTAAGAAAAGCTATTCAGGAGTTAGGTTATTGCCATCATTCGACTGGCAAACGAAATTACTGGCCCACAGACACCAACAAAACAAAAGCTTCAAATCTAATTGACTTCTTTATAACCAAAGAATTACATGCAACTTTAAGCAACTTGATAAATTTAGAAGATAATCATGACTTGGATTCTGATCACTCTGCTGTCATACTAGAGTTGAATTATAAAATAACTAGAAAACTAAATAAGCCCACACTTACAAATAATAGCACAGACTGGTTAAGCTTTAAGTATGAAATCACAAATAATATTAATTTAAACATATATTTACAATCAAAAGAACAATTAGATTTGGAACTACAAGGCTTTATTAATATAATTCAAAAAACTGCTTGGAATAACACAAAAATAATTGAGTATAGGTCAGCAGCAAATAAATATCCTAGAGATATAACTGATTTAATAAAACGGAAAAGAAGCGCTAGACAAAAATGGCAACAATCACGTTACCCTGATAAAAGAAAACATAGAATAGAAGAGAACAATATTAATCCATTTATACAAGAAGAAATTAGTGGAGAAATAAAAACTTTAAAGTTATATATATTACAGCTCAGATTATAAAAGAGCTTCCACAAAAAGCTTAAGAACAATCATAAATGCAGCAGTGAAACTGAAGTATGTTCCATCCGCTTGCAGAGTAGCAGAGGTTATTATGATAGCAAAGCCGGGGAATCCATTAAATGAGGCAAAATCTTATAGGCCAATATCTCTGCTACCAATTATGTCAAAACATTATGAAAAATTGTTGTTATAAAGGCTGAAGCCAATTATAGAAAATAAAAATTTAATTCCAAACCATCAATTTGGATTTAGGTCCAAGCATGCAACAATTGACCAAGTTCATAGAATAACAAATATTATAGAAAAAGCGTTTGAAGAAAAATAAATATGCTCTACAATATGCTCTACAATTCTAGACGTAGCACAAGTGTTTGACAAAGTTTGGCATTTAGGATTAATATTTAAATTAAGGAGATTGATTACTTTACTATATGTAGAGATACTCAATTCATACTTGTTAGATAGATTATTTAGAATTAAACAAGATGAAGAGTACTATACATTAAGAAAAATAAAAGCAGATGTGCCTCAAGGCAGTATTCTAAGTCCTATTTTGTATTTGCTTTATACAAGTGATCTACCAGAAGTAGAAAATGTAACTATAGCTACATTTGCTGATGATACTGCTATGTTGGCAGTAGGATCGAATATTGACAAAACTACAGGAAAATTACAGAAAGCAAGTGAAAAGTGTAAATCTGTTCATGTTAATTTTAGTTCTAGAAAAATAAGAAACCAACATAAAATAAATTTATATGGTGTATTTGTATCAACCGAAAATTCAGCAAAACACCTAGGAATGAGACTGGATGTCCAGCTAAGGTGGAATGAACATGTTAAAAAGAAAAAACTAGAACTTGAAAATAAATATACAGAAAACTAGTGGCTCCTAGAGCATAAGTCTAAATTAACAATATATAATAAAGTGTTATTTTATAGCCAAGTAATTAAACCTATATGGTTACATGGCATTCAACTTTGGGTTTGAGAGACATTCATAGAGATTTTCCTAAAGTTGTAGATGAAATAAGTAGATATGCCATAAAGCATAAAGCTCATCTAGAAGGCCATATAAATATTGAAGCTGCTCAGTTAATAAATAATCAGATTATTACAGGAAGGCTTAAAATAAAAAGACCTTTAGATAATATATTATAACGTACAGATTTCCTAAGGAAAAGTACATAAAACCTATACTCAATGCTTATTCAGTTCGACTAGTTTTATTATTTATTATTATTATTATTAATTTATTAGTTTAATATAAACTTTTGCAAATAATATAACATTAATATTTACTTCAAATTATAATCCAGTTGTTAGAATATTAGTTATATTTATATTATAAACAAAAAAAAAAAAAAATCATTAAATTTATCAATCATTAAATAAAAAGATTCTGAGACAAAAAATACTATTAAAAAAAATTTAAAAATTAAAAATTTAAAAAAAATTAAAAAAAATTAAAATTTATTCTAACTTCTTCCTTTACCAATTTAATAAATTTGTTAATATTTCTTTCTACTTTAATTCTACTCGGCATTTCATTAAAAATTTTAACTCCCTTGTACATAATTGAATTTTGTGTTGCTACCTTATTGAATCTGTGAAGCCTAAAGTTGTTGGAATTCCTAAGATTATAGTTAGTAACTTCACTGACATATGTTAAATTTTTTGCTAAATATTAAGGTAAAAGATTGTTTTTAATTTTTAATACAAAAACTAGCACCTTGAAAATGGCTCTCTGGATGACACTCATCCAATTCAGTCTTGCATTCATCTGCCATAACGAAGTGTATCGGTCACATTTTAATATAACTCTCATAGTTTTGTTTTGAAGGACTTGTAATCTTGAGATAAATTCCGATTTAGTACAGAAGATAATTGATGCTGAGTAATCAAAATGACGAAGTATTTGTGAATTATATAATAAAATTGCTGTTTTTTGATCAATAGTATTACGAAGTCTTCCTAAAAAACCATTTTTTTTTGGATATTTTGTTACATATTCCATTGATATGTTCATCAAAACTTAATTTATTATCAATAATAAATTCTAAATATTTAAAGCCATTTACCACCTCAATTTGTTCATTGCCTATTTTTATAATTAGATTATGTTTGGAGTTAAAAATCATACATTTAGTTTTATTAATATTTAATTTTAATTTATTCATATTTATCCAATTATACACGTCATTTAGATCCTCATTAGTCTTGCTTTCGATTTCTTTCAAATTTTTCCCAGCTGACACTTTACTAAATTTTAAAGCTTCCTTTATATTATTTATATATATTAAAAAAAGTACGACACCCAGCACGGATCCCTGGGAAACACCAAATTCAACAAACATAGAAGATCCTCTGAGAAATTAAACTTTTAAACCAATCATGTTCTTTCCCTAATACACCAGAGAATTTACTTTGCCAGCTTCTTTAATAGAATTTCTCGATCATCAGTTTCGAACGCGCGTTTAAAATCCAGAAATACTGTCAGAACTATGTTACCTGTGCCCATCTCTTTCTTCCATTCAAATGTTGTACAATTAAAAGCAGTTCCACACGAATGACCCTTTCTAAAACCTGATTGTTCAGGTATCAAAATGTTGTTTTTCTCAAGGTGATCTTCTAGTTGTTTACAAACTAATCTTTCCAAAATTTTCTCAAATAAGGACAACATGTTAATAGGCCTAAAATCCTCGCATTTATTTGAATTTTTTACTTTTGCTATCGGAACTATAATTGATTGTTTCCACCTTTCCGGAAATACACCATTCGCTATTGAACAATTTATTATATTCAATAAGTGAGGTCCTATTATTGCGAGAGAATTTAAAAACATTTGAATATTTAATCCAAAAAAGTCCTTTTTATTATACCCTACACCTATAGAATAGGTAGATATGGAAAAGTATATATATTTGCGATCAGCGTGACCGCCTTAGTCGATATAGCCATGTCCGTCCGTCCGTCTGTCCGTCCGTCCGTCCGTCCGTAGGCACGATAACTCAAAAAATAATGGAGCTATCTTGATGAAATTTTAGCTGTAGGTTACTAGGACTGAAAGTACGGCGGGGATTGCATATGGGCGAAATCGGCTCATGGGTTCGGATTCTGGACCTTTTAATCGGTTTCAGGGCTAACGAACATATGTAAAAAATCACGATAACTCAACAACTAATGACGCTATCTTCATCAAATTTGTGCTGTAGGTTACTAGAAATTAAAATTCTTTGGGTATTGCGTAAGTTCGGGATTGGACCATGCGTTCGGAACCTAGAACTTTTTGATCGAATTTAGGCCAAACGAGCATAATTCCGAAACTAATGAAGATAGAACCTCCAAATTTGGTATCAGGGTGTCCCTTCCTATTTCCTAAGTGTCTTTGAAATTTGGGCCCCATTGGAGTTGGGGGTCGGGGACCAGCCACACATTTCCGAAAACCTTAAAGCATATTTTTAAAATTAATAAAGATTGCAACTTGAAAAAATGTAGAAGCTTCAAATTTGGTATTCTTTACTATCTCTTGCTTGTCCCCCTAATTTGGGATCAATTGGAGTGGTGGTTCAGTACTCCTCTTAGACCTCCCAAGTTTTAAAAGCTTATACTCGAAATTACTAAAAATAGTAACTTAAAATTAAGATAGAACGTTTAAATTTTGTACAAGGGTTAACTAGTACTTAAAGTACAGCGCGGACTGTATAAAACCGAAATCAGCCCAAGGGTTCGGATTCTGGACCTTTGAATCGGTTACAGGGCTAACGAATATATGTAAAAAATCACGATAACTCAACAACTAATGACGCTATCTTCATGAAATTTGTGCTGTAGGTTATTGGTAATGAAACTACTGCGGCAATTGCGCACGGTGAGGATTGGACAATGGGTTCGGAACTGAAAACTTTTTGATCGAATTTAGGCCAAACTAGCGTAATTCCGAAACCAATGAAGATATAACCTCCAAATTTGGTATCAGGGTGTCCCTTCCTATTGCGTAAGTGTCTTTGAAATTTGGGCCCCATTGGACTAGTGGGTCGGGGACCAGCCACTCAGTTCCGAGGACCTTAAAGCATATTTTCGGAATTAATAAAAATAGTAACTTGAAACAAATGTAGAAGCTTCAAATTTGGCCCAGGGTGTTCTTTACTATTTCTTCCGTGCCCCCCTAATTTGGGATCATTTGGACTGGTGGTTCAGGACCTCTCTTGGACCCCCCAAATGTGTAAAAGCTTAAAATCGAAGTTAATAAAACTAGTAACTTAAAATTAAGATAGAACGTTCCAATTGTATACAAGGGTTAACTAGTATTGAAAGTATGACGGGACTGCCTATGGGCGAAATCGTACCATGGTTTCGGGTTCTGGAACTCTTGACAAGTTCAAGGACTAAAAAACATATATCTTAAAAACACCATAGCTCAAAAAATAATGCCGGTATTTTGAAGAAATTTAAACTCTAGGTTACTAGTAATGAAAGTACCATGGGAATTGGTTCTGGTCGAGTTTAATTTCAAAGCCAAAGAATATATATCCTATGTCCTATGTGTCTCCGAAATCTAGTCTTAATTGTAGTGGTTCAGCTATGTTCAAAGGTACTTGCTGCATTTATGTAAAATTTATTTGAATATTTAAATGAATTATATGAAAAGGTCTAAATTTGTAATTGTATTTTAGAAATACATTTATTGCATATTTTGCGTTTATAAGCTTTTCTACTAGGTATATAAACTAACCATTTAAAATAATTGCAATTTTGAAAAATTTGGATTATTAAATATATTATGCTTTGATTATCTTTTTATCACAAAATTTAATAATTAGAATTTTTTCATTTTGTAATTGAATTGGAATAAATATATTTTCATTTATTTCAAGTTTGTTTGTTTTTTAATATTTTTAAATAGATAAATTAGTAAGAATTTGTAATATTTTTTAATAGATAATGTAATTAGAAAATGTTTTTAGTATTATAAAGTTAATTTGGTTAGCTATGTCTTACGATCAAATTAATAACAGCTTTTATCGTGTTAAAATGACTTATGGATATGTCCTTAAATTTGAACCAAATAGGTGTAGGGTATTTCTAAGTCGGTTGCACCGACTGACTTTACTTGTTTTTCATATTTTTAAGCGTTATTTCAAATTCAACATCCGTTACTAAATGGAAATTCAATCTATTATAAAATACATTAATGTTATCATTATATTGGACATTTTGTATAGAAGCATGTATTTCTTTTATACTTTCAATAAAATATTTGTTAAACTCCTCTGTAATTTGTTTTACATTTTTTATTGTTATACCATTGAAATTAATTTCATTAATAACATCATGATTATTTTCATTAAGTACTAGGTTTTTAATATTTTTCCATAATGCACGCTGGTCACTTCCACAAGTTTTAATTTTGTTTTTAATAAAATTTTGTTTTGCTTGTATAATTTTATTTTTATAATTATTTCTAAAGTTTAAATATTGGTTCCAACACTCCTGGTTTTCTCTCATATAAATAGTATTTATATGAGTTTTCAATTGTTTCAAGCTACTTAATTCATTAGTGAACCAACCAACCAGGAAAATTATTACAAATTTTTACTTTAATGTTTTTTGAAAGCAAACTAATACATTCTTGAATGTTCATCTCAAACTGCAACGCCTTCTCGTAAATATCTAAATCAAAAATACTATTTTGTAAAAATAGTTCCTGTAGAATACTTGAGAAATTATTTTGATCATATTTGAAAATCTTCTTAACTTTGTATATTTTATTTAGATGCTTATTAATCGTACATTCTATCAAAATTGTCTCATGATCTGAAATTTTCAGGCTATGGTCAACATTATATTCTACATAATTACAATAATTTTTAACTAATAGATAATCAATTAACGTTTGACTTGCATTCGTTATTCTTGAATCACAAAAAATAAACAAAACTTATTTAAGTTTAGAATTCAAATTTATTAATGATTATATTTTACTTAAAATCAATTATGAAATAAACAATATTAAAATTAGTTAATATATAAAAAAGTTGTTATAAAATATATTAATGTTAAGTTTATAATGTTAAAAACTTATGTTCTGCGAACATTCTCCCCCCGAAATGAATTAATAATTAAATGGATGTTCACAAGCGGTTGACGCTGTATTGCTTTCTGTAGGTGGTACTGCAGGTTTTGAATTGTTTTTTGCATCAATTGAGTTATGAGAGTTATGTATGCAATTGCATAATGATGAACATCATGTGTATTTATATTTCTTGTTGATGCTCTTTTTATTGGAATACGTATGCTTTTTTTTGACGAATGAATGAGGTTTTTCATCTTTATTGCCATGCATTTCTGCGATACTCTTATTAGTAAAATTAAGTGCTTCTGGATTTCTATTTTTGATTTCATCATAGCTGAAACTAACGTCTTTGTCTATAATTGGCAACAGCGATAGCTTAGTTATAGGGCGTTTTAATATTGAAGTTTTTGTTTTTAAAGTAGCAACTCTAACAAGACCATTATCATCACAGCTTGTCTCAATAATTCTTCCCAAAGCCCATCTGGTTGGTGGGCAGTTATCCTCCTTTATTAGTACTATGTTTCCAACCCTTAAATTTGGTTGTTGTTGGGTCCATTTTGGTCTTTGCTGCAATCTGGACAAGTATTCTTTAGACCATCTTTTCCAAAACTTCTGGTGTAAATGATCTAACAGCTGCCATCTAGTTAATATATTAGGATTTTCATTTACCACATTTTCCTCAGGAACTGTTAATAATGGTGCTCCTATTAAAAAGTGACCAGGTGTTAAAACTTCCAAGTTTTCTGGATCGTTATTTAGCGGACATAAAGGACGAGAATTTAAACAAGCTTCAATTTTTACAGTTAAAGTTGTAAGTTCTTCAAAAGTTAATATTGTGTCCTTTATTATTCTCTTCATATGATATTTTGTTGATTTTACACCAGCTTCCCAAAGACCTCCAAAGTGAGGGGATGCGGGTGGTATGAAATGCCATTGGATTCCTTCCCTATTTAATGAGTCTATAATTTCATTTTTATAATTGGATTGTTTGAACAAATCACTCAAAATTTTGCTGGCTCCGCAAAAATTTGTGGCATTATCACTATACACATTGGCAACCGGTCCTCTTCTGCTAACAAATCTTTTAAATCCTGCCAGAAAGGCACTTGATGTTAAGTTACTAACTACTTCTAGGTGTATTGCCTTGGTACTTAAGCATACAAAAAGTGCTATGTAACCCTTAAAAGTTTTATTTCCACGACCTACTGATGACTTTAAAGTAAAGGGTCCAGCGTAATCAACACCACAATTTGTGAATGGCCTGGACATAGTTACCCGAGGTTTAGGAAGATTTCCCATTAGTTGAGATGCCGAAGTTGCTTTAAATCGATGACAAACCGTACATCTGTGAATACATCCCTTGACTGCCTTTAATGCATTTAATATCCAAAATCTTTGTCTAATGTATTCTAGGGTTTGATTGTTGCCACCAAGTAATGAATGCAAATGAGCATGATTTATGGTTAAATTTGTTAAATCACTCTTGTAGGGAAGTATAAGCGGATGTTTTTGTTTATATGAAAGTTCAGATTCGGACAATCTTCCACCTAAGCGGAGAAGATGACTAGAATCTAAGAACGGATTTAAACTTAATAATCTGCTTGTTTTATGTAGTGGTTTACCCTTTAAAAGTTGCTCAATTTCATCATAAAAGTATTGATACTGTGTAACCTTTATTAATGTTATAAACGAATTTTCTACTTCATCAGCAGTTAATGTTCCGGCTTTGCGGTTTTTAGGGCTGCATCTTAAATTTTTACAAAAACGAATACAATAAGCTACGACACGTTTTAATTTTGTTAAGGATGAATAGTTATGAAGTAAATTTTCAATCAAAGAGTTGTCTACTTCTGTTTTAACAATGTTAACTGCAACTTTGGTTTTAATCTCTAAATTAGTATTGCTTATTGGGGTTTTGGACGCCTTGAATTCATTTTGTTTTAACCATGTGGGACCTTCCCACCAAAGATTATTATTTTCTAATTTCGATGGATAAATTCCACGTGACGCCTAATCAGCTGGATTACTTGATGAGTTTACATGGTACCAATTTTCAGGACCAATTATAGCTTGAATTTCCGCTACGCGATTTCCAACAAATGTCTTCCAACGGTGTGGAGCCGCTTGCAACCATGATAATACAATAGTTGAGTCTGTCCAGGCAAAATTTTCAATGTTTTGTATGTCCAATGCATTCTTGACTTCTTTCATTAGTCTTGCTAATAATAAAGCTCCGCTTAATTCTAAACGTGGTAATGAAAGTTGAGATCTCAGCGGTGCTACCTTTGTTTTTGAAGCGATGAGTGTGACAGTAATATTGCCTACGGTTGTTGTTGTTCTGAGATATACAACCGCATCGTAGGCCTTTTCAGATGCATCAGAAAATCCATGAAGTTGGCAAACTTTGGTGTCATTTCCATAATCGATCCATCTACAGATTTCTATTTTCTTTAATAAGTGCAGTTCTTCTTTAATTTGTAGTCATTCTTTCAAAATGTTGTTAGATACTGGTTGATCCCAGTCAGTCTCTTCTAACCATATTTGTTGAAATAATAATTTAATTTTTATTATTATTGGGGATAGCAATCCAATTGGTTTAAAAATACGAGCCGCCTCTGATAATATAGAACGTTTTGTAAACAGTTCCGATTTTATCTCAGTATTTATGTTGAATTTTAATTTTTCAGTTTTTGGAACCCAATGTATTCCTAATGCTTTAACAGCTTCTCCGTCATCAAAAGTTTTGTTATTTGCACAGTCTCTTAATTCCGATGGTATTTGTTTCAACAAGCGACGATCACTGCAATTCCATTTACGTAAATTAAAACCTCCAGCTTTTAATAAATTTATTAACTGAGTGCATTTTAAATTTGCTTCTTCATAGGTATATGCTCCCGAAACCACATCATCCATATAAGTATCCTTACAAATAGCTTTAGAAGCCAAAGGATATAAGTGTCCATCATCTGCAACTAATTGACGTAACGTTCTTATTGCTAAGAAAGGCGCAGGCCCAGTCCCATAAGTGACGGTTGTTAGCTTGTACTCTTTAATGGGTTCGTTAGGTGATTTTCTCCAAAGTATTCTTTGGAAATCTTGATCGCGATTGTCTATTCGAATTTGACGGTACATTTTCTCGATATCTGCTGTAAATACTACCTTATATTTGCGCCATCGTATTAGTATTTTTGTTATATTTTGCTGCGAATTTTCTCCAATCATTGTTACGTCGTTTAGGCTTTTAAATGAATTTCTTTTTGCAGAGGCGTCAAAAACTACTCTCAATTTTGTGGTTGAACTATCGTGCTTAAAAACGGCATGATGTGGTAGGTAGTATTTACCTTCCACTGTTTCTTGAGCTGGAACCATATGACCTAATTGAATATACTCTGTTATGAAATCTTTGTACATAGTTTCCAATAATTTATTCGTCTTAAATTTTCGCTCGAGTTGAAACAATCTAGCAAGTGCTAATTCTCTTGATCCCTGAATTTCGTCCAAGTTAAAATGTTCACGAAACGGTAATCGCACAACATATCTTCCATCTTTTTGGGCGTTGACAGGTAGATTTGAAATGAACTTCGCATTCCATTTCTTCAGCTGTTCTTTCAGATAGAAGCTCTTCAGTTTCCCAAAATTTGGTTAGCTCCTGGCTTAGGTCAACTTCGCCAATAAAACAATTAATAGTATTTTCCGGTAATTCGTTTTTTATTTCACCTGATAAAATGTAGCCAAACTTGGTTTTCTGTGCTATTGGAGTACCTGGTCTTCCTTTTATGAGCTTGTTTTGTATTATTTGACTAAAAACGTCAGCTCTTAAGATTATGTCGATTCTACTTGGTTTGTAAAAGTTTGGATCTGCTAGTTCTAAGGTTTTTATAAGTCCCCAATTTTTATAAGATGTTACATTTTCTGTCGGCAAATAACCAGTTAATTTTGGTAGAATTAATGCTTTGGTCACACAAGAAAACGTTGAATTTAATCTGGATTTTAAAAAACGTTCCACAAAATTTTGCACTATACCAGATTTTGCATTTCCAATTCCAGATACAACTGCATGAACCTTGTGTTTTGGCAGCTGCAAATATTGGACCATACTTTCTGAAATTAGAGTAGCTTGAGAACCCTGATCGACAAGGGCTCTAACTTGAGTATAGGTTCCATCTAATTTTTGTACTTTTATTATTGCTGTGGGTAAGATAACCTTAATCTTTGTAATATTAGTTGCACAGTGAGCGTTAATATCCATTAATTTTGTATTGTTTAGTGATTTTTTATTGAATAACTGTTTGTTATTCGTGTTTTCTTGAAATATGTGCAACAAGGTATGATGTTTTTTGTTACATACTCTACATTTTGAAAGCTTGTGCAGTCCTTTGCAAAATGACCAGGTCGCAAACAGTTTTCACATAAATTATATTTTCTGCTAGTTGCTATTCTCTGCTGTATACTCAGTAGTTTGAACTTTTCACAGCCATAAATTTTATGTGATTCTTGACATATCACGCATAAATTAGTAATTGAACTATGGTATGATTTGATTTTCGTTTCGTTAATATTCGTTTCTAATGCTTCCAGACTTTGAAAACGGGTTTCTAAAAATTGAAAGAAATGCTTTGTATTTTGCACTTCTCGAGAATCAACTAATGATTGTTCATATAAACGATGAGTTTCTTTGTCCAATTTCTGAGTCAATAAGTATATTAAGATTGGATCTCAGTTTGAGGTATCAATCTCCAAATTCTGAATAGCCAATAAGCATTCCCTTAAGGTGTCATGCAGTTTTTTTATAGCTCTGCCTGATTCTTTAGTTAGTATTGGTTGATTCAGAAAAGTTTTCAATTGTGTAGATAAAAGAATCCTTGTATTATTGTACCTTTTATCTAAAATATTCCAAGCAGAGTCATAATTTTCAGCTCTGTAACTGGAAAATGTTTGATTAACTCTGCAGGTTCTCCAACGACGTTAGCTTTTAAATAATAAAATTTTTGAACTTTGCCTATGTTTGTGTTACTTCCATGAATAAATCTCTAAAAGATTTCTAGTCGGAGTAGCTTCCAGAAAACTTTGGTATATCAATTTTTGGTAAATTCACATTAACATCTTGATTACCTTGTAACTGCCTGGTGTTATGTGCTCGAGCAGCCGGAGCTGGAGATATATTCATTAGTTTTGTATTTAGTTCAATTACTGTATCTTTGTAAATATTGTCGATGTATTCAAATTTATTGTTCTCAAAATAATCATGGCTAATAGGCTTATTTTCTATCAGACTCAAGTGATTATTCATTATTAAGTTCCAGTACTCTTCTAAAGTTTTCAAGTTAAGGTTGATGAAAGCCAAATTCGGTCCTTGCTTCATTACTTCCCTTACTTTGTTTGAAATGCGTTCTACAGCCTTTATTAGCTCAATTTGTTTATTGAGCGCCTTAGATATTTTGGTCGGTATATTACTGGCAGGAGCGTTTGATAAAGCAGCTTCCAAAATACTTGTTATTTCTGTTACTAAATTCCCCATACTTTCAAAGTCCTTGTTTTTGAAATATAAATGATCCGGGTAATTTTCTTTTAATTGTTCGATGTCCTCGTTGTTTTTGATAATAGCTTGCCAGTACTCGTTTAAATTTTTTAAACGTACTTCTATATATTCCTTTGTTTTTCTTTCTACAGAATCCTTTTTGAAGTTTGTCTGTACTCTTAGAATTTTTGTATATAGCTCCTTTTGAGCGTTGATTAGTTTGTCCATATTACTTTGATGATACGGCCTTTAATGATTTTTATGTAAATTCGTTGACTCGTTGATGAGAACGCCTTTTTGTTGTATTACTGTCTTGAAGTAAACGCCTTTAGTTGTGACTGTTTGCTTATTAATAGATACCTAGAAAAAACTTCCTGTAGACACTGGTTCTACAAGATTACCTTTTTTTTAATATTAATTTATCTCTATAGACACTGGTTCTATAGATATAATTGTAAACACTAGTTATACAATTAAATTTGCATGAAAAAAGCTTAAGACACTTGTTCTAAAGTTTTTTTCTTTTTGATTCAAATTCTAAAGACACTTGTTCTATAGAATCCGGCTCGAAGGACCAATGTTTTGAATCACAAAAAATAAACAAAACTTATTTAAGTTTAGAATTCAAATTTATTAATGATTATATTTTACTTAAAATTACGTCTTTAAATACAATTTTATTTCCATAATAATTACACATTATGTAACGAAATTAGCTGACACAACAAATATTTAACTTACTTTAAAACAATTAAAATTATGAATGTAGGTCAGTACAATGACTTTAAAGGTATTTTATTAAGTTAAGTTCAATTAAATTATATTACAAAGAAATGTGCATCATAAGCAAAAATGTACGTTAAACAATTATGAAATAAACAATATTAAAATTAGTTAATATATATAAAAGTTGTTATAAAATATATTAATGTTAAGTTTAAAATGCGCGATGTTGAGAAGCGCTTTTTTTCTTTGGTCTAAATTTTTTTATTTTAATTTAAAAATGTCACAGATTTTTCCATACTAAGTGTGCATCAGTGTCAAAGGAACTGTCTGAAGCCATTAAATCAGGAAGTGCAACATGGAAATGCTATGAGTGCCTACCTACAGGAAATGACACTTTAATAATTGAAGATAATAATGCTGAAGATACCGATTCATCTCCACAAACCAATTTTCCTGTCAACTTACCAGAAATTGATATAAATGGATTCACTTTGCAAAGTCTAGCTTTGTATATGAAAACGCTGGTTACTGTAGTGCTTGAGGTTCAACAATCCGAAATTACTTCTCAGCACAAATGGATGCTACACAAAATCAATTAAAAGACTTTGTAAAGTATAATAAACAAGTGCTAGAAGAAAATAAAAAGCTAAAAGAGGAAATAAAGCTCATTGAGAATAGAACAATTGAACTGAGAAGCATCGTAAATATTACAATACCAATTAGATGAAAGTGAACAGAAAAAAAATAACAATAATATAGTACTTTCTGGTCTACCTTCAAATATCGAGAATCCAGTGGATACTTTACACACGATATTTAACAAAATCCAAGCTGACATTCCTAAGGAGAACACCATAAAAGTATTTAGTTTAAAAAAGTATTCCAAAAATAATAAAAATTAAAAAAATGCTCTACACTTGATCGAGTTGAAATTTGACGAAGATAAAGATGAAGTTATGGTGCAGAAATCCAGTTACAAAAATCTTCATAAATCAAATTTAATTTTTTTTTCTCCTTTAATCTTGAAAAATTTGTTAATTAAATCAACAACAATAATAAACTTATTAATTAACTTAATATGTTTCAATATAATTGATCAATTATTAATTTATTTCTTTTTGGTATCTACTTTTTATACAATTATTTTCACTACCAAATTACATATATATTTTTTTATTGTTTTATTAAAACAAAACTATACAAATAAGAATTATGTATACAAAGCAATATGTTCAAAACTTTTTTTATTTTTTAAAACAAATTTATACTTTAATTCTATAATTACAATTTTTCTTTTTCTAAAACTAAATTACAATAATACACTTTTTTAATATTCTTTTTAATAATTCCAACCAATATAAATATTTTCATTCTTCGATTAAATCCAATATTAACTTTATCTATATTATTCAATTTGGTAGTGATTGATATACTAATTGTAATCACTGATAAGTTACATATTAAATTCTTTTTCAATCTAACTTTTAACATACTCTGTAACATTGCTTTTAGAAATTTTTACATTTATATATCAAATTTAATTTTTTTTCTTATTTAGTCTTAAATAATTTGTTAATTAAATCAACAACAACAATTAACTTAACTTATAACATCCCTTTAATAATATGGTTCTATATAATTAATCAAATGTTAATTTATTTCTCTTTGGCATCTATTTTATATAAAACAAAACTACCCAAGTAAATGTATACAAAGCAATATGCTCAAAACTTTTTTTATTTTTTAAAACAAATTTATACTTTAATTTTATAATTATAATATTTTTTTTTTAAATTAATTTACAATAATACACCTTTTTTTCTTATTTTATCTTCTCACTTTATATATTTCACTTTGCTTCACATTACGAGTATTTAATTATTTTATTAATTTAATTTACCGTTTATTATTAATAAAAAAATTTTAATAACAATTGTATCTTTTCAAAACACGTTTCACAAAAATTTTGACAAATCAAGTTTAAATGTGAAATATTATTTATAAATAATATTAATTTTTACAAACAATTTTGCTCTTATTGATCAGGTGACAATGTCTATCCAAATTATTCAAATTGTTTTTTTTTTATTACAAATGCACCTTGTTTTATTACAAAATCCAATTAAAATAATATGTCAGAATGATAAAACAATCGAAAATGAAAAGAAAATCTCAGAATGTTTTAATAACTTTTTTGTAAATGTAACGAAAGAAATTAACGTACCTAATACTACCCTAGATCATGTTTATACGAATCAATTCAGGCGTACTATCTCCTCAAACTTTCAATTTCCATAAACAAATTCCGAAGAGGTCTGCACAGCAATCAGCAAATTAAATGCTACTGGAATTGATAATATTTCTTCGAAATTTATCAAACGCTTTGCGGATCGTTTGGTTCCATTTTTCGTTAAGTTAATTAATACTGGTAAATCATTTGGTAACGGTATTTTTCCGAATAAACTTAAATTGGCTATTATAATTCCAATTTATAAAAACGGAAGTAATACAGATTGCTCAAACTATATGCCACATTTCTATTTTACCTGCTTTTTCTATATAATAATATTATATAGTATTTCTAATAATAATATTTTAAGCGAGCAACAATTTGGTTTGTTTGATCTGAATCTAACCGACTTTATATCGAAAAGTATTGACAGCAAAAAATATACTAGTTGCGTATTGCTTGATCTAAAAAAAACATTTGATTGTGTTGACCACCAAATATTATTGCTTAAACTTGCTAAATTTAATATTACCAGTATACAACAATAATTTTTTAAATCGTATTTCCAAAACAGAATGCAAAGAGTTCACATTAATAACACATATAGCTCGCAAAAGATTATGTATAAAGGTGTCCCGCAAGGCTCGATTTTAGGACTGGATCTTTTTAAGATATATATTGATGATTTAGCTCGGCTAAACTTAAAAGGAGATATACAATTATATGCAGATGATGCGGTACTAAAATACGCTGCATCTAGTGAAGAAAGTACAAAACTTTCAATTCAAAATGATCTTGAAATAATTCAAAAATGGTTAAATAAGCATAGGATTATAAAAATAATAATTTTCCAAAATAAATCGTGGAGCTTAGAAACAAATATACCTTTTGAAAATGAGAATATTGAAATTGTCAAAAATTTTAATTACCTAGGATTAAATATAGACTACAAATTAAACTGGTGCAATCACATTGATAATATAATAAAAAGAATAGGGCCATACATATTCATCTTACATAGACTAAAAAATTTTCTTTCTGAGGAAGCTTTATATACGATCTATACATCTTATATAAAATCACACATCTGTTATCTCAACCCAATTTGGAGTAGAGCCGCGAATGTCTATCTAAACAAACTAAAAAAGTATAAAGGTAATTAATCGATACCCCTTTCGACATCCATCAAGCTTATTATACTGTAAACAATATATTAGTTTAGCAAACATAAGTAAATATGGACCATATGTTTTATTGTTTAAGATTATCACTAATGATATTAAGCATAATTTCATACTAAACAGAATGATTGATATTCATAACCGTAACACTTGTAACAAAGCAAATTATTACCTTACATTATTCCGTACGAATAACCAAACAAATAATGTCGTATATAATTGTCTAAAAGCGTATAATGAGCTTCCAGAGAATTTTAAACGGATTGAAAATTTACCTAAGTTTAAATCAATGATTAGAACATTTGTTTTGGAAGGTTAGCATCTTGTATTTGATTGTTAAACTCCATGCAAAAAAAAAAAAAAATGTTTTTGTTGTTAAGGAGAATTAAATGAATTTAATTTAAAAACTTGATGAATGAATTGTTTACTATATTAATTACTTATGTTAAATACAAGTAATTACTTTATTTTTATCACAGTGGTTAAATAAAGGTTATGTTATTTGTTATATTTTTCTCTTTTGTTATGTTTTTGTTTTTTATTCTTTCTTTAATAAGATAGAAGAAAAAAAAAAAAAAGACATTTTTATACTTTTAATCCAAATTTTGAATTTAACAAACCATACAGCCCAGGCTACAGTCAAAGTAGTAACTTAATTCTAATGTTATTTATTTCAGATTTATTGTAATTTATAAATACTAGAATAAAGAAGAAAAAAAAAAGATTCCTGGCTGAACAGATAATAATATTAATAAAAAAGAAATTTTACAAGATGGTAAGGAAAATATAAATAAATTAAAAAAAATTAGAAAGGAATATAAGTTAAACTTTAATAAACACGTAGAAATAAGAGAAAGAAATTGGGAAGCGTAATCTTTATAAATATGTATGGGTAATTTTAATTTTTCTTTCTCTTTTACTCCCATTATCTTAGAAAAAATTTTGATATTTTTGTAGCCAATTTGATAGCGCTTGATCATTTGCCAAACTTAATATTTTTAACTGAAATCTGGATTTTCGATTACTAGGTACAAAATTTCAATTTTCCAAAATACAATTTTCATGCATTTTGCAATAACACGCAAACAGCTGATGGTGTTGTAGTGTTTGTAAAGAGTGATTTTAAATATGAGACAGAAACTATTAGTTTTATAAGTGCTGATATTTAAAAATTAATTTGTGTCATTAATAAACTTTCATTTTGCTTTATCTGCATATACAGATTTCATAGTCATAAAATTCCTGATTTTTTAAATGAATTTTCTTCATTTATTGAATTAATTAGTTCAGAAAATTGTGTTGTTCTTAGTGATATAAATATCTTGGGTAGTTCAAATGATATTAAAGGTTATCTGTGTTTATTGTCTTCTTTTGGTTTTCATTCAGTAATTAATGAACCAACGCGAATCACAGCAACTTCTACCAATTGTATTGATCACATATTTGTTAGAACTCAGAAATAATATAGATAACCCATAAATGCTATGGTAATTGACTTAACAATAAGCGATCATGCAATGACAATTTTGTTTTTTAATAATATCAGTTATCACTACTAACAATAAAGAAAAACATACTCAAAAAATTTTTAAAATTATTTGAATTTTTAGCAATTGATAAATTCATTACAATTTAAAATCGTCATATCGTCATAACAAATTTAGAAAACCTAAACCTATCTATTTAATTGACTTTTCTACTTCTTCTACAAATTATCTATATTTATTTCCGACCTTTGCTGCCAATTTAAATGATTTATTGAAATGTTACAGTTAGTTATTTTTTTTTTTATTTTGTTATTTATTTCATTTATTCATATTTCAATTACTATATTACAATTACAAAATATTTTAGATCTTATGCCCAGCTTAAAAAACAGTAACTAAGAAGTAATATAGATATAAATAGAAAAACCTATTCTGTTGCTAAAAAGTAAGTGTTAAATAGATTAAAAATATTAAGAATGCTCCGAAAAATATATGTATGTATGGGGTTACACAAAATTAATACTAACATTGGATTAAAAAGACAAAAAAAAAAAAGAAAATTCATAACAAGAATTTTTAAATTTTAAACTAAAGTATTTAATAGATCATCGAAATTTGAATTAATATTTAAAAGCCAAATTCTTCTTTTGTTTCAGAAATTTTGAAAGAGAATGATAATTTTTTATGAAATTTGGTAGTTTATTAAAAAGTTTAGGCGCAGTGATTGTAAAGAATCGACAGTAGTGACGCCTGTTAAAACGAGGAATAGAGACCAAATGTCTGTTGTTAACTCTCAAATTATACATATATGAATATCTTATGATCATATTGCCTGATCTTACATTTTTCGTCGAAGATTTTTACAGTTTTATAGAAATAGAGATTTCTAATTGGCAATATTTTAAGAGTCTTGAATAGTTCAAAAGTTGGCGACCTTCTACTTCTTCTACAAATTATTCTGATAGCCCGTTTTTGTACTATTAATAAAAGCCTTATTTGGTTGCAATACGTACCACCCTCGAAAATAATTCTGTACTGTATCTTAGCATGGAAAAGAGCATAGTAAACCATAGTTGCCACATTTAAAGAGCTATATATTTTAATAAAAAAAATCTAAGAGGTATAACCAATGCAAATTTCAAATAATTTGGAAAAATTCCAGAGATTACACTTTTACTAAAAGTAAAAGCTAACACATCTATAATATACCAGGAAATCCTTTTAACCAGATTATTAGAAACATTATCAAATGAACATGAGTTAGAATATTTTAGGGTTTTGATTATTGATATAAGTTCATATACAGAAATGTGATTAAAGAAAAAACTGGATAAACTAGGGGATAAGTCGGATATTTCACAATCATTGTCACTAAGAGACGAATTATCTAACTTAAACTTTAAAGCAATATTTACAAAAAAATCATTGAAACTATTAGTAATGGATTCATCGTCTGACATTAATTTATCATGAATTTCTAATTTAATATCACTTTAGTTTCTTTATTAAGAAGTTTGTTAACAAGATTCCATTCTTTCTTTAAGTTACCGTTAAAGTTACTAAATTGCCAAATAAAATAATTTTCCTTACTTTTTCTTAATTCATTTTTTATTTCCTTACCAAGCATCTTAATATAAAGTTTAATCCTATAATTAGAGGAAGTATAATTGACACGTTTACTTAATTTATTTTTTTTTATATCCTACACCTATGAAATAGGAAATGAGTGTATTAACTTTGGTATGGTGTTTGTAACCAACTAAAGAAAGCGAGCTAGATATGGAAAAGTATATATATTTGTGATCAGCATGACCTCCTGAGTCGATATAGCCATGTCCGTCCGTAGGCACGATGACTCAAAAGCTAATGGTGCTATCTTGATGAAATTTTAACTGTAGTTTACTAGAACTTAAAGTACAGCGGGGGTTGCATATGAGTGAAATCGGCCTGTGGGTACGGATTCTGGACCTTTTAATTGTTATAAGGACCAAGGAACAAATAAAAAAATAAAGATAACTCAACAATTAATGGCGATACAATCATGAATTTTGTGATGTAGGTTACTTGTAATTTGACTATGGCGAGAACTGCGTACGAACGAGTTTCTTCTTCAGCTATGTCCTTAGAGTCCTGGAATTTTAAGACCAATTGGAGGAGTGGGTCGGGTACCATCTACACAGTTCTGAAGACTTTAAAGCATATTGTTGAAATTATTTTAAAAAAAACCTTGAAATTAAGATAGAACGTTCCAATTATGTACAAGGGTTCACTACAAATGAAAGAACGGCGCGGCCTGAATATAGGCGAAATTCGACCACGTGTTCGGATCCTGGAACTTTTTCATCGAATTTAGGCCAAACGAGAATGATTCCGAATTCAAAGAAGTTAGAATTGAAAGTAGTATGAAAGTATGACTGGGAGTGCATATGGGCGAAATCGTACCATGGTTTCGGGTTCTGGAAAAGTTCAAAAGCTAACAAACGTATATCTTAAAAACACAAAAACTCAGAAACTAATTACGGTATTTTGATGAAATTTATATTCTAGGTTACTAGTAATAAAAGTACCTTGGAATTAGTTCTTGTCGGGTTCAGATTCTAGAACTTTTTGATCGAATTGAAGTCAAACTAGTATAATTGCGAAACCAAAGAAAATAGAACATTATACTTGGATCACATATGTTTCTTCTTATTTGTTTTGTGTACGTGAAATTTTGGATGAATTGGAATCCTTAAAGCATAATATATTCGAAATTAATAGAGATAAAAAAATCAAATTTATATTACATTTAGAATCATTTTTAATAGATATAAAAATATTGTAATGGTTGGTGATACTAACATTGATTTATTATCTGATACCGAGCTCTTTAGATCCTACAAAACAAAGGTAGAATCTAATGCTGTAGATGTAAAGAACAGTTTAAGGCAGGAAAATGCTACTAGAGTTACGGAAAACACTTGCACAATTATTGATCATGTTCTATCAAATCTAAAAAATGAAAAGTATGATTTTAAAATTTCTACTGAAGATGCTGTTAACTTAGACCATAAAGCCATTCAAATAAGGATAAATAAAGTTATACAAAAACGTGAGCCCATTTTCAATAAGGAAATAATCGTTACAGATATCAAAAAATACAAAACTCAAGTTAGCAGTCTACTTTCAACATAAAATTGTGATAGTGTAGTTGATCTCATGAAAATATTACGATTGGCCAAAGAGAACTCCACTGAAAAAAATTAATAAGAACAAGAAATTATAATGATTGGATGACTAAAGAAATAATAAACCTCATCCAAAAAAGGAATAAATTATTTAAAAACTTAAAGAAAAACCCTAACTCCCCAGAAATTCAAGCCAAATTTAAAAAATTGAAAAATAGTGTCACGAAGGAAATAAAGAGAGAAAAGCAAAATTATTTTAATAATAAAATCTACTTAGCTGGGTCGGACCATAGAAAATGTGGGAATTTAGTTTTATCAGCATTTATACTTAATTTGTTGCCTTTATATCCAATGTGCTAAAGTTATCAATGAAATAAATAACAATTTCATTGAAATATGTGATTATTTCTGTATTTCTAATATTTTTAACACGCATTTTAGTGAAATTGGAAACAAGTTGGCGGATAATATTATTGATGCAGAAAAATACACAGTAAAAAACACTATTACTGAACGATCTATTTTCCTAAGAAAAACAAATGAAATAGAAGTATTAAAAATCATTAAGCTGCTAAAAAATAGTTCACCAGGAATTGATGGTATAACAGCATCAAATCTAAGACATGTGGCAACCATTATAGCACCCAAGCTCGCTTACTTAATAAATAATTGTTTAACAACTGGTATTTATCCTGAATGTCTAAAATCAAGTATAGTTGTGCCAATATACAAATCAGGAGCAATCAATGATGTATCAAATTACAGGCCTATTACTTTAATAAGTTGCTTGGGAAAAATATTTGAAAAATAATAAATAATAGAATACAGAATTTTATTCAAAAGGTAGTAGGTTTTGATGATAATCAATTTGGATTTCAAAAAGATATTGGAACCGATTCTGCAGTTTTAACATCGAAAAACTCTATAGTAAGCAAATTAGATGCAGGGAACTATGTATGGTCAATATTCGTTGATTTAAAAAAAGCATTCGATACAGTTGATCATAAAATCCCGTTAAACAGACTCTATGAAATCGTTATAAGAGGAACAGCTTTGGATCTTCTTATATCTTATTTACAAAATAGGAAAATAGTCACAAGAGTTAATGATGTATTGAGTAAGCAGTGTACTATAAATATAGGTGTTCCGCAAGGATCAGTACTCGGGCCTACTTTGTATCAAATTACATTCTGCTTTATATCCATAACATCCAATGTGCTAATTTACAAGCCGATTACAAGATATTTGCGGATGACACATTGCCCATTTAAAGTGCTAAAACCAGAGATGAATTAAAAAGAATAATAAATGAGGATTTGTACAAATATATTAATTGGCTTAAAGGCAACAAATTAAGTATAAATGCTGATAAAACTAAATTTATCACATATAAAATGAGGAATAAAGCTGATATAAATCTAAAAATATTGACAAACAATCTCCAAATTGAAAGAGTTGATACATATAAATACGTTGGTGTAATAATTGATGAAAATATGAAATAGGAAAATCATATCAATAAAATAGCATCCAAAATTGCGCCAATACTTGGTGCCATTAAAAGAAGTGGAGTTAAACTAAACAGGAAAGCAGCCAATAATATATATCATACTCATATCATGTCACATATTAGGCATAATATATGTAACTGGTCCAGTTGCGTTACATGGCTGAAAGAAAAGATCAGTACTTTGATAAACAAAGCAATTAAAAGTTTATACAAGTTTAGCTGGCTGACATCAACAGTTGAAATTTATAAAAAAACGGGATATTTGATGCTTCCGGAAATTATTATTATGGAAAAAGCCAAATTAATTTTTAAACTGGAAAAAGGAATTTACAGGAAGAATATTAATGTTACGAAAAGAAATAGTGTACATAACTATAACACCAGAAGCCTGAACTATTTAAATCATACAAGATCTAGAACGGAGTTATCTCACAGCAGCGCATTATCCTCAGCTATAAGCTACCAAATGATCTCAAACAGACCTCTAACATCAAACTATTTGTTAAAAATCTGAAGTACCTACTAAAGCGGAATACCATATTGCTTGATAGCGTTATGCAGAATAAATAATTGTAATAACATATAATTATAATTTAATTAATATTATATAACTTTAATAAGTAAATTTACATAACTTATATATTATAGATATATTTTATACGTATACATGTATATTTTAACTTGTCTTTATTTAATTTAGTTTTAGGTTAATCTGTGTTATTTTATACCAAAATCAATTGTTTTGTTTATAGCACAGTTAAAAAAAAAAAAACGAAAAAAGTATCATATGTTATATAAAAGTATAAAACTATAAAAAAAAGCATTTGTAATGTAATAGACAATAAGAAAGCTAAATAAAGTATATAAATTTATAAATTTAAAAAAAAAAAAAATTTGATACACTATTTCCGATTTCCGTTCTTTTTTAACACTTTTATATTTTTAAAAGGCTAAGTGTTTTACTATTAAACATATTATGTATTATATTTTATAAATTAAAAACTAAATATTTTTTTAATAAATGACGAAATTTTTTTTGTTTTTAATTTTTATTATATCATATCTATACGTTATTGAATTATTACCATAGGTAATATATAATTAAGAAATTGTGTACAATACTTAAGTTGTAAAATTTATTTACTCTTTGCTAAACACAAACACGATATAGGAATTGTAAAAGTTTACGAAGCGCATATTGCTTTAGTAATAGATAAATATTGGAGCATAAAACCATATAGGTGCACTATTGAAGATAAAAACAAGTAAAGAAACAGTCAGTCGGTGCAACCGACTTAGAAATACCCTACACCTATTTGGTTCAAATTTAAGGACATATCCATAAGTCATTTTAACACCATAGAAGCTGTTATTAATTTGATCGTAAGACATAGCTAACCAAATTAACTGTATAATACTAAAAACATTTTCTAATTACCCTATCTATTAAAAAATACTACAAATTCTTACTAATTTATCTATTTAAAAATATTAAAAAACAAACAAACTTGAAATAAATGAAAATATATTTATTCCAATTCAATTACAAAATGAAAAAATTCTAATTATTAAATTTTGTGATAAAAAGATAATCAAAGCATAATATATTTATTAATCCAAATTTTTAAAAATTGCAATTATTTTAAATGGTTAGTTTATTTACCTAATAGAAAAACTTATAAACGCAAAATATGCAATAAATGTATCTCTAAAATACAATTAAAAATTTACACCTTTTTATATAATTCATTTAAATAAAAAAATAAATTTTACATAAATGCAGCAAGTACCTTTGAACATAGCTGAACCACTACAATTAAGTCTAGATTTCGGAGACATATAGGACATAGGAAATATATTCTTTGGCTTCGAAATTAAACTCGACCACAACCAATTCCCATGGTACTTTCATTACTAGTAAGCTACTGTTAAATTTCATCTAAATACCGGCATTATTTTTTGAGTTATGGTGTTTTTAAGATATATGATATATGAATTATGGTACGATTTCGCCCATATGCAGTCCCGTCATACTTTCAATACTAGTTAACCCTTGTACACAATTGGAACGCTCTATCTTAATTTTAAGTTACTAGTTTTATTAATTTCGATGATAAGCTTTTACACATTGGGGGGTCTAAGAAAGGTTCTGAACCACCACTCCAATTGATCCCAAATTAGGGGGGCACGCAAGAAATAGTAAAGAACACCCTTGTGGCAAATTGGAAGCTTCTACATTTGTTTCAAGTAACTATCTTTATTAATTTCGAAAATATGCTTTAAGGGCCTAAGAACTGAGTGGCTGGTCCCCGATCCACTACTCCAATGGGGCCCAAATTTCAAAGACACTTACGAAATAGGAAGGGACACCCTGATACCAAATTTGGAGGTTCTATCTTCATTGGTTTCGGAATTATGCTCGTTTGGCCTAAATTCGATCAAAAAGTTCTAAGTTCCGAACCCATTGTCCCATCCTCACCGTACGTAATCACCGCCGTAGTTTCGCTGCCAATAACCTACAGCACAAATTTCATGAAGATAGCCTCATTAGTTGTTGAGTTATCGTGATTTTTTATATATGTTCGTTAGCCCTGACATCGATTAAAAGGTCCGGAATCCGAACCGTTGGGCTGATTTCGCCCTTATATAGTCCGCGCTGTACTTATAGTACTAGTTAACCCTTGTACACAATTTGAACGGTCTATCCTAATTTTAAGTAACTATTTTTAGTAATTTCGATTATAAGCCTTTAAAACTTGGGAGGTCTGAGAGGGGTACAGAACCACCACTCCAATTGATCCCAAATTAGGGGAACACGCAAGAGATAGTAAAGAACACCCTTGTGGCAAATTGGAAGCTTCTACATTTTTTCAAGTTGTTATCTTTATTAATTTTAAAGATATGCTTTAAGGTCTTCGGAAATGTGTGGCTGGTCCCCGACCCACTACTCCAATGGGACCCAAATTCACAAGACACTTAGGAAATAGGAGGGCACACCCTGATACTAAATTTGGAGGTTCTATCTTCATTGGTTTCGGAATTATGCTCGTTTGGCCTAAATTCGATCAAAAAGTTCTAGGTTCCGAACCCATGGTCCAATCCCGACCTTACGCAATTCCCGAAGTATTTTCATTACTAGTAACCTACAGCACAAATTTGATGAAGATAGCGTCATTAGTTGTTGAGTTATCGTGATTTTTTATATTTGTTCGTTAGCCCTGAAACCGATTAAAAGGTCCAGAATCCGAACCCATGGGCCGATTTCGCCCATATGCAATCCCCGCCGTACTTTCAGTCCTAGTAACCTACAGTTAAAATTTCATCAAGATAGCTCCATTATTTTTTGAGTTATCGTGCCTACGGACGGACGGACGGACGGACATGGCTATATCGACTAAGGCGGTCACGCTGATCACAAATATATATACTTTTCCATATCTAGCTCGCTTCCTTTAGGTGGTTACAAACACCATACCAAAGTTAATATACCCCTTTACCTATTCTATAGGTGTAGGGTATAAAAAATAGAAGAAGAATTTTCTAAAATATTAGAAAAAAATATAATTGAAGAATCATACAGTCCTTTTTGCAGCTACAGTAACGCTAGCCTATAAAAACGAAGAAGGGAAAAAGTCGAGATTATGTATAGATTTTCGAGAATTAATCAAAATCATAATTCCTCAGTTACAACCATTCCCATTAATTGAACTTAATGGTTAAAACAAACTCAGCATTCTGGTCAATCCAAACTGCCTTTGTTACTCAAGAAGGACATTTCCAATGGACCTGCTTTACGTTTGGCTTAAAAACTTCGCCAGCAATTTTCCAAAAAATTTTAAGTAATATTATAAGGAAATATAAATTATCAGATTTCGCTGGGAATTATATTGATGATATTTTGATTTTTTCTAAAACATTTGAGGGACACATTCATCATTTATCATTATTATTGCAATCAATTTTTAAAGAAGGATATAGATTAAAATTTTCAAAATGTAATTTTGCACAAGAAAAAAACGAAAGGAAAAAAATATGTACCAAATATATCAATTATACTAGATCCCTTACATAATTTATTATATAAAAAACAATTACTCTATGCACAGCCTATTTTAGAAACATATGATCCAAGTTTACCAATACTTATTTACCCAGATGCTAGTGTACAAGGCCTGGGTGCTGTTTTGAAACAGCTACAACAAAGTGGAGAAGAAAAACCATGTGTATATTTCTCCAGAAAATTAATTGAAGCTAAGAAACGAAAAAAAGCAATATATTTTGAATGTTTAGCAATAAAAGAATTAGTAAAATATTGGCAGCACTGGCTCATAGGAAAAAAATTTAAAGTATTTTCTGATTATTAACCATTTGAAAAAATTAATATAAAGACTGGAACCCATGAAGAACTAGGAGATTTGACATATTATTTATCTCAATTTAATTTCGAAATGATATACTCTTCAGGAAAGTACAATTTAGAAGCAGGTTGCCTAAGTAGAAACCCAGTATTTGAACCGCACAAAAATCAAGATGAAGAGTTAAAAATTGTAAATTTAAGAAGACATTCAAAGTTATCAAGAAAAGAACGAAAATATAAAATACGAGTATAATGAAAATAAACTAAAATTTGAAAATAAAATATATTATAAAACGAGGAAGAGTGTAGTAGAGTAGACTGTGTCAACTCTGGGATACCCGTATGGCCGTAACATATACATTATATCATCCGGTTAATTACTTTTGGCAAAATTTCAAATATTCAGCTTTATTAGGTGTAGAGAAATGCTCATATAAAAGAAGGAGTTGTATGGCAGCTACTCGAACCCTCAGCAGTACACCAACCAAATTATGCAGTAACTTTAGCCATTACAATAAACTATTTTTGGCAAAATTTCAGACACCCAGCTTCATTTGGTGTAGTGTAATCCTCATATAAAAGAAGGAGTTGTATGGCAGCTACTCGAACCCTCAGCAATAGACCAACTAAATTTTGCAGTAATTTTGGCCATTGCACCAAACTATTTTTTGCAAAATTTCAGACACCCAGTTTCATTAGGTGTAGTGTAAAGCTCATATAAAAGTAGAAGTTGTATGGCAGCTACTCGAAGCTTCTGCAGTAGACCAACCAAATTTTGCAGTAACTTTGGCCATTATACTAAACTATTTTTGGCAAAATTTCAGACACGCAGCTTCCATAGGTATAGAGTAATGCTCATATAAAATTAGAAGTTGTATGGCAGGTACTTGAACCCGTGGACCAAAATGGCTGGATTTAAATAGCGCTTCCGGATTTTGCATAAAAACGAATTTGTGAAAATTTCATAATTCTAGGTCCTTTACTTTTTGAGTTATCGTGATGACGGACGGACGGACATACATCGCTAAATCGATTGATTTTTCGATTTTGATCCGATCCATACACTTGAGTCTATATCTACCCCCCCTCCTTCTCTGCGTCACAAACGTAATGGCAAATTTATTATACCCTTGGACTATATAGTCCTACGGGTATAAAGACTGGGAAAAAAGAAAAAAATACATTATCCGAAGAATTTAGTAAAACATTTATAAAAAATATACATTATATTTACTGTCATATAGGAATAAAACAAATGACAAATAAAATTTGTTTGTTTGTCCAGGATTCACGTGAAAACCGCTGGTCCGATTGTCACAAAATTTTAGAGGGATAATTCTGAGAGCTCGGGGGTGACATAGGCTATGTCACGTTTTTATAAGCCGTTTTAAGCTTTTTCGTTTTTTTAATATCGAGTCAAAACGGTTTGTCCGATTAACTTGAAATTTTGCACAAATGTTCCTCTTAGCAACCGGAATTAGTTGTATAAATTTGGTTGGAATGAATTAACCCATGTCCATAACCCGTTTCTTCAAAAAATTTTCTTCCAAAAAATTTTGTGTTTTCAATTTGTGTCCAATTTTACAGGGTGGTATTGCAGTCGAAAACAGAGGCTGAAACAAATTTTTGTTAAGTTCGGTTAACCCGTTTGAGCACGAGGGCGTAATGAAGCTTTTTCAATATTTTAGATGTCGATCCGAAACGGTTTGACCGATTGACTTGAATTTTTGAACAAATGTGCCTGTAAGCTAACAGAATTAGATGCATAAAGTTGGTTGGAATACTCTGTAAAATTACCCTGGAAAATTAGATTTGTGTCCAATATTACAGGGTATTTTTGCAGTCGAAAAGAGAGGCTGATAAAAATTTTGGTATCCGGCTAGTTTATCGCAATAATAAATTCACAGCAAAGTTCATCGCAAGCAATTCATCGCAAGCAATTCATCGTAAGCCAATTCATCGCAAGCAATTCATTGCAAGGAAATATTCATCGCGAAGTTTATTGCGATGAATATCCGATACCTAATGTAATATTGTTTATGTTTTTTAATTTTTTATTTTTGTGTACACAATAAATTTCGTTATGTTTAATTTATCATTATTTGAATATTTAACTCAATTTATTATTATTTAATTATTTAATTCTGGTAGCCGAAACAATCCCGCGATAATTTATTAATATTAATATAGTAATAAAGTTTTTAATTATTGACATCATAATTTATCATATAATTTATTAAAAAATATTAATAATTTAGAACGTTGTAATAAATAAATTATTTATTATATAATTTATCATTATTTCAATATTTAACTCAATTTATTATTATTTAATTATTTAACTCTGGTACCCAGAACAATCGCGCGATTGTTCTGGCTTACGATGAATTGCTTGCGATGAATTGCTTACGATGAATTGCTTGCGATGAATTGCTTGCGATGAATTGCTTGCGATAAATTGCTTGCGATGTATTCCATCGCGATGAAATGCTTGCGATAAACGAGCCTAGAATCAAAATTTTTGATGATTTTGCAGTCCAAAATAGAGGTTGGAAAAATTTTTAGTTAAATTCGATTAACCCATTTTCGACAACGACGGCATGAAGTTTTCTTTAAATTTTATTTGCTTAAACGGTTAAATGAATTTGATTGAAAATTTTGTACCACAATTTTAATTATAAAAGCCCACCGGGTTAATTTGGTTTTGAAACGTTTACGCGTTTTGCACAAAGATTCAATGAAATTTTTAAATTTTTGGTATTATGCAAGTTAACCTTTTCAAAGGTCACTTAATTAACAAGAGTATTTTTTTGCTCTACTCAAATAGTGCAAAAGCTAAATGAGATAATATTATTAATAATAAAAATAAAGCTAATAAAAAATCCGAATAATAATATCCTTAAATTTAAATAACATAACATTTTCCTTCTCTTCATTTTTTCGTAAGGCTTTATTTTTTATCTCTTTGCATATGTTGTTCTTTAAAAATAGATTGCAGTGTAAAATCGCAGTTTTTTTGCTAAAAAAATTTAAAAATCAAAAAATTAAATTTCGTATGCATTATGCTCAAATACATAGTAGTTTAAAACATTTTTTCTAAAAAAGCAGCCTACATTTCCCTTATCAAATCTTAAAAAGAACGAGGCAAAGCGTAATAGAACTTTCAGGTAAGTACAAAAAAAATATAAGTTGAAAAGCAGATTTTTAAACCTTTTCTAAACCACCGACATTATTTTATTCAAACGTTGGCAATTCAAGTAAACTACTATTGACATCGTATAATGACATAATGGCAAATTTAGTATTACCTTTTGATTTATAGTCAAACAGGTATAATAATACTTATATTATAATCTAGCAATTTCCCGGCGCAATGGGTTAACGGAACTCAACAAATATTTTTTTGAGGCTTTCTTTTTAGCCAAAGCAGTACTTCAAAACTTTGCCGAAACTTGCTTTTTTACAATTTGCACGCTCCCGAGCAACGCCGGGTAAATCTGCTAGTTATAAATAAAAGGAAAAATAATTTCTATTTTAGTTTAGCAACAAATTTGGTTTTCATTTTAAAATAAATCGTTGGACATTATATACATATACCTAGCTCGCTTTCTTTAGGTGGTTACAAACACCATACCCAAGTTAGTATACCTTTTCCTTTTTCATAGGTGCAGGGTATAAAAAAGATCAAAAATTTATAAAAACCGTAATTTAAAAAAAATTTTTAAGAATTATTAATTATATTAAAATTAAAGTTAAATATTATATGTGTACGATAAATACAACCCGAACACCCGTCAAACAATTTAAAAAATTTTGCATGTGAAATGCCCATAAAATATATTTAAAGGCAAGCGACCAATGTTTGATAACTGGGGGCAGAATGTCCGACAGTTTGAAGGAAATGCCAAGACCATCCTGCCGAAAATATTAAACGTGTAAATTGTAGACAGTAATGCTCGACAAAAAACCGGCACTTAAAAAGCCAAATTTTGAGACAGTAATCATACATATTTAAGACATAGATTAAATACATTAACCATCCAAATTGTGGCCATTGGAAGTTACCACCGTTTATAAAAATAAAGATATTATAAAAATTATTTTCAAAATATTATCAAAAAAAACTTTAAAATATTCTTCTATAAGTAAGCAAAAAACCCTATATAGCTATAAGATTTATAACATCATTCAACAGTTTTTAACTTGACCTTATTGAACTTACTTGCATTTATAACCGAGATCTGACACATATCTAAATCTACTCAATGAAATTTTTGTTATCAGTTTTTGAACAATCAGATGTAGAGGTGCAAATTTATGTACAAAAAGTATCAAATATAATTTAAAAATTTGTGTTTGAATTTTTGTTTTAATTTATGAAGCATTCTGCTAAATTATTAAAAACAAGTAAAGTAACAGTCAGTATGTGCAACCGACTTAGAAATACCCTACACCTATTTGGTTCAAATTTAATGAGATATTCATAAGTCGTTTTAACACCATAAAAGCTGTTATTAATTTGATCGTAAGACATCATCATCATCATTAGCGCTAGAACTCCTGGTGAGTTTTAGCCTTCTTCACTATCTTCCTCCATTCATCTCTGTTTCTTGCGGTGGATTTCTAGTTTATTTCCCCTAGTTTTCTGGTATCGTCTTCAATGTTATTTTCCCATCTGGTTCTAGGCCTACCTCTTGCTCTGTTAAGCAATGGTCTAGCATTATAAATTTTGTACTGTGTTCTATTTTCCCCCATTCTGATGACATGCCCCGCCCAACTTAATCTACTGGACTTTATATGTTTTACAATGTCTTCGTTCTCTGCTAGCGCATATAATTCTGAATTGTACCTTCTATGGTATTTGGCGTTTTCATTTCGTATTGGACCATAAATAGTTCTAAATATCTTTCTTTCAAATATTCTTAACATTTCTTCTTCATTTCTATTCATAGTCCATGTTTCACTTCCATAAGTTGCTACTGGGCGTATGATGGTTTTGTATATTTACAACTTTGCTCTTCTTGTTATAAGCTTGGATGTCATCAGCTTCTTATAAGAGTAGTAACATTTGTTTGCTGTCTGTATTCTGTCTTGTACGCAGGCTTGGCTACTGTTATTGTTTGTTAATATTATGCCAAGATATTTGTAGCTATTAACACCTTCAATTTCAACTTGTTCAATTTTTATATTTTGTGGAAGTCTTCTTCCTTCATTTCTTGACATTTTTAGGTATTTAGTTTTTGCTATATTTATATTTAAGCCTATTTTACGCGATTTTTCTGTTATTAATTTAAATATATCTGCCATTTTGTTATAAGCTTTGGCAATAATCAAAATATCATCTGCGTACACTATAATCTGATACTCTCTCATGAATATATTACCTCCCAAATCCATGATACCTACTGCATATGCCAGAAGCATATTAAAAATTATTGCTGAAAGAGCGTCCACTTGTCGTACACCGCTAATAAATTCTTCTGATGTAGAGTCCTGTATTAATATCTTATTCGTGGAATTTTGCATTGTATTCATTACAAGACCAGTCAACTTCTTTGACACGCCCAGTTTCAATAAGGTCTTCGGAATTTCTTTTCTGTTAACGCTATCGAATGCTTGCTTGAAGTTTATAAATATCATATGCAAATCTACAATATATTCGTAGCATTTCTCCATGATTTTTTAACCAGAATGCTTGATCTATTGTCGATCTGCCATTTCTAAAACCACACTGGTACTCTCCGACTTGCTCTTCATATATTGGTTTTAATCTCTCATATAAAACATTTGACATAACCTTATATGCACAATTTAGCAGCTTTATTTCCCTGTAATTTTCACAGTTTAACTTGTTCCCCTTCTTGTGTATGGGGCATATTAATCCTACACTCCCTTTTTTAGGCATAGCTTTATTGCTCCCTATTTCAACTATTAATCTGTGAATTCTATCATGTAAAAATTCCTCGCCATTTTGTAATAATTCCGCTGTTATTTGGTTATCACCCGGGGCTTTATTACGCTTGAGGTTTTTCATTGCTTCACTAATTTCTTCTGCTGATGGTGGTATGTCTTTAGGCTCCACGTTGTACTTTATATCATTGTTAATTTCTGCACTTATATGGTTTATATTTAACAGATCTTTGAAGTATTCGGACCATCTATTTAAACTCTCGTTTTCTTCTGACAATATTTTATTGTCTTTGTCCATGCAGGCTACTAACCTTGGTTGAAAGCCTCTGGTTTCTTTCTTTATTTTTTCGTAAAACCGTTTTACATTGTTTTGATCTTGCTCATTCTGGATTTCAATTATTTTGTTTCTCATCATTAATTTCTTTTTCCTACGGCAGATTTTTGTAGATATTCTTCTTTTTTCGATGTAGTGCATTCTATTTGCTCTTATGTTATTCTGTAATGTCTTTTCTTTAGCTTTACTCTTCTCTTCTATTGCTAGTACACATTCTTCATCAAACCATTCAGAATTTCTTTCAGGTCGCTTTCTTCCTATAACTTCTCTCGCTGCGGTAATTAAACTTTCTTCTATTTGCGACCATTTTCCATCTATAGTTTCATTTGTACCTTCTAGGGACTCTATTTTTGTTCTTATTGCACTTTGGTATTGTTCTTTTAAATCAGTTGCCTTAAACTTTCCATTATCCCATTTCACTCTTTTTACTCCACCCTTTTTTGCAATATTTGATATTTTTTGCCTTACTTTTGCAACAACAAGGAAATTATCGCTATCGCAATTGCCTCCGCGGCATGGTGAGATGTTTATTATTGATGTTGCCCATCTTTTTGACACTAGTATATGGTCAATTTGATTTACTTCGTTTGTTCCCGGTATTTTCCATGTGCCTTTGTAAATATTTTTCCGCTCAAAAGCCGTACTTCTGACCCGCATATCTTGTTCGCACGCTAATTGACACAATCTTGCGCCATTATTGTTTGTAATATCGTGTAATGAGAATTTTCCTGCGATTTTATGTATATGTGCTTCTCTTCCAATCTTTGCGTTAAAGTCTCCCATGAGTACTATCGTGTCATAATTATTTATTCTTTCACATACATCTCCAAGATTTTCATAGAAGGCATCCTTTTCATTTTCATCTGCATTTTCAGTTGGTCCATATGCGTTTATAATTGTAATATTAAATAAAATTTTTATTTATTTCAATGATAAGCTTTTAAACCTTGGGGGATCTAAGAGAGACTGCACTTGATCCAAAATTAGGGGGAAGCGCAGGAAATAGTAAAGAACACCCAAAAGCCAAATTTGAAGCTTTTACATTTGTTTTAAGTTGTCATCTTTATTACTTTCAAAAATATGCTTTAAGGTCTTCCGAACTGAGTGGCTGGTTCACGACCCACTACTTCAATTGGGCTCAAATTTCAAGGACACTAAGAAAATCGAAAGCGACACCCTGATACCAAATTTGGAGGTTCTTCTTCATTGGTTTCGGAATTATGCTAGTTTGGCCTAAATTCGATCAAAAAGTTCTAAGTTCCGAACGCATTGTCCAATCCTCACCGTACACAATCGCCGCCGTAATTTCATCACCAATAACCTACAGCAAAAATTTCATGAAGATAGCGTCATTAGTTGTTGAGTTATCGTGATTTTGATGCCAATTTGCATTTCCTGTTATTTAATTAATTCATTCATTAAAGTTGAATGAATTAATGTTAACTTTGGTTAGTCAAGATTAAATTATATTATATTAAAAAAAAACAATATTGCTGATTAAATCAATTTTAATTTTTAGTAAAAGATAAAATAAATTTGTTAATAAAAACAGTCTTAAGACCGCAAACAACCAACTTAGTTGTTTTATTTAAATATTAAAAATACATAACTGGCGCAGTCGGAAAAAAATTTTTAATCTAAAAATTGATTTAAGAACCTTATCATATATTTAAATATATGTAAAATTATAAAAAAAAAAAAAGTTCAGTAGATAGAGCTTTTTAACTTTGTCCAAACACACTAGGACTAAGAGACTATGGAATAAGCACTAATGAAAAAATACAAGGTATAGCAAAAAGGTGCATACAACGATTGGAAATCTCTAATCAAAACAATTGGAATGACGTAAAACAAGAGCTGAAGCTGCACTTCCGGCCAAGATATGATTATACAGATCTACTTAATAAATGCTGAGCATTAAAAGTAAGTACATTAAGAGAACTTTTTACTAGTATTAAAGAAATTAATTATAAGTTAAATGAGTTATTTGAATTCGATGAAAATAAACCATCCACTTATCACCCTAAAAATACGGATAAATATTTAATTGATATAGTGAGTAGCAAAGTACATTTCTTAAGGAGCAATATTCCTGAGAATGGTATTAGTAAACCTGGCACTCTGTCATGGGAAAAAATCATGCCATATCGCACCGAAGGCCACGCCGTACCCCATGTTGCACGACATATTGACCTACATTTTGATTAATGATCAAGTCCCCCAGAAGTAGGGCACCTGTTAGTAGGTTTACTCTTAATAAACAAGCTTGTTTACTTGGTTTAAAGTAATAGGTGCACATGAAAAAATAGTAAGCAAAATAATTTTTTAAATATAAATAGAAAGGAGAAAAAAAGTTCTCATTGTATTTTATTATACCCTACACCTATAGAATAGGTAAAGGGGTATATTAACTTTGGTATGGTGTTTGTAACCACCTAAAGGAAGCGAGCTAGATATGGAAAAGTATATATATTTGTGATCAGCGTGACCGCATGAGTCGATATAGCCATGTCCGTCCGTCCGTCCGTAGGCACGATAACTCAAAAAATAATGGAGCTATCTTGATGAAATTTTAACTGTAGGTTACTAGGACTGAAAGTACGGCGGGGATTGCATATGGGCGAAATCGGCCCATGTGTTCGGATTCTGGACCTTTTAATCGATCGAAGGACTAACGAACATATATAAAAAATCACGATAACTCAACAACTAATGACGCTTTCTTCATAAAATTTGTGCTGTAGGTTACTAGTAATGAAAATACTTCGGGGATTGCGTAAGGTCGGGATTGGACCATGCGTTTGGAACCTAGAACTTTTTGATCGAATTTAGGCCAAACGAGCATAATTCCGAAACCAATGAAGATAGAACCTCCAAATTTGGTATCAGGGTGTCCCCTCCTATCTCCTAAGTGTCTTGGGAATTTGGGTCCCATTGGACTACTGGGTCGGGGACCAGCCACACATTTCCGAAGACCTTAAAGCATATCTTTAAAATTAATAAAGATAACAACTTAAAAAAATGTAGAAGCTTCCAATTTGCCACAAGAGTGTTCTTTACTATCTCTTGCGTGTTCCCTTAATGTGGGATCAATTGGAGTGGTGGTTCAGTACCCCTCTCAGACCTCCCAAGTTTTAAAAGCTTATAATCGAAATTACTAAAAATAGTTACTTAAAATTAAGATAGACGGTTTAAATTGTGTACAAGGGTTAACTAGTACTATAAGTAAATCGCGGGCTGTATAAGGGCGAAATCAGCCCATGGGTTCGGATTCTGGACCTTTTAGTCGGTATAAGGGATAACGAACATATATTAAAAATCACGATAACTCAACAACTAATGAGGCTATCTTCATGAAATTTGTGCTGTAGGTTATTGGTAATGAAACTACGGCGGTGACTACGTACGGTGAGGATTGGACAATGGGTTTGGAACTGAGAACTTTTTGATCGAATTTAGGCCAAACTAGCGTAATTCCGAAACCAATGAAGATATAACCTCCAAATTTGGTATCAGGGTGTCCCTTCCTATTGCGTAAGTGTCTTTGAAATTTGGGCCCCATTGGACTAGTGGGTCGGGGAGCAGGCACTCAGTTCCGAGGACCTTAAAGCATATTTTCGAAATTAATAAAAATAGTAACTTGAAACAAATGTAGAAGCTTCAAATTTGGCCCAGGGTGTTCTTTACTATTTCTTCCGTGCCCCCCTAATTTGGGATCATTTTGAGTGGTGGTTCAGGACCTCTCTTAGACCCTCAAATGTGTAAAAGCTTATCATCGAAATTAATAAAACTAATAACTTAAAATTAAGATAGAACGTTCCAAATGTATACAAGGGTTAACTAGTATTGAAAGTATGACGGGACTGCATATGGGCGAAATCGTACCATAATTTGGGGTTCTGGAACCCTTGACAAGTTCAAGGACTAACAAACATATATCTTAAAAACACCATAACTCAAAAAATAATGCCGGTATTTTGATGAAATTTAAACTCTAGGTTACTAGTAATGAAAGTACCATGGGAATTGGTTCTGGTTGAGTTTAATTTCAAAGCCAAAGAATATATTTCCTATGTCCTATGTGATTCCGAAATCTAGACTTAATTGTAGTGGTTCAGCTATATTCAAAGGTACTTGCTGCATTTATGTAAAATTTATTTGAATATTTAAATGAATTATATGAAAAGGTCTAAATTTGTAATTGTATTTTAGAAATACATTTATTGCATATTTTGCGTTTGTAAGCTTTTCTATTAGGTATATAAACTAACCATTTAAAATAATTGCAATTTTTAAAAATTTGGATTATTAAATATATTATGCTTTGATTATCTTTTTATCACAAAATTTAATACTTAGAATTTTTTCATTTTGTAATTGAATTGGAATAAATATATTTTCATTTATTTCAAGTTTGTTTGTTTTTTAATATTTTTAAATAGATAAATTAGTAAGAATTTGTAATATTTTTTAATAGATAGTGTAATTAGAAAATGTTTTTAGTATTATAAAGTTAATTTGGTTATCTATGTCTTACGATCAAATTAATAACAGCTTTTATGGTGTTAAAATGACTTATGGATATGTCCTTAAATTTGAACCAAATAGGTGTAGGGTATTTCTAAGTCGGTTGCACCGACTGACTGTTTCTTAACTTGTTTTTATTAATTTTGATACCTACCTATACTTTAAAATGAAAAGAAAAAACTCAGAAGAATTATGTATCTAGTTATCTACTCATCGAGAAAAAATGCAAATTCTTTAAAAGTAAACCAGTTTTCTGTAAAGTATAAGGTAGTTTTGAATATGGGAATTAAAGTTAACAAGAAAAAACTAATTCTTGGTAAAGAAGATGTGTAGAAGATGTACCTTTACATTACGAATGAAAGAAAACAAAAGTTCACTGTTCCTGGTGTAATATTTAGTAACATTACCTGTTTTATGACAATAGTTGAATCTTTGTATTATTTAAGAATGCTATATAATAAAATCGAAAAAAATGATAATAAAGAAATTGAAAGTTTTAAATGATTCTGAAAATATCTATAATTTCACTATATAATATAAGGAATGAAAATTGTTCGTTAGATAGGAGTTAATTGTTTTGGAACCTATATAGGAAACATAAAAATAAAAATAAAACAGATGAGAAAATATGTTTAAATTTTTTTTATTTAACTGAAAAAGCTTTAACAATTTTGCGATGATCAGATGTTAAAATTATGATTATGATACAATTATGATTAAAGAAATAATGATACCAACATTTTCAATGTGTCTTTGAAATCTACTTCTATCACGTGCGTATTGTTGCCAATGACCTTTGCGATTAGCTCCGTATGCATAGTTCCATACATGCATGACGTGAATTTCTCTATTTGTGTTGAAGTGAACTTTTTTAGTTTTATTATTTAATTTCATATTGTATCATTGTATGTATGAAGGTCTTAGTTTAGAATTTTTTCTTTTGTACTATGATGATGGCAGGACCATCCTGTTGTGGTAAAACCACTTTTATTCATAATTTAATTAAATATAAAAAAGAAAATATGCAACCAGAAATTAATAGAATTGTTTGGTGTAAACCAGATAAAAATGCAGTTCCGCAATATATGAAAGATGTTGAATATAGTAAAACTATGCCAGATTTTAATGATAATCAAGAACCTTTGTTGATTGTAATCGATGATATGATGTTAAATTCTCATGATAAGAATGTTTGTGATTTATTTACTAGAGGTTCACATCATCGGAATTTGTCTGTAATATTTGTAACTCAAATATATTTCATCAAGGTAAATTTTCAAGAGATATTTCACTTAACTGTTAATATCTAGTGCTTTTTAAAAATCCAAGAGATAAATCACAGATATTACTTTTAGCTCGCCAGATTTATCCAAATCAAATCAAAGCATTTTAAAAAGTATATAATGAAGTGACGTCAGACCCATACGGGTATATATTAATTGATCTTACTCAAGACATTAATGATATATTTCGATTAAGAAGTAATATATTTGGAAAAAGTTTCTGCTTTTGTACGAGAGAATAATTAGAACAATTTGGGAGAGAATATGAAACGTTTGAAAACCAATCGACACATATTGCATTTATTAAAAAGTTCTAAACCGAAAATTCAAAAAGTAATAATAAAACATTGTGATGCCGAAGTAATAAAAACTTTTTGTAAAATTGCTTTAAATACTTTAAAAGGTAATTGTAATCTGAGTAAAAAAGCAACAACTCAATTACGAAAGTATAAAAAGGAATTGAGATCACTCATTTGCCGTAAAAAATCTATAAATAGCAAAAGAAAAATCATTATTCAACGAGGTGGATTTTTACCTACACTTCTTGGTGCACTACTTTCACCTGACAAATACACAAAAATGGAACTTATATCGTCAAAATCTATTTAAAGTCAGAAACAAAAATAGAGTTCTTCCTCTAAATAAAAAGAAGCAGGTAAAAATTACAGAAACAAAAGGTACTCAAACTCGTGTAAAACCTATGTATGTAGATGTAGAAACTCAATCAAATGCTCCTGTATATAAGGATGCTGAAACACAAGCTTTTGCTCAAGAAGATGTATATGAAAAAGAAGTTGAGGAAGTATTCGATGACGAAATGGAAGAAGAAGTTTTTAAAAAAGCATTGTCTGCTGCTTCAGCTGGAGAACGTCTAAGAAAACGAAAATCTATTAGAAATAAAAATGTTCAAATTTTTGAAACTGATACAGGAGACATAATATCAGTTCCTTTAGACAGCCCAAGCCCACCAACGAAGAAAGAAAAAACTATAAATAGCAAAGAGTTAAATAGTTCAGCAAGACGTGTTTTACGGTCAGCATCAGGTAATACTCAAACAGAACTTAATTTTCCAATACAAAAAAATAAATCAACAACCTCATGGACAACCAACAAGTAAATAATGAATTTTACGTCACTTTACTAAGCGATTCATCCATGAATTATTATTTATTATTTTTATTTTATTTTGAACCAAAACAAGGTTTTTACAAAAAAAATTCTTATAGCTAAAACTTAAAATTAACATGAAATTTGATTACAAAACATAAATTTAAATACATAAAAATCAAAAGTTTATTTATTTTTTTTTTTTGTAGATTGTAAAAAATGCTTAAATAGCGAAAACACAGTTAAAATGCAATTTATAAAGTAAAAAAAAACAAAAATAACTAAATTATAGAATTATAAAAGTATGTGAACTTGAAGTGTAATATGAGTATAATATTGAAGGTTAAAATTATTGTCGTAGGTCATTAAGAAATTTTAATTTTAATTTACGTTTAAAAGTGTATCTAGAAATTTGTGTTGAAAAAAGATGACTGTGTTTATTGAATGTAATGCAACATCTGTTTATTGGTTCATTTTTTCCATATTCAGTTCTATGAGTATTTTCAACTAAATATTTAGTGCTTCTCGTATTTCTGCCCCCATTATTTATTTTAAAATTATCTGCTAAAAACTGAACGTCAATGTTTTTTCTTAAGACGTCAAAAGTAAAGCAAGAAGAAAAAATTTGCCTGCGTGAGGATAAAGTTAAGATATTTAATGATTTAAGTCTTACGAGATAGCTAGGAAGAATTGAATAATCTCTAGGATTATATTAATTTCTCAAAGCAAATAAAAGAAATTGCTTTTGCACGGATTCTATTCTATCAGAATGTATTTGAAATGCGGGATCCCACACAATGTTACCATATTCAAGAATAGATCGTACTAAGGAACAATAAAGAGCTTTAGTTACAGCGATGTTGCTGAATTCTTTAGCTCTTCTTTTTATGAACCCGAGCATTTTGTTTGCCCTAGAAATTGTATACTCATAATGAAGATGGAAATTCAGTTTATCATCAAACAGAATCTCAAAGTCGGTAATATTTTTAACTCTTTCAAGGTTTACATTATTTATTTTATAACCGAAAGTAATGGTAGATCTCTTACGTGTAAAACTTATAACCTTGCATTTTTCAATGTTTAGTTCTAACTTATTAGAGAAGCACCATTCTTGCAGCCTATTGAGATTTGTCTGAAGTAGTTCTAACATCGGAACTCTTTTTAATTACATGATAAATTTTGAGATCATCAGCAAATGCAACATGTGACACACCGGAAAGTTTACTAGAAATATCGGAAATGAATATATTAAACAAGAGTGGACCCAAGTGGCTACCTTGCGGTACTCCTGATGTAACATTGATTGAGTCCGGGAAAAATCCTTGAAATTTGATATTTTGCGTCCTATTTGTAATATAGGAGAATATCCAATAAAGAAAAGGGCCGAAAACTCCTAAGGCTGCAAGTTTGTTTAGTAGAATTTTGTGATCAACACGATCGAATGCTTTGCTGAAGTCCGTGTAAATAGCATCAACTTGGTGCCCATTTTCCATTTCATTAAGGATTTCAGTGTAAACTAAAAGGTTTATTGTTGTGGAACGACCTTTTCTGAATCCATGTTGTTGTTCGTTTAGTTTTGTATTTATGATGGGTGTAATTTTGTCTACAATAATTTTTTCAAACAACTTTGGAATAGTTGATAGAATAGCTATACCACGGTATCACCCTCATTCATTTTCGACGTATGATTTATCACACTTTTTGTAGATAGGGGTTAGATAAGAGGATTTCCAGAAAAGAGGAAAAATACCTGATGAAAAAGATTTATTAAAGATAAAATGAAGCGGATAAGTGAGATAACTGCCACAGTTGAATAAAAAAGTAGGTGGAATCAGGTCAGGTCCTATACCTTTTTTGGTATCAAGTTTTGTAATTGCTTCAAATATTTCAATTTCGGAAAGATATAAATCCGTAAAAATAGGATTTAAATTATTAATTAAGTTAGAGAAATCGAAATTAATTGGAGACTCGTTTGGACGATAAACTTTTTGAAAAGATTTAGCAAAGAAATTGCAGATCGTTTTAGAACAATTAGAAGACGTATTGTTTTTTGACATTAAGCGTGGATACCCGTAAGTTTTACGTTTTGTGTTAACGAAGTCAAAAAACTTTTTAGGATCTGTAATTAATTTGTTGCCTACGTTAGTGAGATATCTATCATAAGCCAAATTAGATTTTTGTTTAAATTCAAAAGCAAGATCCTTGTACTTGTTTAATAGGTCATTGTTAGGTTCTTTTGAATTTTTAATTATTTTGTATAGTTTATTGCGTTGGTTACGCAATGTCCTAAGTTAACTGTTCAGCCAAGGTTCGGTTGTCTTGTCCTTTTTGCGAATTTTAGGAACAAAGGAGTTAATTATCTCAAATAGCTTTGCATAGAATTGAGAGATAATCAAATCAATATCCTGTTCGGTTAACAGGTAAATATTATTGTAAGATTTGGCAAAAAGAGGTATAGCAGTGGAAAATTCGAAGATGATTGCGTTATGATGCGGAGTGTTTGTAAAAAGGTTTTCTGAATCATCAGCGAGCTTTACCACCACTTTAACATATGCATTCGTGAATGCAAGATCTAACCACTTGTAATAATTATTCGGAAAGCTGATAATTTGTTGTAAATCATTACCATAAAATACATTAATGAGATCGAAATCTATTTCGTCCTGAAAGTTGATTGGTAGTAACAAATTATCAGATTCGTCAACAATAAAAGATAAAGAAGGACCCTCATTCATATTTAATATAACATGCTGGTATATCTCGAAAAATTCCGAATATGAGGAATTGTCAGAATTAGGAGGAAAGTAAACAATACCAAGGTATAAAAAATTATTACCTAAGTTAACTTTAATAAATTGGTGATCAAAAGAGTGGTAAGTCCTAGTGATTAATGCCACACTAGATAAGGTATTGTTAACTGCAAGTAGTACACCACCACCACGGGAACAATTTGTAGCAAGATAGTCCCGATCTTTTCTATAAATCGACCAAGTACTGTCGAAAATTTCTTCATTTACAAAGGAATCGTTTAACCATGTTTCAGTGATAGCAATAATACTATATTCACATGATTTAGCATCAATATATAATTTATTAAGCTTTCCCCTCATACCACTGCAATTGTGGTAGAATAATTTCAGTTTATTAGAGGAACTAACGCTATTTTTATTTTTGATACTATGGTTAGACAGTGTGACTAAATTGGAATTAGTGTAAGAATCGATATAGAATTTTTACCCGGAAAATATATTGTCGTCTTTTACAAATAAAATGGATAAATACATTATTGATTCAAATTGGAAAGTATTTCTGAAATATATGTTAATAATTTTATACCAAATGTTTACGGTGAAGAGTGGGATAAAAGTACACAAATTTATTTCTCAGGTATGAAAACGGTATGCTTGGTGTAGGAACTACATACATACCATACAATTCAAAACAAATGTTATGCGACTGGAAGGTATTTTTATACCCTACACCTATAGAATAGGTAAAGGGGTATATTAACTTTGGTATGGTGTTTGTAACCATCTAAAGGAAGCGAGCTAGATATGGAAAAGTATATATATTTGTGATCAACGTGACCGCATGAGTCGATATAGCCATGTCCGTCCGTCCGTAGGCACGATAACTCAAAAAATAATGGAGCTATCTTGATGAAATTTTAACTGTAGGTTACTAGGACTGAAAGTACGGCGGGGATTGCATATGGGCGAAATCGGCCCATGTGTTCGGATTCTGGACCTTTTAATCGATCGAAGGACTAACGAACATATATAAAAAATCACGATAACTCAACAACTAATGACGCTTTCTTCATAAAATTTGTGCTGTAGGTTACTAGTAATGAAACTACTTCGGGGATTGCGTAAGGTCGGGATTGGACCATGCGTTTGGAACCTAGAACTTTTTGATCGAATTTAGGCCAAACGAGCATAATTCCGAAACCAATGAAGATAGAACCTCCAAATTTGGTATCAGGGTGTCCCCTCCTATCTCCTAAGTGTCTTGGGAATTTGGGTCCCATTGGACTACTGGGTCGGGGACCAGCCACACATTTCCGAAGACCTTAAAGCATATCTTTAAAATTAATAAAGATAACAACTTAAAAAAATGTAGAAGCTTCCAATTTGCCACAAGAGTGTTCTTTACTATCTCTTGCGTGTTCCCTTAATTTGGGATCAATTGGAGTGGTGGTTCAGTACCCCTCTCAGACCTCCCAAGTTTTAAAAGCTTATAATCGAAATTACTAAAAATAGTTACTTAAAATTAAGATAGACGGTTTAAATTGTGTACAAGGGTTAACTAGTACTATAAGTAAATCGCGGGCTGTATAAGGGCGAAATCAGCCCATGGGTTCGGATTCTGGACCTTTTAGTCGGTATAAGGGATAACGAACATATATTAAAAATCACGATAACTCAACAACTAATGAGGCTATCTTCATGAAATTTGTGCTGTAGGTTATTGGTAATGAAACTACGGCGGTGACTACGTACGGTGAGGATTGGACAATGGGTTTGGAACTGAGAACTTTTTGATCGAATTTAGGCCAAACTAGCGTAATTCCGAAACCAATGAAGATATAACCTCCAAATTTGGTATCAGGGTGTCCCTTCCTATTGCGTAAGTGTCTTTGAAATTTGGGCCCCATTGGACTAGTGGGTCGGGGAGCAGGCACTCAGTTCCGAGGACCTTAAAGCATATTTTCGAAATTAATAAAAATAGTAACTTGAAACAAATGTAGAAGCTTCAAATTTGGCCCAGGGTGTTCTTTACTATTTCTTCCGTGCCCCCCTAATTTGGGATCATTTTGAGTGGTGGTTCAGGACCTCTCTTAGACCCTCAAATGTGTAAAAGCTTATCATCGAAATTAATAAAACTAATAACTTAAAATTAAGATAGAACGTTCCAAATGTATACAAGGGTTAACTAGTATTGAAAGTATGACGGGACTGCATATGGGCGAAATCGTACCATAATTTGGGGTTCTGGAACCCTTGACAAGTTCAAGGACTAACAAACATATATCTTAAAAACACCATAACTCAAAAAATAATGCCGGTATTTTGATGAAATTTAAACTCTAGGTTACTAGTAATGAAAGTACCATGGGAATTGGTTCTGGTTGAGTTTAATTTCAAAGCCAAAGAATATATTTCCTATGTCCTATGTGATTCCGAAATCTAGACTTAATTGTAGTGGTTCAGCTATATTCAAAGGTACTTGCTGCATTTATGTAAAATTTATTTGAATATTTAAATGAATTATATGAAAAGGTCTAAATTTGTAATTGTATTTTAGAAATACATTTATTGCATATTTTGCGTTTGTAAGCTTTTCTATTAGGTATATAAACTAACCATTTAAAATAATTGCAATTTTTAAAAATTTGGATTATTAAATATATTATGCTTTGATTATCTTTTTATCACAAAATTTAATACTTAGAATTTTTTCATTTTGTAATTGAATTGGAATAAATATATTTTCATTTATTTCAAGTTTGTTTGTTTTTTAATATTTTTAAATAGATAAATTAGTAAGAATTTGTAATATTTTTTAATAGATAGTGTAATTAGAAAATGTTTTTAGTATTATAAAGTTAATTTGGTTATCTATGTCTTACGATCAAATTAATAACAGCTTTTATGGTGTTAAAATGACTTATGGATATGTCCTTAAATTTGAACCAAATAGGTGTAGGGTATTTCTAAGTCGGTTGCACCGACTGACTGTTTCTTAACTTGTTAATACCAACATTAATTCAAAATGTACGACCATTTCCTGGTTATTCTAGGAAAGAAGTTGTGCGGCAGCTAATTTGGGGAATTTTTAATTTTTTGAATGATGATAAAAACTTCACTGAACAAGATAAAAATGAAGATTTTCCTACAGATTTGACCTATATTCAAGAGTTTTTCATTAGTTCTCGTGGGGTGAACAAGTGCTGAAGATTTTTAAAATTTAAAAAATTGATATAATTTATTTAAGTTCAAATTTTTTATACGGTTGGCTTTAACTTATAAAGCATAAAATTTTCTAAAAATGAATGGCAAATGCAATATTTGTATGAAAAAAGTAGAACGAAATGATTTAAAAATTAAATGTTTAATTTGTGCAAATTTTAACCATGCAATTTGCGCCAAATTGGAAAAGAAAGAGTTGGAGATATTAGAGAGAAGTAAAAGTGGTTTTAAATGCAATGTATGCATTTCATCGCGTAGATTATCCTCTCAAAGAGATAATTTAGCAGCATCTCCTTCATAATTTTCAACCAATACAACTAATGATAAGAATTCGAAAATATTTTCTAATACATCTACTGTATCTAATATTTCAAAAACATCATCCTCATCACAAGCGATAACTCCTACTACACATAAATCATCTTTAACACACACAGATTCATCTAATTCTACTGATTCTGCGGAGAATAATCGAACTCAAACAGCTAACTTTGATATAGAGAATCAACTAGGAACCTTCGAAAAAGAGAGCTTCACAAATACCAGTGACACAAATCCCACTATTGTTTTGAAAAATTCAAATACACATTCACACACACAATTGACAGGTCAAATAGTTAATTTCGAAAATGAGAGCTTCTCACAAAAACAAAATACCAACTTCGAAAAAGAGAGTCTCTCAAACTCAAAACAAATTTCTCTAGAAGTTTTATATGATGAAATTGTAAGTTTAAAAAATATAAATTTCGAGTGCCTTGCTGCTTTCTCTATATTAAAAGAAGAAAATACAGCGTTAAATAATAAAGTATCGTATTTAGAAAACAAAATCAGCTGGCTTGAGCAGAAAGATAAGATGAATGAGATAGAAATATTTGGAGTACAAGATGTAAACAAAAATAATGCTAAAAATTATTTAAATACAATTTTTAGTGAAGGTTTAAAAATTAATTTAAATGAAAATAATATTTCTAACTGCTACATAAAAGAGATTAAAGATGCAAAAGATGGATTAAAAAGTAAAAAGGTTAATAAAAAAATTTTGTGCGTGCGTCTTTCTTCGAATGAAATAAAGCAAGAAATTATGAAGTCTAAGTATAAAAATTATAATAATCTAGATACTGGATTATTTGGTGATGTAGATAAATCAAAAATTTACATAAATGACAGTTTAACCAAAGTAATTAGAACATTGTTCATGGCGGCTAAGAAGGCGAAGAAGGAGAAAAATTATAAATATTTGTGGTTTAGAAATAATAATATTTTTATGAAAAAACAGGACAATGATAGGGTACCTACTCATTATTAAAACTTTTGATGATTTAAAACTTTTATAGTATTTTTATTTTTTTTTATGAATAATAATTTAAATTTTAATCTTTTTAATGATTACCCTATAATTGATCCTGAATATAATAATTGCGATAGTGTTTTTGAATTTACAAATTTTGATAATTCTTTATTTTTAGTTCATCAAAATGTTAGAAGTTTGAGGCAGAACATTGATTCGCTTGTGGCCCACTTAGAAGTTTTTAAAAATATTCCGGATTTTATTTTTGTTTCCGAGATTTGGATTTTCAATAATGAGATAAGTAATTATAACTTACCAAATTATAAATTTTATGCTAACACTAATGATTCGTATTGTGCTGGTGGCGTTGGTGTATTTGTTAAAGATAATATTGTGTGTGATGTTTTTTATTGCAATTTCACTTCGGCTGATGTTATCAAAATTAGTTGTACCATTAACGGCGTGTTTTTTACTTTCATTTGTATTTACAGACTGCACAGTTGCACAATCAACTTATTTCTGGATGAGTTCTCACAATTTTTGCGAAATCAAACTGCGAGTAACTTAATTGTGTTAGGAGATATGAATTTAGATATTTTGAATAGTAGTGAATGTGTTGATTTTTATTTGACATTACTAGCTGAGAATGGTTTGGCTTCTATTATAAATGAACCGACTAGACACATTTCGGGGACTTGTTTAGATCATATTCATGTTCGTCTGGCTACTATTCCTTTAAATTTTTGTGAGAAAGGTTTATTCAATTTTAATATTACAGATCATTCTATGACAGGATTGCTAATAAAAAATTTTTATGTAGAGAAAAATAGAAAGACCAATGAATTTTCAGTTACAAAGGTAGTTAATTATAATAAATTGAATAACTTACTAAGACTTGAATTTTGGGATGATGTATATAATGAGGTAGATGTTTGCTCTGCTTATAGTAGTTTTATCAGAAAATTAAATAAATATATTGAACTAAGTACTTCTGATTTTAGGAATAGAAAGAAAAATACAAAACTTAAACCGTGGATGAATGATGTTCTTCTAAGGAAAATCCGGTTAAAAAATAAATTGAGAATTATATGGTATAAATATAGAAATAACTATAGGTTGAAAATACGTTATAATAGGCTTTGTAAATCCGTAAAAAATGAAATATCAAAATGTCGAGATGAATTTTATCGTTCAGAATTTGTTAAATGTAAGGGGGATTTAAAAAGCGAATGGAAACTGTTAAATAGTTTGTTAAATACACCTCAAAATAGTTTTAATGAAATTCGACTTAATAAAAATGATGAACTTATTTCTGATGAAACTTTAATTGCATGTGAGTTTAATAATCATTTCTCCTCTGTTGCAATTGAGTTATCCTCTGGCCTTGGTAATAGTCGTGATAGTATTGCTGGCGAAATTCATTTGTGTGATAGTTTCTTTTATGACAGTATTACTGGGCATGAACTTTTGAATATTATTAAGTCATTGGATAATTCAAATTCTGTTGGTTTTGGCGGAATTTCTAATAAACTCATTAAAGGTATTGCTTTCAATGTTATCGATGTTTTAACTTATATTTTCAATTTCAGTGTATTGTCTGGTGTTTTTCCTAGTCTACTAAAATCTGCTGTCGTAATTCCGCTTTTCAAAAAGGGTATTCAAACAGACGTTAACAATTATAGACCTATTTCTTTGTTATCAACATTATCAAAAATCTTTGAAAAAGCTATTAAACATAGAGTTCTAATTTACTTAAATAGGTTAAATTTCTTTTGCAATAAACAATTTGGGTTTAGGAGTGCCTGTTCTACCGAGGATGCCCTTCTGGCCTTTTGCTCTAATATTAATAAGGGTTTAGATAATAAAACATTTTGCGCTGGGAATTTTATCGACGTTACTAAGGCGTTTGATATGGTAGATCACTCTATTCTTTTGCAGAAATTGTTTGCTGTAGGGTTTCGAGGCTTTATGTTTAATTGGTTTGAGTCCTATTTAAGGGACAGGTCTCAGCGTGTCAAAATAGGCAGTAGTTATAGTAGTTCAAAAAATTCAAATTTGGGGGTATCAGTTTTGGGCCCAATTCTATTCTTAATTTATATGAATTCAATTTTTTATCAAAAGTTTAAGGGAAATCTAACAGCTTTTGCTGATGATGTTGGTGTGTCATATTGTTGTGATAGTGCATTAAATTTAGTCTGTGATATAAATAATGATTTAAATGTTTTTAGGTCTTGGTTCTCTAAACATAGGTTAGTTGCTAGCAACAAAACGAAACTAATGTTTTTTAGCCTTAGCCAGCAGGATACTCCTGATATAGATTTTGTTTTTCATGCGACCAATTGTAATAAATTCACACTAAATGGGCAGGGATTTACTTTCAGTGATACCATTTGCTGTAGATGTGGTTGTTTTAATATTGAAAAAGTTGAGAATTTTAGGTATCTTGGTATATTTATCGATAGAAATTTTAATTGGTTACAACATACTACTACGCTTAACTCATATTTACGCTGCGCGCTAAGGAATTTTTATTACCTAAAAAAATTATGTTCGCTAAATGTACTTAAAATGTTTTACTATGGTATTTTTCATTCTTAGTTACAGTACGGCATGAGCTGTTGGGGTGGTACCTACAGAAATAAAATCAATCCGCTACTAATTTTGCAAAAATGCATTATTAGAAACATGTGTAACCGCAATAGATTTTCTAATAGTATGGAATCATTTAGGTATTTGAAAATTCTTCTTGCTAGACAGCTGTATTACTATAAAGTGTTAAAAATGTTTTTTACTAGAGATGGAGATCTAAACAGCAGATCCTCTAATGCTTATTCCTTGCGTTCTAATCAGAGATTTTTTGTTAACGTTCCAACTTTTCGTACTACAAGCTATCGTAACTTTTTTGACATTATGGTTGTTCGTTTGTTTAATAGGCTTCCTGAATCAATACGATTACTTAGAAATATAAATGTGTTCGGTAAGAAAGTAAAAATTTGACTTCTAAGTTTTGAGCACAACGAAATCGAGAGTTTGCTATCACCATTAACTTAAAAAATTATTTTTGTACATATTTAAATACTTAAACCGTTTTTTTTTTTTTTTTATATTAGTTATATTTTACATTTTATAGAGGATTTTTCATTTTTGCTTATTACTTTATATATATAATTTACTTCTTTTTTTTTTTTTTTTAACTTTTTCGCACTTTTTTTTTCCTCACCTCACAACAGGAAAAGAAAGTTTTACAAATTGTTGTGGCATTAAACACTACTTTTATTTTGAAGCATATAATGTCATTTTCTTATTCACTAGTTTTAAGTAATTTAGAATTAGTATGTTATTGAATTAATTTAATTTTAAATAATGAATATATAAAAATAATCAATTAAAAAATTAGAAAATAAGTATAAAAAATTTAAAAAAATTTTCATTTATTTATTATTTTTTAAGTTAATGAATTATAATTTAATACAACTAGTATGAATAAAGTTTAATTTAAATCTCTAAAAAAAAAAAATATTACTATCTGTTTAAATAAACCAGAGGTAGATATTAAGATCAGAACAAAATTCGCATATACTTTAGAGGGACTTTTAAAAACATGTTTCCAACAAGTATTACCAAAGGTAAAGGAGCTTAAACAACATAAAGCTCGAGTACTTGAAGCTTACAAACTTTTAATTAATAGTTTAGGTTTATTTCCTGTAGGAAAACCTGATATGTTTTTTATATATACTGATATTATTAAACCACAGAATGTAGGTGGAAAAGATGTAAGATGTTTAAGAACTATCAACATAGAGAACACTTTTACAGACATAGTGAAGGAACAATATTCAATATTGCAATGTGGGAAAATCATTTGATAGTATTTCGGTATTATTATGTGATAAATATGGTTATAAAATAAATTTTTCCGGAAGCAGTATTCCCACAAAAGTTGTATTGCATTTCAAAAAACTATAAATAAAAGGAATTTAAAAACATTATATATTATTTTATTTAAACATTATGGAGAGAGCATACTATAAATATTATTTAGTTCAATCAAGAAAAGGACTTAACGATATTGGTCCCTTGTTACATTCAGTTGTACCTTACCAAAGGTGACGAGGGTTAGGAAGCTATTTCGGTGGACTTTTCAGATATTTAAAACCAATATTTACGTCTGGAGCTAATATACTAAAAAATATACTATTAACTCTGCTATTAATGCATTGTCTGATATTGCAACAGGTGCAAATTTAAAAGAAGTGGTACAAGATCGAGGTAAGTAGTTAACCTGGCACTCTGTCATGGGAATTCTGAGCCAGAAAGAGATAGCAATAGTTTGGCATATTGACCTACATTTTGATTAATTACCCCGGAAGTAGCTCAAGTTATGTTAAAAGTAGGTGACCTTGACGTCGATCGTGCCGGTAATTAGGTCAGACAGGTTTAGAAGTAAGTTAAACAACTCTTGTTGTTTATATTGTAATAGGGAATCATGTAAAAGTAGTAAGTAAAAATATTTCAATACAATGTGCGTATGCAAATAGCATGCAAAGAGAATATAAAGTCAAAAGAAAAGAAAAAAAATTTTAAGTCACAATCACAAATAGCAAGTTCATTAAAATGTAAAACATGTTTTCTTCCCAACATGTATATATATTATATGTATGTAATAAGTAGAAGAAAAAATTTAAAGTCACAAATAGCAAGTTCATTATAATGTAAAACATGTTTTCTGCCCAGCATGTATATATATTATATGTATGTAATAAGTAGAAGAAAAAAGTCATCGTTTGTAAGGAATGAAAAAAAAAAAAATCAAAACTATGGTTAATTGCTTTTGGTACCTATTCATAATCAACATACAAATAAAAATAAAACAAAGAAGTTACTGTGTTTAAATAATTTTTATTTAACTGAAAAAGCTTTAACAATTTTACGATGATCAGATGTTAAAATTCTAGAAATAGTGATACCAACATTTTCAATGCGTCTTTGAAATTCTATCACATGCGTTTTGATGCCAATGACCTTTACGAGCAGCTCTGTAAGCATAGTCCCATACATACATGACTTGAATTTCGATATCTGTGTTGAAGTGAACTTTTGTAGTTTTATTATTTAAATTCATATTGTATATGTATGAAGGTCTTAATTTAGAATTTTTTCTTGAGATACATATATACATTAAAGCAATTTTTAACTGCACATCTGAAATTGTGGTTTGATAAATGTATAGGACATGATGTTTTAAAGTTATCAATCTTTTCTAATGGCGGCAAAACTCTGCTTAAATCTTCTATTTTGGCACTGTCAATGTACTTTTGAAGGAAAAGTTTCTTTTGCATGATTGCGTATGTCTATTTTGTAATTTAAAATGGAAAATATGAAAAAGAAAATCTGAAAAAAATATCTTGTTGAATTATAACTAAAAATTGTAGAAACGCTAACAATTAATGTTTTAATTCTTTTTAAATTATATACATAGGTAAATGTTTTTAAATTATTTACATATATCTAATTCAAATTCACATGCATTTTGTTAAGTATTTCAGTTTTACTAAAATCCATTTACATTATTTTTTGTTTTTGAAAAATCGAAATATTCGAATTTGACCGGGTTAAAAATTTTGAAGTGGCAACACTGGATATCATTTCATACTTTTATTTTTTAGCTTTAAAAAACAATGTAAACAAGGTTAGCAATTTGTTTAATTAAAATAAATTTAAAATCTCTTGAAATCTAGACAATGTACATATATACCAGTGGCGGCTCGTGGATTTTCCACCTACTGATTCAAAATAAAAAAAAATTTTAAATAAAACCAAAAATTATTTTAAGACTTATATTTTAATTCTATTCTTATTTCTTTAGTTGCAAACATATTTATTACATCTTCATAAAAAGAATGAGTTCTTGCATTATTTCTTTTTAATATAAATTATGACTAACTAGACATTCTGTCTAAGTTTTATATTTTTTAAACTTGAAAAAGATCTTTCTGTTGACGTAGAAGAAGCTGGTGTAGCTTCTCTTGGTAATGCAAGTTTCAATGCTTCCTATATATTATCCACCAAGTAATTTTGTTTACAATATATTATAAAATCTGCAATATTTTGAAATTTTCGGAAATCTTGTATTCTATAAACTAAAATTAAATTATTTCTTAAAGAACTAAAATCGAAAATTGAAAGAAAATTATCTTTTAATGAATTATAGTAACTAATTGGAAATTTTTAATATAAAGTTGTTTAAAAATATCAAACTATAGGTACTAAAGTCTAAATAAAAAAACACCAAAGCTACAAAATTATTAAATTCATAGACATACACTTGTTATAATGACAACAAGTTGGAATTGCAAATTACAAGCAACTATATACTTTTTAAATCCATAGAAGAAATTGGACTGAAAAAAAAGTAGTTTAAAATTCGTTAAAAAATTATAATTTTGAATTATTTTTTAGTTTGGTTCGTATTTTTCAGTATTTTGTTTTGCTTTTTCTATTTTTACTTTTGTTATTTTGATACTTATTAAAAGAAGTTTGCCTAGATTCAAAATATACAATTGAATCTTTCTTGATTGCTGTCATTTCTTATTAGGAGAAATGTAATTTTTTTATTCATATATGAATAATATATAAACAATAAAAAAAAAATTATATTCAATATAGGTATCTCTCATATAAGTCATACTATTGGTCTTCTATCTATATTCTATATCAATGTAAATATTATATTATGAAATTTTATAAGTAAAAGTAATTCTCAATTTTTCGTTTGTTTGTTGAGTATCTCTTCGTTGCTAAGGTTTTCGCTTTTTTATTTATTTTTTTGTTTTTATAAAATACATACTACATATTCAAAATAGGTACCTATTCTTTTTTTTCCTTAGATTCAAAACATAAAATTGAATCTTCGTTGAAAAAAAATATCGAATTCGCCGAAGAGAAAAAAAAAATCAAATTTTGTCGTTGGTTCATATTTTCTTCATAGTTCATACTTCATAGATTCAAATAACTAAATTGAATGTATGGGCATGCACATGGTACTATATTACATTGCATACTTTAACATAATAATATAATACATACAACTTAACGCGAATAATAAATATAGGTATTAAACATTTTTAAATGTATGCAAATAATAAAAAAAAAAAAAGGAGATTTAATATTGTGGATTCAATTTGTTCTACTGAATCTAAGGTAAAATTGATATTGGCATTTGGACCAAAATATGTGTTTTCTTTTGTTTTGTTCGAAATAATATAAATTTATAAAATTATAAATTTTTTAAAACTTTTAGATTTTCAGTAAAGCAAAAATTACAACTGATTCAATAAATCAGTTGAATCTTGGGAGAAGCCGCCAGTGATATATACATATATATATTTATTATATATGTTTTTTTCAAAGCTCTAGAAAATGTCTTTAAAAAATTATTGAAATCTACTCCGTTTTACTACTATTTTTAAATCTACTCCTATCATTAAATCTACAAACCTACTTCAATTTTTAGTAATGCTCTCCAATAATTTATTTTGTGCCGATCAGGAAAGTTAGTAGCAAAATTTAGTACAATAGGTATTTATTTCTACTTTCCTTTCTTTTTTTTGTTTTAATCAGAAAATATTCGAGCATCTAAAATAGAAGAAACAAGGTAGATTAAATACATAAGTTGCAGCTTATCATTATAGACACCTCAGCACCGATAACAAAGTTGATTTTGGATTTTTATTTCTCATTTATTTTGCTCTTAATGTAAATTATTAAAACAACTATGTATCTCATTTTTCAGATACCAAAAGCTTTATATCATACATAGGTATTAGACATCTGCACAATTGTATTCAAAAGCGCTTTCAAATCATTCTATAATAAGTATAACTTTTCATATTCGGTTTTGAAAGCTTACAAACCAAATGCATTCATTACAAATGATTATAGAATAGAGTAAATGAAATACAAAATTATTGTAGAATAGAATGAATATGTATTTGATTTATTATGTGTACACGAAAATAGAATATTTATTATATTTGTATTTATATACCGAGTACACCAAATATAATAAAAATATTTATAGTTTTTGTTTTAATATACCGAGTACACCAAATATAATAAAAATATTTATAGTTTTTGTTTTAATATACCGAGTACACCAAATATAATAAAAAAAATTTTAATATGTAGAACGTATAACCAGTATGTATTATATCGATGAGTAATATGTAGCTTTGTTTGTTTTGTCACTGCGTTGTTTGTTTTTTTTATCTTCTTTTTGCTTTCTTTTTTTCTTTTTCTGTGTCATTATATTTAGAGTACTCGGTATACTTGGTGTATTTTAAAAGATTTGGAAGAATTGAAATTTGATTTTCAAGACATCAAAGTATTTATGAAAAAAGCTTTCCAATTTGTTATTTGAAATAAAACGAATAGATTAAAATAGTTAAGTTGTAGTTTGAGTATATACCATATTTAAAGCTTTTTAGAACGAATGAATTGAATTAGAATATAGTATTTGAATATATTCGATAATTTTAATAAAGGAATATATTTGTGCAGATCTCTAATAGGTATATCATAAATTGTATTTTAACAATCATATTGAATTCATTTACTTAGGGAGACACGTTTCACATTTTATGATTTTTTTTTTGTTCATTCTCTTTATTTATAACGAAAAAATCTGACATACAAAGTAGTAACCTGTTTGTAAATACAAAAATAAGTACATATCATGTATAATAATAATAATGTGCAATGCAATGTGTATGCGCAAAAATAGAGAAGAGAGATTTTGTTAAAGGTGGTTTTGAAATAATTAGTTGCCTGTATTAAGAATGAATATAATGCGCATGCGTAAGAGCAGGAATTAATTTGTTAAACCTTTTATACATATTTTTTTTTTTAGATGTTTAAACCATTTAGCTTAAGTATATTGTATGAAAAATTTATAAGAAGCTCACAAATACGATTATATTTACGTTTATAATTAATATGCGTTTCAATTTTAGGTAACAGTCACTTATGCATCAATATCTATTTAATTTTTATTACATTTCCTGCATTTTGTATTACATCTTCCGTGATAAAAGTTTAAAGCAAAAACAAAAATAATCAAAAAATTTGAGATTGAAAAAGCTACATGATACATTATAATCAATAGTTTTTTCTTTTTAACAAATATAAAATGTATGTTTTGCCGGCGGCAAATTGAAAGCGCAATAATATTGTTTATGATACGTAGAAAAATGTAGAGTAGATTTAGTACATTTTATTTATTTATTTTATTTTATTTTTTTTTTTTTTTTTTTTTTTTACTAATCTAATAACATTTTCTTATCACAAAAACTTTATTAACATAAATCAAAAACTTATAATAGCACTATATTGAGTTAATATAACTATGTATGTATATCAATACAATTATTATACATCAATAAATTTTCTTTTCATAATTCATAAATGTTCTTAATTAATAAAACTAGAATTTATATATAATTTCTGGTAAAACTCTGATTCATTTTTAAGCTACAAATAATGTTTTTAATGTAGTAAATCCACTCTACATGCGAAATGTAATAGTTTACATCAAATCGTTCAAGAAAAAGTTGTAAAAAAAAAATCTGCATAGGTTTAATTTATATTTTTAATTGTAAATCTACTCTACATGCGAAATGTAATAGTTTACATTAAATCATTCAAGAAAAAGCTGCAAAAAAAAATCTGGATAGGTTTAATTTATAATTTTTAATTTTGTTTTTTTTCCTTTTTGTTGTTATTTAGTTTATATGGGAGTTTTTCTTTAGCATTTTTTTTCTCTGTACTGCTCTTATGATAAAGTGTTTGTATGAATATGTAATCTTCCTAGAAAAAGCTTTTTCATTTCATGGTAGTATAATTTACAATGGAAAAAGCTTTGCAGTTTAGTACATTAGCATGTACCGCAAAGTTTAGCTACAACGGCCACACTGGAAAATATCTGAATTTTGCCCCCTTTAAAATAGATGGGATTTTTGTGCTCGGAGTGACATAATGTCATTTGTAAATTATTAAAATCATAAAGCAAAATATTTAGTGAAATATATATAAAATATATATGTTTATTTAATATTCAATTAATATTATTTTAATATTCAATTAATAAGTTATAAGTGTGCAAATTAGTTATTAAATATTAATTAATAAATATAATACAACTTCTCCTTCTCCGAATCCTTAATTGCTTGTATCCACGTCCACGGTTTTTTCAAGAAGAGAAAGAATCCGGAAATAATCTTCATTTTATATTTCGTTTTAGTAGTATTAGTAGTAGAACATATTATATTTTGTAATAGATTAATTTCGAAGTGCATAAAAGTGGATTTCCATTTATTACATTCCACACGGCCTTTCCTGATGATCTTCGGCCCCTGAAGATGTCTAAAAGAGAATGTTAGTTTAGTAAGAGTTATTACGCATCTTCGAAATTTATCCACGGTTTCATTCTATCTGCGCTCGTGTCAGTCATATTCGGTCCTTCATGTTCTCCTTCTTTCTGGACTTGATACCTATCAAACTCTTTGATAGTAACTATCCGGTATGGTCCTAGGTATTTTGGACGAATTTTTAAACCAGTTCCGAATTGTGCCTTTTCAATAGCTACCAAATCTCCAAGTTGGTATTTTGTGGCGTCCTTTCTTTTCTTATTGAATGTTTTTCTGTTTTCGTCCTGGATAGCGGCAATATCTTTTATTGCCTTTTCACGTTGTTCTTGACGTTCATCTTCAAATTCTTTTATATATTCTTCATTTATAGTATCAATAATTCTTAAATCTTTTTGAGTTTTCATCGCACAACCCGTAAGCAGCTGAAATGGGCTGGTTTTTATTGCGCGTTGATAAGTCGAATTAATTATTTGTTGTACCGGCTTGACATAATTGTGCCATTTTTCGTTTTCTTCTAAAGAAAGTTTCGTTAAAGTTTTTATCACTACAGAATGAGCCCTTTCGATCTGACCGTTTCCTCGTGGTACTCCGACAGTGATGAAATGCAGTTGGATGTTTCGTTCTTTACAATAATTTTGAAATAGGTTTGATGTAAAGGCTCCTCCTTTATCTGTTATTATTCTTTCTGGATAACCAAAAGTTTCTGCAATTATCTCGAATTTTTGTATAGCTTCCTCGCTGCCAAGTGTTTTGGTCGGAAAAAGCCAAAGAAATTTGGTGAATCCATCGATTACGGAAAATATATATTTGTAATTCTTTTTTGTAGCTGTCATTGGTCCCAAGTGGTCGATATGCAATGTTTCGAGTGGGCGTTCTCCTTTCGGGATTGGTTGTAGCAAACATTCTGCCTTTCCCGTCTTCCTCTCAGCTAATATACAGCGTACGCAATTGTTTATATGTGTTGCTATTCTAGGTTGAAGGTCTAGAATGTAGAAATCTTTCTCGATAATTTCTTTCATCTTCTTGTGATGGAAATGTCCCATTTCGTGAACTTCTTTAATGATATAATTTTTCATCGAATCTGGAACGACAAAAAGCAAATTATTATTTATGTTTTTGTAAAGAATTTTGTTCTGAATAATGTAATCTTTATACGGTTTTTCTCGTAGTATTTCAATGATGGCAAGTAAGTGTTGGTCTTCCTGTTGTGCTTCTACTAACTTTGTTAAGAATTCGCTTTTTTGGAACATGTACATAACGATCGGATTTCTGCTCAGAGCATCTACGTGTCGCATTTTACTACCAGCTCGGTGTTCCAGCTGATAATCAAATTCCTCCAGTAACAGAGCCCATCTAGCAACCCTAGTTGTGAGATCTTTCTTCTTCATGGTACCTTCAAACGCCTTACAATCCGTAACTAGCTTAAATTTTTGGCCAAGTAGATAAACCCGGAATTTTTTTAAAGCTTCAACAATAGCAAGCACTTCCAACTCGTATGACGTGTAGTTTCTCTCGGCTTCGTTGGTTTTTCTACTATAATAATAAATAGGGTGAAGTGAATCATCTGTGCCGTCCTTTTGCAGCAAAATTGCGCCGTATCCGTCTTGAGATGCATCAGTGTGCAGCTCTGTATCTGCTCCATATCTAAAAATGTTCAAAATGGGTTTACTTGATAAAGCTTGTTTTATCTCGTTGATGGCTGCCATTTCTACCGGTCCAATTCTGAAATAAATATTTTTCTTTAAAAGTTCATGTAATGAGCGTGCCTTTGTAGCAAAGTTTGGTATAAACTTTCTAAAATAATTAGCTAATCCTAAGAAGCTTTGAAGATTTTTGACTGTGGAAGGTATTGGAAAGTTCAATACGGCTTTTGTCTTCAAGCTGGATGGTGAAATACTGCCATTACAAATCCTATATCCGAGATACTCAATATCCTTTTGTAAAAACTGGCACTTCTGCCACTTTATTCGCAAACCGTTCCCAGCAGCTACATCCAATACTATCTCCAATCGCTTGATGCCCTCTTCTAACGTCTGCGACGGTATGATGATATCGTCGATATAAACTATGACTAGGCTTTGTATAATGAGATCCCTAAGAATAAAATTGATATATTTTTGGAAAACACTGGGCGAGTTGCAGAGTCCGAATGGGACCTTATTGAACTCAAATTGTCCGCAGTGTGCGACAAATGAAGTGAACTTCCGGCTTTCCTCTTCTATCGTTACGTGATGAAACCCATTTTCAAGGTCTAGTGTGGTGAAATATTTGGCCGATTGCAATTTGTCTATTTGCTCCTCGATGTTTGGCAAAGGATACCTATCTTTGATAATTTTTTTATTTATTCCGCGATAGTCAATACATAAACGATAAGAATTGTCCTTCTTTTTAACGAGAACTATTTGGCTTGCGTAGTCGGATGCACTCTCCCTTATAATTCCTTCGTTTAGCCACTGGTTGATTTGTTGCTCGATAACTTTGAGTTCGTATGGTGGAAATCTCCTGGGAGGTCTATAAACTGGATTGTCGTCTACCGTAATAATCTTCATTCGAACTGCTGATTCTTTTGGAAATTTTGGGGAGTAGTCTTTTATTAAAGCAATTACCTTATTTTGCTCGTTCTTTTCGAGGTGTGTTAGTCCGAAAACTTCTTTAGGTTCCTCCAAGTTTTGGTCCAAACTAATTTTAGTTAAATAGCATGAACGGTCTTTGTCTTCATTACCTCCGCTTATACTCCTTCCTTCGGGCATGTTCTTTTGGATAACAATTTTGCCATTGCTTATATTGACGGTGGCTTGACTCAGTAAATTCATTCCGATTATCATATCGGGTTTCAAACATGATTCTTCCACAGAATGAACTTCTATATTTTCATAAGTTTCACCATTGATCTCTATGGCTGCTTTACATGATCCCTTAGTTTTGATGTTAGAACCTAAGCCATTAATTACTATTGGTGAATTCCTAAAATTATAATTTGGATTAATTAGATTAAAATAACATTCTTTTAACACGCATATGTCGCTTCCAGTATCCATGAGACATTCGAAACCAATATTATTGATTTTAGCCCTAATACGCATATTATTTTTCGGATTTTCTATAAAATGTGTTGATGCATTTTTATTTACACCACTATGTCTATTGTAGTCGTTCGCCGGCTCTTCCTTACATTCTGGCCTTTTGTGTCCATATTTGTTGCACCTAAAACATTTCGGGCCGTTACCTTTTCGTGGACAGTTATGAGCCTCATGTTCAACTGAGCCGCAATTAAAACAATAACGTTGACGAATTTTTCCCCTTCCTTCTATTTTACTTATAGTTATATTTCTCTTATCCAACGTTGGTTTTGAACTTTCACTTTTCGTCATTTTTTCGTATATCAGTAATTTTTCCTTTAATTCAGAGATGGTCTTGGCACCAAAAAGAATCATTTTATTACTAGGTATGTCCTTTATTCCGTCTATAATGTAATTTATTAATGAAGCTTCATCTATTTCAATTTGAGAGGCGATATCGAGCATGCAGTACAAATATTCACGAAGAGATTCCTCATACTTTTTCTTTCTTTGCCGTAACTTAGCGTGAACATCGGCACTGGTGACCCTTGCTTCAAATTCTTTAAGTAGTTCATTCTTCAGAACACGGTAGCAGAAAGGTTTTGATTCATATTCCACGAATAATTTAGCAGCCCCTGTTAATGACCTTTTACAAAAGACGAATTTCTGTAATTCATTCCATTGAAATACGCTCGCATACTGATCGAACTCGTCTAACCATTTCCTAACACTAATGGTTTCATCACCATTAAACTTTCTAATCACACTTTCAGCTTCACTAAAATTAATTTTTGTAGCCTGGTTGTTTTGGGAAGAAAAATTAGGAGGTGTTGGCTCGAAATCAACAATCGAGTCGCTGCGCTGTATTGTGCGACGCCTTCTTCCGCTCATTCTGAATAAATTAATAACCTCTGTTTAAATAATAATTAAATTTAAAAATTAGTTTTTATTTATTTATTTTTCCCCTTTTTTTTTTTTTTTTATTTTATTTTTTATTTTTTTTTTTTTTTTTTTTTTAATAAATGTAACAATGTAAATTAGTTAAGCATAAAATTTGTTTTAATACAGTTTAGAATCATCCGTTGGTAAAATATTTAATTTTTCGTAATGAAATTTATTAAAGTTTGTTCTTAATATTTTGTTGAATTTATTTTTAATATAAGTCTATAAGTTTCATACAGAAGATTTCATCGGTTGATGACAATATTTAATTTTCAAAATAATTTTTATTATAATTTTTAAGGTTGATAACAATATTTAATTTTAAAATTAATTTTTATTAGAATTTTTTAAATTTTTGATACTGTAATTCTCGGTATTTTTACTTAAATTTATTTTCAATAACAAGTCCATATATAAATTTTTTTTTAATAGAAATTCTGTAATTCCTAATAAACAGTATTTAACTATTTTATTTTTTGTAATAAAATTTATGAATTTTTGATTTTTAATTTTTGATTAGGTAGTTCTTGATATATATTTGCTTTAAAGTTTATTTTTAATATCAGATAATTTTTATACACAAGATCTCATCGGTTGATAACAATATTTAATTATCAAAATAAATTTTTTTTTTTAGAATTTTTAAATTTTAGGTATATTTTTACAATATAGTTCTCGGTATTTTTGCTAAAATTTATTTTCGATAATAAGTCCATATATATTTTTTTTTAATAGAAATTCTGTAATTTTTAATAAGCAATATTTAACTATTTAATTTTTTGAAATAAAATTAAAATTTTTTTTTTTTTTAAATTGTTAATTCGGTAATTCAAGTAACATCCTAAAGTGATTTAAATATTAATTCATTTCAATTGCTTATATTTCTTACTTCTTTTAACAAAATTTATTGTTCGTTATGCAAAATTTATTAATAACTTTAATTTTAGCTGCACTGAAATCTTTGACTCGGCCTACGTAAATTGTAACTTAGCATTAAAATATATGTACCCTTTTATCATTTTTATATATTTTAAATATATTATTAAATATAAAAACATCTGTTCACCAACATAAATTTTTTTTTAAGAAATTTAATAAGTTTGCTGTTTTTTACTTCTTTTTACTTCTTTTTACTTCTTTTTACTTCTTTTTACTTTTTGCTCTTGAGTCAGCGTGCACATCCCGGTTGAGCCCCCATATGGTTTTATTAAAATCATAAAGCAAAATATTTAGTGAAATATATATAAAATATATATGTTTATTTAATATTCAATTAATATTATTTTAATATTCAATTAATAAGTTATAAGTGTGCAAATTAGTTATTAAATATTAATTAATAAATATAATACAACTTCTCCTTCTCCGAATCCTTAATTGCTTGTATCCACGTCCACGGTTTTTTCAAGAAGAGAAAGAATCCGGAAATAATCTTCATTTTATATTTCGTTTTAGTAGTATTAGTAGTAGAACATATTATATTTTGTAATAGATTAATTTCGAAGTGCATAAAAGTGGATTTCCATTTATTACATTCCACATACATACACTTTATCATAAGAGCAGTACAGAGAAAATATACATAGTTATATTAACTCAATATTGTGCTATTATAAGTTTTTGATTTATGTTAATAAAGTTTTTGTGATAAGAAAATGTTATTAGATTAGTAAAAAAAAAAAAAAAAAAAAAATAAATAAATAAATAAATGTACTAAATCTACTCTACATTTTTCTACGTATCATAAACAATATTATTGTGCTTTCAATTTGCCGCCAGGCAAAACATACATTTTATATTTGTTAAAAAAGAAAAAACTATTGAATATAATGTAGGTATCATGTAGCTTTTTCAATCTCAAATTTTTTGATTATTTTTGTTTTTGCTTTAAACTTTTATCATGCCACTTCAAAATTTTTAATCCGGACAGTTTGACCGGAAAACTTTTTAAAAAATTCAGTCAAAAGTTTTTAGAGTAAAATACTGTCAAAAAATCGGGTCAAAATAAATATTTTCAGAAAGACTTAAAATTAAGTATGTATAATGAAACATGTACATAATTTCTTTGTTTAGATTGATTTATGGAGCTTTGCTTTTTATAAATTCGCAATACCTAATTTAACTAATGATATAACTAAAGATTTATTTATTTATTATTTCAGATAAAGTAGTAAAATAGTTATTTCAAAATATGTATGTATTTTGCGATGTCTTTTGTTCTGCCAGAACCATAATCAGAAAACCCACTAATTTCATCCAGTGCACTATTATAGTATAGCCTTCTAATGGCTATTTCATCGAATACCAATGCAAATTAAGATTTACTCCATTTCTCAAAAATTGTATAACCCTTTTGGTGAATAATGTTCAGCTTCAACGAATATTTTTAAAATTATTTTAAATTTTTCCGAAACGAAATTATATCAAAAACGGTCAAATAAAAAATAGATCAGTCAAAAACCAGTCAAAATATTTCGATTTTTTTCCTGTCAAAGAATATTTTTTCCAGCCAAATTTGACCGGAATACTGTAAAAATGGCAACACTGATAATATCAGAGGATTCCTATAAGTTCATATAATTTTTTCTATTATCTGATGGTGAGGGTTAATAAATATATCATTCCAGTTAAGATCGTTTAAAGTTTTATCATACATCACACCTAATATATAACAATATTATCCACAGACTGATGTAAGGTCACTTTCTAAACGTTTACTATTGAAAACAAAAACATTTTGGTTGATTTTAAAGAAATTTAACAGTCTAAATAATATTATGAAAGATGAAGTTGAAAAATATATTTATATATAATTTTTAATCCTTAAAAGTAAACCAGTTTTCTGTGTTTAAAAAAAAAAAAAAAAAAAAAAAAAAATAGTTTTATATATACGAATTATAGATAACAAGAAAAAAATAATTATTGGTAAAGAAGATAAAGAAAGAAAACAAAAGTTCAATGATGATGGTGTAATATGTAGTAACATTACCTATTTTATGACTATAGTTGAATGTTTGTGTTATTTAAAAATGCTTTATAATAAAAAAAAATGATAATAAAGAAACTGAAAGTTTAGAATGATTCTGAAAATATATACTTACTGCTATGTCTGATCTACATATATAACCTTGCTGCAAGGAATGAAAAATAAAAACAGGTTAATTGTTTTTGGTACCTATAGCAAAGATAATGAATATAGCTACTGATGAGCACAGTCCATATAAAACAAAAACCTTAAAATTAAAAGAAAGAAATAAAAAAAAAGCTTAAAGCTTTATACTCTATTCATTATTAAATTTTAATCAGACAACGAAAAAAAAAAATAAAAACAAAAACAAAATAAAAGCTTTGACTTTATTTTTTTAATAAAAATTTTGAACTATGAATAAATACGATTTATGAATTATATATCGACGGCTCCAAGCTATAATGATGTAAGTCTGAAATATATTTTATTATAAATTTTGTTATTTTTAAATAAATTAAGAATACAATTTTATTAGGAATAAATTAATAAAATTTTATTAAGAAAACATTAAGAAGACAATTAGAAATTCACGATTTTAAATGTGAAGTTAAAAAACCTTTGAAAAATATTTAAAACAATTTTATTATGTGATCTTCAAGACTTATGACGTTCTTTTCGGGTTATTATTTTTTATTTCTCTTAAAAATGCTAATGTAAGTAGGCTTACATTGTTCTTATCCGAAAATGCTCACTCTATACCATTCGAATAACAAAAATATACAATTAAAAAACAAAAATATACAATTGAAAATGACGTAACTAAGCATAGAACTACGAAAAAGTTACTTTTTTTAATTTTGTTTCGTTGTAACTATACTTAAAACCAAAAAAAATTTTATTTATAAAAATATGAATTATAAAAATTAACAAGTAAAAGAGATATGAATTTACTTATACCTATTCTAATAGTGATATCAAACTTGACTTATATAGTTATTGTTTGGAGGCATCGAATGAGTTCATATAATATATTATGATCTTTCAAATTCACGTATATATTTCGATTTTTTCAAAAACAAAAAATAATGTAAATGGATTTTGGTAAAACTGAAATACTTAACAAAGTGCATGTGAATTTGAATTAGATATATGTATGTAAATAATTTAAAAACATTTACCTATGTATATAATTTAAAAACGTTAAGAATTAAAACATTAATTGTTACCGTTTCAATAACTTTTAATTATAATTCAAATTCAACAAGATATTTTTTTCAGATTTTCTTTTTTCATATTTTCAACATTAATATTCTGATTTTGTATAGTTATTGTAATAGTATCACCATTATTAAAATTGTTATTATTTGGTGAATATATATGATATTGTTTTCTTATAATTCTGTCATCAGAAGCAAGTTCTTTAAATATATTTAACATTTTAATTTTAAACCAATTGACTTTAAAAATAGTTTATTTTCAAATGTTAAAACAACTACACAACTTGAAAAACCTCGTTTTATTGTTTTTGCTCTACAAACAAATAAAAAAATAAGGTTGATAAAAATATAACACATTTTGATCATTGTGATTTGATTAATTTAAAAGTTCATCTAAATTCAGAATACTATCCACATGAAAATTTAGATTTACATTTTGACAGAAATCGCTTTTCAACATTATTTATGATGTATATGAATTTTCGAAAAACTTATTATTCTCATAATATAATTGAATAGCTTTTAAATTGGGACAACTTTAAAGCATTTGGGGCAATCTTTGTTATAGATTGTCAACATCAGGATGAAATTTTAAAAACTGGACCTATTGATGTAAAAATTGAATTCAAGTCTTCAAGGAAAATACCTGAAAATACCACAGCATATTGTTTAATGTTGCATGACAGATTTTTTTAAATATCAACCTCTCACAGCTGTTTTGAATAAAATTATCTAATTGTTATAAATAAAAAAACGTTTTTATTATGTAATATAAATTATTAATTATAATAATAATAACAATAACAAAAAAAAAATGTTTTATTATTCATATTTTCTTTTTAAGCAAAGGAGGGAGTCTGAAATAGAAATTGGTTTTTTTTTTTTTTTTTTTTTTTTAAAAAAAAAAGCTTTTTAATTTTTTTTTGTTTTTTATTTTTATCTTTTTTTTATATCTACAATAAATTATATAATTATTATTAGTATCAAGTTTTTGCTCCATCTTCATCCAACAACTCTGATGATAGATGTTTTAAATATTGTCCCATTAAATTATTTTCCAAATGATTGATGTTTTCTGGCAGGATTTTTACCATCTGCTCTCGCTCCATACCATCACAGACATCTAATAAACACTTTTTGAACTGTTGTACTGAGCCATGAATCTGAAATAGAAAAAAATTTATTGAAATATATATAACATTTTTTGTTTTTTTTGTTTTTTTACCTTTGTATACATATCCGATGGTCTTGAAAATCGTTTTTCAGGTTTTTCTTTTTTCAGGATTTTAGTTTCTGTTGGTCCATATAGCTCATCATCTTCTTCATCTTGCTCATCTTCCTCATCTGCTTCAGTTATAATTTCTAACTCCTCATCCTTTTCGCTTTTTTGCAGCTCTTCAATATCTATCACAATGATGTGCATTCCTTTATAATTCGCTCCATAATAGAATAATTCCTCATGTTTCTTATGAATCTGCCGCAAATATTCTAATGATATACCTTGCTCCTCCAGTCTATTTCGCTTTTTAATTTGTTTAAAGCAAAACTCTGGAGAAGATCTTAGGTATATGATGTATTCAGGTAGCAGATGACATGTTTTTATCATCTGCACTGAAAAATTATACCATTCATCCAGCACATTGTATTGTACTGGAGTTAGATGATGGTTTTCTTTTAAATTTTTCGTGAATACATTAAATGCACTAAAAACGGATCTTTCCATTATTTTTAGTGCACTCGGAATCGTTCTAATCATTTGTTTAAGCGTTATGTTCAGTATCAGAGACTGAAAACTCTCTGCATACTTTAATGGATGGTCATAATACTTCTGTAACATATTTTCTCCATGAAAATCACACATTTTCTCCACCTGTTCATATAATACGGTGCACTCAGGTCTTCCTTCAAAAAAGTTCTCGAGGAAATAAGATTTACCGGCACCAATATTCCCCTCAACTAATATTGTTGCTTCTAAAATAAAAAGAGAGTAGAAAATTTTAATATGTTTCAAATAATATATAGAAAAATTTTTTTAATACTTACTTTCGCCCTCCTCCAACAACTTTTTGACAATTTCGTTAATCTTGTCAGAAATTGATGCTGCAGTAAATAAAGACATTTTTATTTTTTTTTTGTTTAAGAGATTTTTAAAAAAAAACTTGTTTGTTTTAAGATTGGTTTAAGTTTTATAAATTTTAAAATTTATTGGTTGGCTATTTATTTAAAAAATTTTTAAATAAATTTCTTTTATCAAAAAATTTAATTTTTTTATATTTAACCATTATGATAATCTATAATCTTGTCTTAAATTAATGATAAAAATTTGTAAAGCATAGCTGTATGCAAAAGATATTTCAACAAAGTATGTCACGACTCACGTTATTCTTAAAATAGAAATAGAGAATTAATCGAAAGAAATAAAAAAATTCTACAACAATGTAATCGCAATGCACTTTAGTCAATTATATATTTCCTCTAAGTAAAATTAAATTCTAAATTGAGCATAATAAAAAATTATAGCCTATAACAGGAATTATGACAGGAATTTAAATTAGTATTTTGCAATACTGCGTTTGATTGTCTATGTCATTTCTATAAATAATAGTAGTAAAAACGTGAAATCCTGTTTCTTTACTTCAAATCTTCTTTACGCTGTAAATTAGTATAAATTTTGTACAACAGTTACACTTAAATTAAAAATTTAAATCATACAACATGGTTAAGGAATTCCTAAACCTATATATGAGCAACAGCGATGATGTCGCTGCATCTGTCCGTCTCCCCGCTAAAAAGAGAAAGACGAAAAATAGCGAAGTTGAAGAAACCCAAGAAGAACAACAAGATCAACAACGGCATCGTCTCCAACAGCAACAGCAACAACAACAACAACAACAACAACATCAACTACTACTACAACAACAGCAACATCCAAAACAGCATCAACAACAACAACAACAGCCAAGTAAACGAAGTTTTTTATTGGCCTTTAATGAAAAGGCTGAAACAAATACATGCTATAAAAAAAAAACCTTTTTAAAAATTGAAGGAATGGAACCAAATAGACTATAATATTAAAAAAATTGAAACAAATAAATACAAGATACGGTGAAAAATGGGTTTTCGAAACTCAAAATTTTATCATTTTTATTCCTCGTAAATATGAGGAAATTTGTAATAAAGAATTAGAGGAGGGTATTAATACCTCCATAATTTATTTATATAAAAATGAAAAGGGGGATTTACTCCTCGAAGATTCAAATTTAACTTTTCCGCTTGCTGATAATCAGTAAACAGAAAAAGTTAATAAATAAAATTTTTAATTCTAGTTAAAAATTAAATAAAAATTGATAAAACAAAACAATACTGTTTTTATTTTTAAGTTTCAGATACCCAGGAAAAATAAATAAATTTGTCTTTAAAGTTACAATCTACAGGTGAAACAACATAAAATAGATATGAAAGATACATTTTATTAACTTATATCTTCTGTTTCTTTTTAATTTAAAAGCACTTCTTTGATTTCAGGTTTATACTTTTCATATTAAAGATGCAATGCACCTGCAAAATCTTACATAAGAGATGTACAAATAATCTAAACAAATTTTTATTTTATTTGTATGTTGATTATGAATAGGTACCAAAAGCAATTAACCATAGTTTTGATATTTTTTTTTTTTTTTCATTCCTTACAGAAAACGATGACTTTTTTCTTCTACTTATTACATACATATAATATATATATACATGCTGGGCAGAAAACATGTTTTACATTTTAATGAACTTGCTATTTGTGATTGTGACTTAAAATTTTTTTCTTTTCTTTTGACTTTATATTCTCTTTGCGCATGCTAATTTGCATACGCACATTGTATTGAAATATTTTTACTTACTACTTTTACATGATTCCCTATTACAATATAAACAACAAGAGTTGTTTAACTTACTTCTAAACCTGTCTGACCTAATTACCGGCACCGCCGACGTCAAGATCACCTACTTTTAACATAACTTGACCTACTTCCGGGGTAATTAATCAAAATGTAGGTCAATATGCCAAACTATTGCTATCTCTTTCTGGCTCAGAATTCCCATGACAGAGTGCCAGGTTAACTACTGAGGTAAACAGATAATTAAAAATGTAAGACGAGGTGCAGTTCAAACTAAATGAAATGTATAGACAAGGGAAAATTAAAAGAGGAAAACCTATAAAAAGACCACTCATTAATAATTTAAATTATTTTACGTCAAAACGTCGCAAAGTGAGTAACAAAAAGGAACAAAAAGATATTTTTGGTTAATTATGATTGAATGTATGAAGTCTGAGTTGGATATTTTTAGAACACAACCTATTCAGTCCAGTATATTACGATCTGAAGAAGTTTCCTACAGCCCTATTGCTTCTTTGGATAATCCATCAGTCATAGAATTTGTTTCATTAGGTCATGGGGATACATATAGGGATCTTTCTTCTGCATATCTAAAATTAAAAGTACAAGTTTTAAAAAAAGATGGAACTAAATGGGATAATGATAAAAACACTGAGGGGAAATTAATTCAACAACCAAGTGTAGTCAATAATATTTTACATTCATTAATAAAACAATGTAACGTTCAACTAAATGGAAAAAATATATCTCCATCCGATGGAAATTATCATTATATAGTGTAATAAGTTTAGTCCGTCAATGATTTCTTTTATATTAGGTCTTGCCCTAACACATTCTGATCAGGCAAGTTTTATTGCCTGATGCAAATGTTTCTCCTCTTATTTTTACAGCAAGAAGAAATTGCTGGTCAATGCAGGCAATTAGTGCCAAATAGATTTATATTATATTATTAAATATATATGGACAATCATGCATATCTATGAAGCATGTTTGTGCCAAAAAAAATATTTATTATTATTATTCTTTATATTAAATATTTATCCATGCAAATATACTGCAGGGATATCTATAAATTAAAAGATATATTTATTCTTTTCGAGTCTGATAAACTCTGATTTTTATTTGAATAAACTAGGGTTTATATACAATTTTGGATTCTTTAAAATCCATACAAATTTTATCTAGAGCAATAAATTATTGTAATTTATTGCTTAGTTACAAAGAATTTAAATTTGGGTTAGAAGAATGCATTATAATATTTTTGACCTAATTCATATCTATGTAAAGATCAATAACCAAAAATATGAATAATAATTATATGAATCATTATTATTCATTATACAAAAATAAAAATATGAAATATGATCATACAAAAATAAAATTAATATATTTGTATCATACAAGGCATTGCACTTGCATTCATACAAATATTAGTGAACAGATGTTCTACTTGAAATAGTTGACCTATGTCAGCATATTTTATCATAATGTTTAATAATAATTTTTGATCATTTACATTTGTGGAAATAATTTTATGTACAATATAATTTTATGTACTTGGTCAAGATATACTACATCCTCCCCCCAAAGAAAGAAAAAAAAATTAGTTTACATTTCTTAAAATTTAAACGAATTTTTTATATTGATATTAATTTTAAATTAATTTTTAAAAATAATTTATATTTAGTTTAAATTTAAATAAGTTATTTATCAAAAGAAAAAAAATTTATTATACTTAAAATCAGAAAAAAAAATTTATATATTTTTACATTTCATATTTATTTTTACAGTAATTTAGAATATTTATTGTTTTTCTAGATTTAATCATATTGTTATTATGTAATTCTATTTCCTTATTATTTATAATTACTGTGCTATTTGGACCTTTTTGTGCTACAATTTCAAATGGTCCTTTAAAAGGATTATATAATTTTTTCTTATTTCCTACTTTTATCATTACATAGTCATTAATTTTAAAATTTGATTTATTAATATTATTTTGTTTTAATTTATTATTTTCTTTATTTTTAATTAAATAATCTTTTGCTTTTTCATTAGCATATTTTAATTTAATTTTTAATTCATTTAAATAGTCATCTAAATTGTAAATACTATGTTTATTATTTAATATTTCACATGAAAGTGTACTTATTTTACCATATACCAATTCAAATGGTGAGTAACCTGTTGTACTGTGTGGTGTTGAGTTGTAGAAGTACGTGTAGTAAGGTAAATGTTCGTCCCAAATGTCTTGTCCTTTTAAACTCATTAAGTAGTCATTTAATACTCTATGATTTCGTTCAATAGAACCTAACGTTTCATGATGGTAAGGTGTTGACGTTACTTTTTCACTATTTAGAAACTTACAAATATTTTTCAATAATTCATTTGTAAATTCTGTACCTTTATCTGTTTTTGATTTTTTGAAACATCCATATTTCAGTATACATTTCTCTACAATCGTCTTTGCAACTGTTTTAGCATCTTTGGCTTCTATTGGATATGCTTCAATGTATTTAGTTAACTCACATTGTAAAGTTAGAATATATCTATAGTTGTTGAATGGTCTTAATGGACCTACAGTATCTATTGTTATAGTTTCAAATGATGTTGTGGGTGTGTCTGTAATCTCATAATTTTCTTTTGTATATTTTGTTATTTTAACTTTATTACATATTTTACAATTGTTTATATAATTTTTTATCATTTTATTCATGTTTTTCCATATATATTTTTGTTTTAATTTACTGATGCATTTACTTATGCCACAGTGTCCACCATATAATGAATCATGATTCTCTTTAATTAATTTGCGCATTTCATCTTTATTTTTTATTTGTATAGGAGGATCATATAATACAATTTTTAAACAATCTGTATTTTCAAACTTGTTTTGCAGCTCATTAAATATATTTTTAAATGTTTGGATATCCATAAATTCAAATATTTTGTCATTATTTGCCAAGGCTAATTCTTTAATTTTTAAATTGCTTGTTTTGAATAATAGCTTCCTCAGAACCAATTTTATCTCTGGTAATGATTTTTCGGTATATTCAGCAATTATTTCTTTTCTTGCTGCTATAATTTTCAATTCATTTTCATTATAATTTCTTTTATCTTTATTTCTGACATCAGTTTTTTCAATTTTATTATATTTTAATTAATTCATAAACCTTATATCTGATATTGATGTTGCGTTCCAAATGTGAAGGTGATCAGTCTTCATATCTGCATCTAAAATTTTGGTGGCTTTATTATTTTTATTATTTTTATTTATAATATTATTGCTTCCTTCCTCTTTTTGTTTTTCACATATTTCTTGTGATTACAGTTATATTATTTTTCGGTATCATTTCTTTTAGCTTATTTGAATCAATTTGTATTCTCGACAGAGCATCGGCATTTGTATTCATTTTTCCTTGTTTAAATATTATTTCAAAATCATAATCCATCAAATCTACAAGTATTCTTGTAAGTTTTGATGAAGGGTTCTTATGCGTAAATAAACTCACTAATGGTCTATGGTCAGTATATACTATGAATTTTTTACCAAAAAGATATGGTCTGAAATAGTTTATACCCCAATGAATTGCCAAAAGTTCTTTTTCAATTATAGGTTTATTTAATTCATGTTTGTTTAGCGATTTACTTGCATAAGCAATTGGTTTATCATCTCCTATTTTTCCTTGTGATAAAACTGCTCCAAGCGCATAGTTTGATGCATCTGTTGTTAGTATGAATGGTTCGGCAAAATTTGGATAATTTAGTATTGGTGGTTCTATTAATTTTTGTTTTAATTTTTCAAAAGCATTATTACTTTCTTCACTCCAACCAAATATTTGTTTTTTCTTTAGTAGTTGATTCAAAGGTCTAGCTATTTCTGCAAAATTTTTTATAAATCTTCTGTAGTAGTTGCAGAAAGCCACGAATCTTCTTACTTCATCAGCATCTTTGGGTGTTGGGTAATTTTTAATTGTGTTAAATTTAGCAGGATCTGTTTTTATACCTTCAGCAGTTATTAGATGTCCTAAATATACAACTTCCTGTTTTAAAAAATTACATTTTGACGGGTTGAGTTTTAAATTGTATTCTTGTAAACGTTCTAATACTTTTATTAAATTAGTATTTGGTTAGATCTTTTAGATTTGAACCAAATACTATTATGTCATCTACATACAGAAATGCGGCTTCTTGTAAACCACTTAATGCTACAGATAACATACGTTGAAAACTATTTGTTGAAATTTTAAGTCCAAATGGTAATCTTTTAAATTGGTAGTGTCCTTTGTTTGTCGAAAATGCTGTCATTTGTCTTGATTTTGGATGCAACGGAATTTGATGAAAAGAACTTGTCATATCCAGTGTTGAGAAATATTTAGCTTTTCCTAATTTATCCAATACGTCTTCTAATCTAGTTAATGGAAACTTGTCATCCACAATTTTTTTGTTTAATGATCTAAAATCAACAACTAATCTCCATTTTTGTTCTCCTTCTTTACTTTTCTTGGGAACTATTAGTAATGGTGAGTTGTATGGACTAGTGGAATTTTCAATTATATCATCCTCCATTAATTTTGAAACTTGTTTATCAATTTCTTATAACTGGACATTTGGTGTTCTATAGTTTTTGATATATACTGGTGACTTATCTATTGTAGAAATTCGTTGTTCATAAAAATTGTTTATTATCAGAATCTCATTCTCCAAATGAAAAATATTTTGAAATTTTTCACAAATATTCAATATTGTTATTTTTGCTTTTGTATCTAAGTTATCTATATTTATTTAATTTTTTAATTTTTCAAATCTTGTTTTTGACACATTGTTATTTTTAAAAGATAATATTTGATAATGTTTTAAAGCTTGCACTTCAACTTCAATTGTATTTAGATTTACTGGTGTTTCCCTTGTATTTAATATTTTTACATGTTTTAATCCTTCTGCTGGGATAATTGTATTTGCTATGAATACTCCTTTTGCCATTTCTTTGCCTATGATTATACTATCTTCTTTTATATTCATGTCTATATTTATAATTGCTTCTGTTCGAGGTTGTAACATGATCTTTGATAGAGTTTTAGTATTTACACTCATTGGTAATACTATATCCTCTTCTTGATTAGGTATGAGTATGATTAATGTGCATGTTTCATAATCAATTGTGCATTTGTTATCATATAGAAAATCTCTACCTAAAATACCGTTAGCTGTTATATTAATTTTTTCATCAATTACATGAAATTTATGTTTAATTGTGTACTCTTCAAATTTTAATTCTAAATTTATTACACCCGTTTTCATGAAATTTTTATCTGTAATGCCATTTATTTGGCAGGTTTCATTTTCTAATACTTGTTGTTTTATGATGTTGTCTTTAATTATAGATATATCTGCTCCTGTATCTATTAATAATGTTATATATTCATTTTTATTATTTATTTTGACTTTTATTATATTTGTGCAGTCGTTGTTACTGCTAATTGAGCTTATGTGCTTTTGTTGAATTGGTTTCGGTTGTTCCTTTGCATGTTGTTGGCATGCCCCGGGTTTCTTCGGCCGGGGCCGCTGAAGTTTCCCTGGTTATTATTGTTATTGTTGTTATTATAATTACTATATTTGTTGTTGTTATTATAATTGTTGTTATTACTATATTTGTTGTTGTTATTATAATTGTTGTTATTACTATATTTGTTGTTGTTATTATAATTGTTGTTATTACTATATTTGTTGTTGTTATTATAATTGTTGTTATTACTATATTTGTTGTTGTTATTATAATTGTTGTAACCTTTGTTATTGTAATTACTATTGTTATTAAAATTGTTTTTATAGTTATTTCTGCAGTAGTTACGTTTGTTATTGTGATAATTATTTGTACCCCTATAATTGTTGGTTCTAAAATGCATGATATTATTGGATCGCATATCATTGTCCATTTCAGATGCAAGTTGTATAGCTTCATTGAAACTCTTAGGTTTTGCTGCTAATATCACGGCTTTACAAGTTTCATTCATGCCATTTTTAAATGTGTTGAGACCCAATTGGTCATTTAATTTAATTATAATGCCTCTATGTTCTTCTCCTTGTTCTGATATTTGAGTTTCATTCAGTTGTGCTATTAAATTTTCTATTCTTGTGGCAAACTCATTTATTCCTTTGTTACCTTGTGTGATATTTTCTAGTTCTGACTGTATTTTGGCTGTATTTTTATTCGACTTAAAACTTGAAGATAACGTTTGTTTAAATTTTTCTAATGTTATGATTTCTTCTGCTACTATAAGTCTATTTTTAACTTTATCGGAAAGTTTTGTAGCTAAAATAAATTTTACAAATTATGTTTTTTCATCTGTATCTTTTAATGTGTCAGCATAAAAATCTATTAGACCCAGAAAATTTGAAATTTCTTTTGTGTTTCCTTCAAATTGTGGTATGATTTTTGTAGCTGTCATTAAATCAAAATTTGCTTTTTTTTTTTGTTTGTTTCAATTTTTGGTTTGAGGTACGTAGATATTTGTCTTATTATTTCTTTTAATTTCAAGTTCAGTTGAAAATCACCTTTATAATTTTTTTCATATAACTCCCAAATTTCTTTTACCTCTTGCTGTTTATCATCTATGAACGTTTGTGAGTATGTTCTATTTGGACTCTTTTTTAGTGTTTTTAATAAGTCTATTAGTCTGTTTACGTTGCTGTCCATTCAGAAAAAAATTTGTTGTTATGTTTTACTTTATTTTTAATAAAGAGAATTTTACTTATATAATAACAATTATTTTAATTAATTTAAATTAACATTATTTTAATTTTAAATAGTTTTACATATTAAATAAAAAGAAAAATTTATCAATTTTAGATATTTAGATATTTTAGATATCATTTTAGATATTTAAAAAAAAAAAATAGTTTATATTGTTGACAAACGCTGAGCTCGTTTCGCTGCTAACTGTTTAAAACGTCTGTGGAATTTTTCTTCCGTCAATATTTCTGTTTGCTGCAGGATGAACTCCATCTAATTAACTTGTTGTGAACTACTGTTGAGTCGTTCACTGCATTTTATTCCAGGTTAGTGCAGGGTCGCCATGTAATAAGTTTAGTCCGTCAATGATTTCTTTTATATTAGGTCTTGCCCTAACACATTCTGATCAGGCAAGTTTTATTGGCATTGCACTTGCATTCATACAAATATTAGTGAACTGATGTTCCACTTGAAATAGTTGACCTATGTCAGCATATTTTATCATAATGTTTAATAATAATTTTTGATCATTTACATTTGTGGAAATAATTTTATGTACAAAATAATTTTATGTACTTGGTCAAGATATACTACAACAGCTTATATTGAATCATTATTAAGTTATGGTACAGATGCCGCTCAAACACATTTAGAATGTGCTGGATGGATGTTAGGCAAGCCAAATATAGCCAAATTTGATAATAATGGTTCAAAAGACCATTATTATACTTTTACTTTTTTGCAGATGATTCTGACGAATCACAACTAAAAATTTTAGAAGCGACTTTATTTATGAGACATGTAACTATTAATCCTAGTGTACTATTAGCACATAATACTGTATTGGAAAAAACTAATGCCAAATACAATTATAAACGTGTAGAGGTAAAAAGTTTTACCATTCCACAGAATAGTTCATCAGTATTACTTGATAATGTTTTCATCGGTCAGCTACCAAACACAATAATATTTTGAGTGGCAGAAAATGTAGGTTATTCTGAAAAAGATCAAAAAACCCATACAATTTTAAACATTTTGATATTTTACAATTTGTGTTGGAGAACGTAAATGTAGTTCAAATACCTAATAAAACCAGTTTTTCGGATGAAAATAATTGCTACACTAGAGCATACAGTACACTTTTTTCAGGTACTGGAATTTACCACAATGATAAAGGTCATCAGATAACAAAGTCTATGTTTGGTAATGGATTTTTCATGTTAGCTTTTGATTTAACTCCAGATGCATCAGGAAATGAAGTGTGTCAAGAGAATTTGATGCAAGCTTACAAATTGATAAAAACCAAAATATATTTACAAATCTACAAATACTACACATAAAAATGAATTTAAATATTTGACAAAATGTCGCTGTCTTGTGCACTACTGGATGTAACGTTTTGTTGTGATGATCATAATACTTTATTTGTAAAAGCTATTTGTATAGTTGGTATCAAAGAACCTTGTAAAAAGTTTGTGAAAGAGTTCAAGTATAATTTCCCTACTAGAGAATTTATAAATGATAATTTTGAAAATTATTCTTTTGGAACTGTGTATAACGTTAAAATAAATAAAGAGCTCTGTCAGATACTAGAAAAATTTGATGTTATTATAACAAATAAAAAAATCAAAAAAGAGTTTTTATCGAACTACATAAAAGAAGCAACCAAGGTATTTGACTTGAGTCAATTTGATTAATGAACACCTTAGTAGTAAGCAGTGTGTTAAGATGTAACAAACAAACGAGTAAAATTTTTAAAAGAGTTTTTGCTTTAGATCAACTCCCCAAAACAATTAAAACACAAACTTTTTTAATTGTAAACATAGATAAAGCAAAAGTGCCAGGAACACATTGGTTGGCTATTTATATTCCTAAACATGGTTGTATCGAATATTTTGATTCTTTTGGCAGAAAACCTAATAAATTAGAAATTTTAAGTTACTTAAAAAACCAATGTATAGAGTTTAATGGTAAAGAAACAGTCAGTCGGTGCAACCGGCTTAGAAATACCTTACACCTATTTGGTTCAAATTTAAGGACATATCCATAAGTCATTTTAACACCATAAAACCTGTTATTAATTTGATCGTAACCAAATAATAATTAAAAACCAATTAATAGCTAACCAAATTAACTTTATAATACTAAAAACATTTTCTAATTACACTATATATTAAAAAATATTACAAATTCTTACTAATTTATCTATTTAAAAATATTAAAAAACAAAAAAACTTGAAATAAATGAAAATATATTTATTCCAATTCAATTAGAATATGAAAAAATTCTAATTATTAAATTTTGTGATAAAAAGATAATCAAAGCATAATATATTTAATAATCCAAATTTTTCAAAATTGCAATTATTTTAAATGGTTAGTTTACATATCTAATAGAAAAGCGTATAAACGCAAAATATGCAATAAATATATTTCTAAAATACAATTACAAATTTAGACCTTTTCATATAATTCATTTAAATATAAAAATAAATTTTACATAAATGCAGCAAGTACCTTTGAACATAGCTGAACCACTACAATTAAGTCTAAATTTCAAGGACACATAGGAAATAGGAAATATATTCTTTGGCTTCGAAATTAAACTCGACCACAACCAATTCCCATGGTACTTTCATTACTAGTAACCTAGAGTTTAAATTTCATCAAAATAGCGGCATTATTTTTTGAGTTATGGTGTTTTTAAGACATATGTTTGTTAGCCCTTGAACTTTTCAAGGGTTCCAGAACTCAAAACCATGGTACGATTTCACCCATATGCAGTCCCCGTCACACTTTCAATACTAGTTAACCCTTGTTCTTGTACACAATTGGAACGTTCTATCTTAATTTTAAGTTACTATTTTTAGTAATTTCGATTATAAGCTTTTAAAACTTCGAAGGTCTAAGAGGTACTGAACCACCACTTCAATTGATACCAAATTAGGGGGACACTCAAGAGATAGTAAAGAACACCCTTGTACCAAATTTGAAGCTTCTACATTTTTCCAAGTTGCTATCTTTTTGAATTTTAAGGATATGCTTTAAGGTCTTCGGAAATATGTGGCTGGTCCCCGACCCACTACTCCAATGGGGCCCAAAATTCAAAGACACTAAGAAAATAGGAAGGGATATCCTGATACTAAATTTGGAGGTTCCATCTTCATTGGTTTCGGAATTATGCTCGTTTGGCCTAAATTCGATCAAAAAGTTGTAGGTTCCGAACCCATGGTCCAATCCCGAACTTACGCAATCCCCGCAGTAGTTTCATTACTAGTAACCCACAGCACAAATTGGATGAAGATAGCGTCATTAGTTGTTGAGTTATCGTGATTTTTTATATATGTTCGTTAGCCCTTCGATCGATTAAAAGGTCCAGAATCCGAACCCATAGGCCGATTTCGCCCACATGCAATCCCCGCCGTACTTTCAGTCCTAGTAACCCACATTGAAAATTTCATCAAGATAGCTCCATTATTTTTGAGTTATCGTGCATACGGACGGACATGGCTATATCGACTCAGGAGGTCACGCTGATCACAAATATATATACTTTTCCATATGTAGCTTGCTTCCTTTAAGTGGTTACAAACACCATACCAAAGTTAATATACCCTTTTACCTATTCTATAGGTGTAGGGTATAACAATTACAAAGCAACTATTTAGATGTCTGTGGACAGTATTGTTGTGTTTATTCATGGTATAGATGTAGCGGTTATAGTACAAATACCTTTTTAAAAAAAATTTAATGAAGATAATTATGAAGAAAACGACAAATTGTTTCTAAATACCTTTCAAAAGCTTTTTGGAAAATATAATTCGTTACAAACCTGTGTTCGTAAAACATATAAATAAAAAAACTACATAAACAATTTTAATAACATTGTAACAATGGAGGAATCAGGTCAGAACACAAATTTATTGTTGAGTTACACATATTTACTCAATAAATGTCATACATTAAAAATTTCTGTTGGATTTGACTGTGAGAAGTTTGAAGCTTTATGCTTATTTCATCGTAATGGTAAAAAGGCAGTTACCTTAAAATTTGATGATTGGAATATATTTTATTAACAATTTAACGCAAAACTCGATATCATGGGCTAAAATTTGTGAACAAACAAAGCATAAATATTAACAAAGAAGAAGCAGAAACATTATATAGTTTAATTAATTTCATCCATGTAGTGATGATCTATAATACCAATGCTGAGTTAAATGTAAAAGAATATGTTGGGGAATATCTGAAATTATGTGATGAACAAAAAGTATTAAGGTTACAACAAGAATTTTATATTGTGATGCAACGTTTTAATGTGCAATGCAATTACTCAAGACTATTTTCATCTTCCGATTCAACTATGTGAAAGGGAGGTATAAATTCTTCCGTTTCTGTTAATTCTTCATCGTCTATGGTAGGCGTTATTTCATTCTCTTGTATCTAGCATTCTGTATTTAAATAATCAGTTTCATGAAACGGATATGTTGTAGAATCAGGCTTCATTTTATTGAGTTGCTACTAATAGTCGAAATGGAAATGAAATAAAATTGAAAATAAAAGCCCAGTTACATACTCATGTAGAAAAGTATAAAAGCAAATTAAACTCAATCAGATGATTAGTTTAAACCATGCTTTGGTCTATCATTTTATGTATAATAATTATTATATCATTACCTTCAACATTTTTAAAACAAAATGTCAAGAGCTCAAATAGTGGCTGAAATTCATAGACAGGCAAGACGTAAATTTCTTAGAAGAAAATTCAAACAAAAGGGTTTAAATGACACATGGCAAATTGATTTAGTAGAAATGTTACCATATGCAAAGTTTAATGAAGGTTATAAATATATGTTGACAGTCATTGACACTTTGTCCAAATATGCCTATGCTGAACCTGTGAAAACAAAAAATGCTGAAAATGTTTTAAATGTCTTAAAATCAATTATTATTAGAGCTAAAGTTATACCAAAAAATACTCACTCTGATCAGGGTAAAGAATTTTGTAATTCACAATTTCAAAATTATATGACAGAAAAATCAATCAATCATTATCATACATTTAGTGAATTAAAAGCATCAATTGTTGAACGATTCAACCGCACATTAAAAAATTCGATGTGGAAAAAATTTAGTTTAAACGGGAATTATAATTGGTTACTTATTATACAAACAATAATAAAAGAATATAATTTTACAAAACATAGTACAACAAAACTTCCGCCTGATAAAATCACAAAGAAAAATGAAAAAAATATACTTAGGAATGTGTATACTGAACCTAAAATTATCCAGAAAAATAAATATATGGTTGGAAATTTTGTAAGAATAAGTAAATATAAAGGTCATTTCGAAAAAGGTTATCAGCCAAATTGGTCATCTGAAATATTCAAAGTTGAAAAGATTAATAATACTTATCCTGTTACATATCAATTATCAGACTACACTGACACACCAATTTCTGGAGGCTTTTATCAAGCTGAGCTTACACCTGTAAAATACCCAGATACTTACCTTGTTGAGAAGATTATTAAAAAACAAGGAAATAAAGTATACGTAAAATGGCTTGGATTTGATAATAATCATAATAGATGAATAAATAAACAAGTAAAGAAACAGTCAGTCGGTGCAACCGACTTAGAAATACCCTACACCTATTTGGTTCAAATTTAAGGACATATCCATAAGTCATTTTAACACCATAGAAGCTGTTATTAATTTGATCGTAAGACAAAGCTAACCAAATTAACTGTATAATACTAAAAACATTTTCTAATTACCCTATCTATTAAAAAATACTACAAATTCTTACTATCTTATCTATTTAAAAATATTAAAAAACAAACAAACTTGAAATAAATGAAAATATATTTATTCCAATTCAATTACAAAATGAAAAAAATCTAATTATTAAATTTTGTGATAAAAAGATAATCAAAGCATAATATATTTAATAATCCAAATTTTTAAAAACTGCAATTATTTTAAATGGTTAGTTTATATACCTAATAGAAAAACTTATAAACGCAAAATATGTAATAAATGTATTTCTAAAATACAATTAAAAATTTACACCTTTTCATATAATTCATTTAAATATAAAAATAAATTTTACATAAATGCAGCAAGTACCTTTGAACATAGCTGAACCACTACAATTAAGTCTAGATTTCGGAGACACATAGGACATAGGAAATATATTCTTTGGCTTCGAAATTAAACTCGACCACAACCAATTCCCATGGTACTTTTAATTACTAGTAACCTAGAGTTTAAATTTCATCTAAATACCGGTATTATTTTTGAGTTATGGTGTTTTTAAGATATATGTTTGTTAGTCCTTGAACTTTTCAAGGGTTCCAGGACCCGAAATTATGGTACGATTTCGCCCATATGCAGTCCCGTCATACTTTCAATACTAGTTAACCCTTGTACACAATTGGAACGCTCTATCTTAATTTTAAGTTACTAGTTTTATTAATTTCGATGATAAGCTTTTACACATTGGGGGGTCTAAGAGAGGTTCTGAACCACCACTCCAATTGATCCCAAATTAGGGGGGCACGCAAGAAATAGTAAAAAACACCCTTGTGGCAAATTGGAAGCTTCTACATTTGTTTCAAGTAACTATCTTTATTAATTTCGAAAATATGCTTTAAGGGCCTAAGAACTGAGTGGCTGGTCCTCGATCCACTACTCCAATGGGGCCCAAATTTCAAAGACACTTACGAAATAGGAAGGGACACCCTGATACCAAATTTGGAGGTTCTATCTTCATTGGTTTCGGAATTATGCTCGTTTGGCCCAAATTCGATCAAAAAGTTCTAAGTTCCGAACCCATTGTCCAATCCTCACCGTACATAATCACCGCCGTAGTTTCGCTGCCAATAACCTACAGCACAAATTTCATGAATATAGCCTCATTAGTTGTTGAGTTATCGTGATTTTTTATATATGTTCCTTAGCCTTGACATCGATTAAAAGGTCCGGAATCCGAACCGTTGGGCTGATTTCGCCCTTATATAGTCCGCGCTGTACTTATAGTACTAGTTAACCCTTGTACACAATTTGAACGGTCTATCCTAATTTTAAGTAACTATTTTTAGTAATTTCGATTATAAGCCTTTAAAACTTGGGAGTTCTGAGAGGGGTACAGAACCACCACTCCAATTGATCCCAAATTAGGGGAACACGCAAGAGATAGTAAAGAACACCCTTGTGGCAAATTGGAAGCTTCTACATTTTTTCAAGTTGTTATAATTATTAATTTTAAAGATATGCTTTAAGGTCTTCGGAAATGTGTGGCTGTTCCCGGACCCACTACTCCAATGGGATCCAAATTCACAAGACACTTAGGAAATGGGAAGGGACACCCTGATACTAAATTGGGAGGTTCTATCTTCATTGGTTTCGGAATTATGCTCGTTTGGCCTAAATTCGATCAAAAAGTTCTAGGTTCCGAACCCATGGTCCAATCCCGACCTTACGCAATTCCCGAAGTATTTTCATTACTAGTAACGTACAGCACAAATTTGATGAAGATAGCGTCATTAGTTGTTGAGTTATCGTGATTTTTTATATTTGTTCGTTAGCCCTGAAACCAAATAAAAGGTCCAGAATCCGAACCCATGGGCCGATTTCGCCCATATGCAATCCCCGCCGTACTTTCAGTCCTAATAATCTACAGTTAAAATTTCATCAAGATAGCTCCTTTATTTTTTGTTATCGTGCCTACGGACGGACGGACATGGCTATATCGACTAAGGCGGTCACGCTGATCACAAATATATATACTTTTCCATATCTAGCTCGCTTCCTTTAGGTGGTTACAAACACCATACCAAAGTTAATATACCTCTTTACCTATTCTATAGGTGTAGGGTATAAAAAGATATTGTTTGACTATTGAATATTTTATTCTGGAAAAAGATCAAAAAACCCATACAATTTTAAACATTTTGATATTTTACAATTTGTGTTGGAGAACGTAAATGTAGTTCAAATACATAATAAAACCAGTTTTTCGGATGAAAATAATTGCTACACTAGAGCATACAGTACACTTTTTTCAGGTACTGGAATTTACCACAATGATAAAGGTCATCAGATAACAAAGTCTATGTTTGGTAATGGATTTTTCATGTTAGCTTTTGATTTAACTCCAGATGCATCAGGAAATGAAGTGTGTCAAGAGAATTTGATGCAAGCTTACAAATTGATAAAAACCAAAATATATTTACAAATCTACAAATACTACACATAAAAATGAATTTAAATATTTGACAAAATGTCGCTGTCTTGTGCACTATTGGATGTAACGTTTTGTTGTGATGATCATAATACTTTATTTGTAAAAGCTATTTGTATAGTTTGTATCAAAGAACCTTGTAAAAAGTTTGTGAAAGAGTTCAAGTATAATTTCCCTACTAGAGAATTTATAAATGATAATTTTGAAAATTATTCTTTTGGAACTGTGTATAACGATAAAATAAATAAAGAGCTCTGTCAGATACTAGAAAAATTTGATGTTATTATAACAAATAAACAAGTAGAGAAACAGTCAGTCGGTGCAACCGACTTAGGAATACCCTACACCTATTTAGTTCAAATTTAATGACATATCCATAAGTCATTTTAACACCATAAAAGGTGTTATTAATTTGATCGTAAGACATAGCTAACCAAATTAACTGTATAATACTAAAAACATTTTCTAATCACCCTATCTATTAAAAAATACTACAAATTCTTACTAATTTATCTATTTAAAAATATTAAAAAACAAACAAACTTGAAATAAATAAAAATATATTTATTCCAATTCAATTACAAAATGAAAAAATTCTAATTATTAAATTTTGTGATAAAAAGATAATCAAAGCATAATATATTTAATAATCCAAATTTTTAAAAATTGCAATTATTTTAAATGGTTAGTTTATATACCTAATAGAAAAGCTTATAAACGCAAAATATGCAATAAATGTATTTCTAAAATACAATTAAAAATTTACACCTTTTCATATAATTCATTTAAATATAAAAATAAATTTTACATAAATGCAGCAAGTACCTTTGAACATAGCTGAACCACTACAATTAAGTCTAGATTTCGGAGACACATAGGACATAGGAAATATATTCTTTGGCTTCGAAATTAAACTCGACCACAACCAATTCCCATGGTACTTTCATTACTAGTAACGTACTGTTAAATTTCATCAAAATACCGGCATTATTTTTTGAGTTATGGTGTTTGTAAGATATATGTTTGTTAGTCCTTGAACTTTTCAAGGGTTCCAGGACCCGAAATTATGGTACGATTTCGCCCATATGCAGTCCCGTCATACTTTCAATACTAGTTAACCCTTGTACACAATTGGAACGCTCTATCTTAATTTTAAGTTACTAGTTTTATTAATTTCGATGATAAGCTTTTACACATTGGGAGGTCTAAGAGAGGTTCTGAACCACCACTCCAATTGATCCCAAATTAAGGGGGCACGCAAGAAATAGTAAAGAACACCCTTGTGGCAAATTGGAAGCTTCTACATTTGTTTCAAGTTACTATCTTTATTAATTTCGAAAATATGCTTTAAGGGCCTAAGAACTGAGTGGCTGGTCCCCGATCCACTACTCCAATGGGGCCCAAATTTCAAAGACACTTACGAAATAGGAAGGGACACCCTGATACCAAATTTGGAGGTTCTATCTTCATTGGTTTCGGAATTATGCTCGTTTGGCCTAAATTCGATCAAAAAGTTCTAAGTTCCGAACCCATTGTCCAATCCTCACCGTACGTAATCACCGCCGTAGTTTCGCTGCCAATAACCTACAGCACAAATTTCATGAAGATAGCCTCATTAGTTGTTGAGTTATCGTGATTTTTTATATATGTTCCTTAGCCCTGACATCAATTAAAAGGTCCGGAATCCGAACCGTTGGGCTGATTTCCCCCTTATATAGTCCGCGCTGTACTTATAGTACTAGTTAACCCTTGTACACAATTTGAACGGTCTATCCTAATTTTAAGTAACTATTTTTAGTAATTTCGATTATAAGCCTTTAAAACTTGGGAGGTCTGAGAGGGGTACAGAACCACCACTCCAATTGATCCCAAATTAGGGGAACACGCAAGAGATAGTAAAGAACACCCTTGTGGCAAATTGGAAGCTTCTACATTTTTTCAAGTTGTTATCTTTATTAATTTTAAAGATATGCTTTAAGGTCTTCGGAAATGTGTGGCTGGTCCCCGACCCACTACTCCAATGGGACCCAAATTCACAAGACACTTAGGAAATAGGAAGGGACACCCTGATACTAAATTTGGAGGTTCAATCTTCATTGGTTTCGGAATTATGCTCGTTTGGCCTAAATTCGATCAAAAAGTTCTAGGTTCCGAACCCATGGTCCAATCCCGACCTTACGCAATTCCCGAAGTATTTTCATTACTAGTAACCTACAGCCTGATGAAGATAGCGTCATTAGTTGTTGAGTTATCGTGATTTTTTATATTTGTTCGTTAGCCCTGAAACCGATTAAAAGGTCCAGAATCCGAACCCACGGGCCGATTTCGCCCATATGCAGTCCCCGCTGTACTTTCAGTCCTAGTAACCTACAGTTAAAATTTCATCAAGATAGCTCCATTATTTTTTGAGTTATCGTGCCTACGGACGGACGGACGGACGGACGGACATGGCTATATCGACTAAGGCGGTCACGCTGATCACAAATATATATACTTTTCCATATCTAGCTCGCTTCCTTTAGGTGGTTACAAACACCATACCAAAGTTAATATACCCCTTTACCTATTCTATAGGTGTAGGGTATAAAAAATCAAAAAAGAGTTTTTATCGAACTACATAAAAGAAGCAACCAAGGTATTTGACTTGAGTCAATTTGATTAATGAACACCTTAGTAGTAAGCAGTGTGTTAAGATGTAACAAACAAACGAGTAAAATTTTTAAAAGAGTTTTTGCTTTAGATCAACTCCCCAAAACAATTAAAACACAAACTTTTTTAATTGTAAACATAGATAAAGCAAAAGTGCCAGGAACACATTGGTTGGCTATTTATATTCCTAAACATGGTTGTATCGAATATTTTGATTCTTTTGGCAGAAAACCTAATAAATTAAAAATTTTAAGTTACTTAAAAAACCAATGTATAGAGTTTAATGGTAAAGAAACAGTCAGTCGGTGCAACCGGCTTAGAAATACCTTACACCTATTTGGTTCAAATTTAAGGACATATCCATAAGTCATTTTAACACCATAAAACCTGTTATTAATTTGATCGTAACCAAATAATAATTAAAAACCAATTAATAGCTAACCAAATTAACTTTATAATACTAAAAACATTTTCTAATTACACTATATATTAAAAAATATTACAAATTCTTACTAATTTATCTATTTAAAAATATTAAAAAACAAAAAAACTTGAAATAAATGAAAATATATTTATTCCAATTCAATTAGAAAATGAAAAAATTTTAATTATTAAATTTTGTGATAAAAAGATAATCAAAGCATAATATATTTAATAATCCAAATTTTTCAAAATTGCAATTATTTTAAATGGTTAGTTTACATACCTAATAGAAAAGCGTATAAACGCAAAATATGCAATAAATGTATTTCTAAAATACAATTACAAATTTAGACCTTTTCATATAATTCATTTAAATATAAAAATAAATTTTACATAAATGCAGCAAGTACCTTTGAACATAGCTGAACCACTACAATTAAGTCTAAATTTCAAGGACACATAGGAAATAGGAAATATATTCTTTGGCTTCGAAATTAAACTCGACCACAACCAATTCCCATGGTACTTTCATTACTAGTAACCTAGAGTTTAAATTTCATCAAAATAGCGGCATTATTTTTTGAGTTATGGTGTTTTTAAGACATATGTTTGTTAGCCCTTGAACTTTTCAAGGGTTCCAGAACTCAAAACCATGGTACGATTTCACCCATATGCAGTCCCCGTCACACTTTCAATACTAGTTAACCCTTGTTCTTGTACACAATTGGAACGTTCTATCTTAATTTTAAGTTACTATTTTTAGTAATTTCGATTATAAGCTTTTAAAACTTCGAAGGTCTAAGAGGGGTACTGAACCACCACTTCAATTGATACCAAATTAGAGGGACACTCAAGAGATAGTAAAGAACACCCTTGTACCAAATTTGAAGCTTCTACATTTTTCCAAGTTGCTATCTTTTTGAATTTTAAGGATATGCTTTAAGGTCTTCGGAAATATGTGGCTGGTCCCCGACCCACTACTCCAATGGGGCCCAAAATTCAAAGACACTAAGAAAATAGGAAGGGATATCCTGATACTAAATTTGGAGGTTCCATCTTCATTGGTTTCGGAATTATGCTCGTTTGGCCTAAATTCGATCAAAAAGTTGTAGGTTCCGAACCCATGGTCCAATCCCGAACTTACGCAATCCCCGCAGTAGTTTCATTACTAGTAACCCACAGCACAAATTGGATGAAGATAGCGTCATTAGTTGTTGAGTTATCGTGATTTTTTATATATGTTCGTTAGCCCTTCGATCGATTAAAAGGTCCAGAATCCGAACCCATAGGCCGATTTCGCCCATATGCAATCCCCGCCGTACTTTCAGTCCTAGTAACCCACATTGAAAATTTCATCAAGATAGCTCCATTATTTTTTGAGTTATCGTGCATACGGACGGACATGGCTATATCGACTCATGAGGTCACGCTGATATATATATAATATATATACTTTTCCATATGTAGCTTGCTTCCTTTAAGTGGTTACAAACACCATACCAAAGTTAATATACCCTTTTACCTATTCTATAGGTGTAGGGTATAACAATTACAAAGCAACTATTTAGATGTCTGTGGACAGTATTGTTGTGTTTATTCATGGTATAGATGGAGCGGTTATAGTATAAATACCTTTTTAAAAAAATTTAATGAAGATAATTATGAAGAAAATGACAAATTGTTTCTAAATACCTTTCAAAAGCTTTTTGGAAAATATAATTCGTTACAAACCTGTGTTCGTAAAACATATAAATAAAAAAACTACATAAACAATTTTCATAACATTGTAACAATGGAGGAATCAGGTCAGAACACAAATTTATTGTTGAGTTACACATATTTACTCAATAAATGTCATACATTAAAAATTTCTGTTGGATTTGACTGTGAGAAGTTTGAAGCTTCATGCTTATTTCATCGTAATGGTAAAAAGGCAGTTACCTTAAAATTTGATGATTGGAATATATTTTATTAACAATTTAACGCAAAACTCGATATCATGGGCTAAAATTTGTGAACAAACAAAGCATAAATATTAACAAAGAAGAAGCAGAAACATTATATAGTTTAATTAATTTCATCCATGTAGTGATGATCTATAATACCAATGCTGAGTTAAATGTAAAAGAATATGTTGGGGAATATCTGAAATTATGTGATGAACAAAAAGTATTAAGGTTACAACAAGAATTTTATATTGTGATGCAACGTTTTAATGTGCAATGCAATTACTCAAGACTATTTTCATCTTCCGATTCAACTATGTGAAAGGGAGGTATAAATTCTTCCGTTTCTGTTAATTCTTCATCGTCTATGGTAGGCGTTATTTCATTCTCTTGTATCTAGCATTCTGTATTTAAATAATCAGTTTCATGAAACGGATATGTTGTAGAATCAGGCTTCATTTTATTGAGTTGCTACTAATAGTCGAAATGGAAATGAAATAAAATTGAAAATAAAAGCCCAGTTACATACTCATGTAGAAAAGTATAAAAGCAAATTAAACTCAATCAGATGATTAGTTTAAACCATGCTTTGGTCTATCATTTTATGTATAATAATTATTATATCATTACCTTCAACATTTTTAAAACAAAATGTCAAGAGCTCAAATAGTGGCTGAAATTCATAGACAGGCAAGACGTAAATTTCTTAGAAGAAAATTCAAACAAAAGGGTTTAAATGACACATGGCAAATTGATTTAGTAGAAATGTTACCATATGCAAAGTTTAATGAAGGTTATAAATATATGTTGACAGTCATTGACACTTTGTCCAAATATGCCTATGCTGAACCTGTGAAAACAAAAAATGCTGAAAATGTTTTAAATGTCTTAAAATCAATTATTATTAGAGCTAAAGTTATACCAAAAAATACTCACTCTGATCAGGGTAAAGAATTTTGTAATTCACAATTTCAAAATTATATGACAGAAAAATCAATCAATCATTATCATACATTTAGTGAATTAAAAGCATCAATTGTTGAACGATTCAACCGCACATTAAAAAATTCGATGTGGAAAAAATTTAGTTTAAACGGGAATTATAATTGGTTACTTATTATACAAACAATAATAAAAGAATATAATTTTACAAAACATAGTACAACAAAACTTCCGCCTGATAAAATCACAAAGAAAAATGAAAAAAATATACTTAGGAATGTGTATACTGAACCTAAAATTATCCAGAAAAATAAATATATGGTTGGAAATTTTGTAAGAATAAGTAAATATAAAGGTCATTTCGAAAAAGGTTATCAGCCAAATTGGTCATCTGAAATATTCAAAGTTGAAAAGATTAATAATACTTATCCTGTTACATATCAATTATCAGACTACACTGACACACCAATTTCTGGAGGCTTTTATCAAGCTGAGCTTACACCTGTAAAATACCCAGATACTTACCTTGTTGAGAAGATTATTAAAAAACAAGGAAATAAAGTATACGTAAAATGGCTTGGATTTGATAATAATCATAATACATGAATAAATAAAAAAGATATTGTTTGACTATTGAATATTTTATTCTCTTTTTAAATATATATATATATGTACAAACAAATACAAACTCATATTTTATTATATCTTTTGTCTCTTATACCCATATGGTACAGAACTGTAATCTTCTAATATTCAGCGCTTTTCTGATCTTGGTTGATATCGCTTAGTTTCAGTTGTTGTAAACACCTCATGATTTTTGGTCCTTCTAATATTATCGGAAATTATGAATATATCTGTTGTGTCTTGAAAATTTAATACAGCATCTTTAATACTCTCAAAATTTTCTTGCTTTGCAGCATTATAGTTTAGTGAAATACCTTTAACTTTACATACTACTTTTTCAGTATTATCTTTGGTACAATATACACGATATGCATACATAATTTTTCGGTCCACCACTAACAAGTTCTGTAATATAACTACCAACACCATAACATTCTAATTCATCAGTCATATCACCAATGTATTCTCCTACTGCTGGATCTTTTTCTCCTGCTTTACTTATGTATATGACAGAATCCGTGTCATAATACAATACTCTATCATTAAGCTCTTTAAATAACTTTATAGTTCAAGTCGTACTTGTGTTGTTGTGTATGCTGCTATGCACACATTTACACAGCTAACTATTATGTTTTCTTCATTTATTGGTAATATTGAACATACTTCCACAGAAGGATTTGTTAACAGCTCATACAATTAGAAAGGTTGATTTACAATCTTGGTTTGTTGTTGGTTTTCTCGCTGCCCAAATTTACCCCAAAATGAGTTCAAAATTAATTTAGCAAATAATCTTAATCCAGGGTTATTAAGAATTTTTTCACAATCTAACTTAACTTCCTCTACGTTTAAAAAGTTTTCTATATAATTTTCTTTTTCTTTCTCAGTTTGGCAGATATTAGGCCAACCAGAAGTTTCTTGTTTAATTTTTATAAATTTATTCATCATTGATGTAAATAGGCCGTCAATTGAAAGAATTTTATCATATTTTACTGTTTTGTAGTATTCCCAAACATCGTAAATGTTTATAAGTTTGTAACCCTTTTCAATAGCTTTTACGACTTCATCAATCACCCAAGTTCCTATTATTGATCTTTCTGTGTCAGTATGATAGCAATATTCTCCTTGATATTTTTCTTCACTACAACTTCTACAAAGTGAAAATAATTTATTATTTTGCTTTAGTGGAAGAATAGGGTGTAAAAGAAGTGGTGGAGGTAACATTCTACACCTAATTTTCTCCTATGTGAACTGTTGGATGCTTAATAGGAAATTTTCCTCGTTTGCAGACATATGGATATAGAGAGCATATATCTATATATTTAATTTTTTCTCCTGGTTTATATGTGTAAAAATTTCCAGTTCTACCCCCGTAAAATGCATCTCTAGGATTTAATGCAGCTGTGTTCAATAGTTGATGATTTTGCAAGTATTTCATGTTTATGTTTTTGTTCAGTTCCTCACGGAATTCACATTCCCACATCTCAACAACATTGTATCCAAGAAATTTTAAGTGTTCAGATTTTGATAGCGTTTTTTCATACCTCCGATTTAATGTGTCGCTAGAATCTTTATGCAAAGGTGTATCCCTTCTAGCAGTTAGACATTTAGGATGTCCGTGGTAATAGCACCCATAAAATTCATATACCTCTTTAGTATTCTCGCAATACCCGTCAACTTTAACACAAGCAATTATTTTTTCTCTGCCGTTAATTCCACATTGTAGTTTAATTTTACGAGAATCTTCTTCCCAAATAAGCCATTGTATAGCTATTTTTGATTGATTATCAACTAATCTATAACCTTTTTTCGGAATGATGCCTATTGTGTTTGAAATAAGAAAATTTCTTCTATATGCTAAGTTGCATGCTGAAGCTATTGTTGTAGCTTCTAAAAATGGTTCAACATTGCACTCTTGTAAGAACATTTTTCTAAAAGCCAAACAAGCTTCTGTTAAAATGTTTACATCGTTAATGCAATATTCTATCAATTCTTTCTGCATGTTGAAATTAGAGTTTTTGTTTTGTTCATACTACTGTAAAAATTCACTCCTTTCATCCTCCTTTTTTGTGTCAGGTGCATAATATTTTATTGAAGGCAAAGTTCCAATATAGTTTTGTTTTTCAAGTTTATTAAATAGATGAGGAAAGTATCCTTTTTTTTAATTTGGTGGGTAAATTAAAAGCTTTCGGTAACTTACTAAGTGCCATTGGAAAATAATTAAGCGAGTCAATGAATTTTATATTATCCAGTAACATAAGAATGATTTTTATTCCTCGCATAATTAATTTTGGTTGAAGAACAGTTTTAGTAATAATATAATTTAAAACAAACTGATGATCAAACGCTTGTCCATTATGAGCAATCACAATAACCTTTTTGTATAGGGTTCTTAATTTTATTATATGATCCATGAATTTTGATATTACATTTTCTTTTTCAAAGCATCTTTCTCTTAACCCACATTTTCAACAATAATATAAAGTTACTTCATCAATACAATTATCACATCTTTGTTGTAAAATACATAAATTTGGGGTGTGTTGCTTTGTTTTTGACTCTTGTCTAATTTCTAAGTCATAAAATATGTAAATAAAGTCCTTTTTATAATTTTCTGAAAGGTTTTTGACTTTTTGAATAAAGCAATGATGATCTTGCATGACATGTTCGTTACAAATGTAGCAATAAAATTCTCCACATTTATGACTTCTTTTTGATTTAAGTACTTTGAAACAGCTTTTGCATTTTTGTATTTCCTCACACATACTTAATTTTGTTGATGTTGATGCCTTGTGATTGTCTAAACATGTTTGACCTTTTAATGTGCGATTGCATTCTTTGCATAAAATATTTTTTATATTTTTAGGGCACTGCGGTGATTTTTGGCAACAAGGGCAGTTCTTTGAACATCTATGTTCATATTTGACATAATACGGAATATGGCAATCTTCACAATAATAGCTACAACAAAAGAAAGCTGTAAGAGAAGTAATAACATTGTAATGATTTTCGTGATAAAGTAAGTTGATGCTTTTCCCATCATTATTTCCTTTAAAAATTACTTCTCTTCTTCTCGCTTCTCCATATTTGTACACAACAATTTTATGTTTATTTAAAAAACTTTGAAGCTTCTGCAACTCTTGTATTCAACAACCTTCAGGTGGAATTGAAACTCCAGAATTATTTACTAAATATATTGCCGATAAAGTTTGAAGCTTTTCTGTATCATTTAATATTTTTCTATATTCAGCAAAGTTTTCAACTTTAGCTATAGCAACAACTAGTGCACGCGGAAGACATAGGTTGTCTTTATTTTTTATGCGAATGATTGATGATTTTCGTAGGCATTCATTCATAGTTTATATATTTCGATGTAGATCTACCTAATCCAGCTGGTAATTTAACCTGTGTCGCGACAATGCAGAAGGTATCTGTACTTAATCCTATAAATAGAATATGAAAATATTATTAATAATAATAAAACGAAAAAAGGAAAACTTGTTTATAATTTACCTTCGGAATTGCTTTGAAATACTTTAGATATAATATCCCAAACAACCAGAAATTTTAGTTCGCTGGCTGTTTTGAAATTTATGAATGCAGGGCCACGTTCCTCAAAACTTTCTCCGCAGAAAGTCAATCCTATTTTATCTGTAGAATTTATATCACTAGTTATATGTTTTATAATGTGATATACTGCATCTTTGATCCAGCTGGTGGGCTCAACATTATGTGGTACCGGTCTTATAGTAAATTTAATTTTACGTCCACGTAAGTTAAATCTCTTAACGATTTCTGTACGGTCGCTTTCAATTCTATAGCGCGTTACATTTTCTGATGAATTCAAAAATTTTTGTAGAATAACTTTTTTAGACATTGTTCCCGTTTTAAAATTAATTCAGATACTGATACATTTAAATTATTCTTTTCTTCTTATAAACATTCTAAAACCGAAAAATACTCTACAACAATGTATTCAGAATTTAACCAGTTATATTTTCTTTTTATTCCTATAATCTTGTCTTATATATCTGACCAATAGCGTAGTGTTAAAGACGCCGCCTTTCATGTGGAAGGTCTCGGGTTCAAACCCCGGTCAGGTCATATATAATAAAAAAATATCGTAAAATTGTATATCGTAATAGTTATATCGTTATAGTTTATATCGTAATATAAAATAAAATATTAATAAAAATATATAAATAATTCTTGTGTAAGATTATAGATGGCGCACAAAGTTAACATTTGTGCTTTCATATATCATAACCTTATATAATAGCTACAGCCGAGTAATCAACTAGTGAATATTATGATTAAAGAAACTGAAGCCTAGTTTAAAATAAACTTGGTGAATGCCCTATACTCCTTAAAGAAGTGGAAAAGGAATAAAAAAAAAAATCTTGTCTTAAATAAACGATAGAAATTTGTAAAGCATAGCTGTATGCAAAAGATATTTCAACAAAGTATTTTACGTTATTCTTAAAATAGAAATAGAAATAGAAAATTAATCGAAAGAAATAAAAAATTCTACAACAATGTAATCGCAAGGCACTTTAGTCAATTATATTTCTTCTAAGTAAAATTAAATTCTAAACTGATCAAAATAAAAAAATTATAGGCTACAAAATAAAGGAATTTAAATTAGTATTTTGCAACATTGTATTTGATTGTCTATGTCATTTAAATAAATTATAGTACTATAGAACAACTTATTTTCTTCTGTAAGCTGTAAATTAATATAAATACATTGAAATTTTTGTACAAGAGTTACATTTAAATTTTAAATTTAAATCAAACAACATGGCACAAGAATTCCTAAACTTATACATGAGCAACAGCGATGATGTCGCTGCATATGTCCGTCTCCCCGCAAAAAGGAGGAAGACAAAAAATAATAGTGAAGTTGAAGAAAACCAAGAAGAACAACAACAACGGCATCGTCTCCAACACCAACAACCAACAACATCCACAACAACAACAAAAACATCCACAACAACAGCCAAGGAAACGCAGTTTTTTATTGACCTTTAATGAAAAGGCTGAAGAAAATACTTATTGTAAAAACACATTTTTAAAAATTGAAAAAATGGAGTCGAATAGACTCTATATATTAAAAAATATTAAAAAAATAAATACTATTTACGGTGAAAAAAAACCATTTTTAAACCAAAAATTTTATAATTTTTATTCCTCGTAAATACGAGGAAATTTGTACTATAGAATTAGAGGAGGGTATTAATACCTCCATAATTTATTTATATAAAAATGAAAAGGGGAATTTACTCTTAGAAGAAAATTTAACTTTTCCGCTTGCTGATAATCAGTAAACGGAAAAAGTAACTAAATAACATTTTAATGTTCTAGTTATGTTAAAAAAAAAAAAAAAAAAAACAAAAAATGATAAATAAAGATTAAATAAAAATTGATAAAAACAAAACAAAACTGTTATTATTTTTAAGTTTCAGATACCCGGGAAAAATAAAAAACTTTTTCTTTAAAGTTACAATCTACAGGTGACATAACATAAAATAGATATGAAAGATACATTTTATTAACTTATATCTTCTGTACCATTTTTATTTTCAAGATTATAATACATCTAACTAGTAAATTTAAAAGCACTTCTTTGATTTCAGGTTTATACTTTTCATATTAAAGATGCAATGCACCTAAAAAATTATATAAGAGATGAACAAATAATCTAAACAAATTTTTATTTTATTTGTATGTTGATTTTAAATAGGTACCAAAAGCAATTAACCAGTTTTGATTTTTTCATTCCTTACAGAAAAAGATGACTTTTTTCTTCTACTTATTACATATAATATATACTGTGCAGAAAACAAGTTTTATATTTTAATGAACTTGTGACTTTAAATTTTTTTTTACTGGATTTTACATGCTAATTTGCATACATACTCTTGTAAATAAAAATTTTATAAGGAAATATTTTTACTTACTACTTTTACATGATTCCCTATTACAATATAAACAACAAGAGTTGTTTAACTTACTTCTAAACCTGTCTGACCTAATTACCGGCACCGCCGCCGTCAAGATCACCTTCTTTTAACATAACTTGACCTACTTCCGGGGGACTTGGTGATTAATCAAAATGTAGGTCAATATGTCGTGCAATATGGGGTAGGGCGTGGCCTTCGATACGATATGGCATGATTTTTTCCGATGACAGAGTGCCAGGTTTACTACTAATAGTACACTTATTGAAGCCTATAATAATTTTGATAAACTAAAATTATTAGATAACACAGACGCTATTGATACGGAAAGTAGAAAAATACAAAATAAAAATTCGAATTCATATAACAAAATAATAATAGAAACAAAAATTTTAATAGAAATAAAATTAGTGATAACAGTTATAGCGATAACAATTTTATTAATAAGAATTATAATAATTATAAGTTTTCCAATCCAAAAGATAATAGTTATAGCGATAATAATTTTATTAATAAGAATTATAATAATTATAAGTTTTCCAATCCAAAAGATAATAATAGTTCACAAACAAAATTTAGCAAACCTAAATATTATGAAACCAATTACAATTCATAAATAATAATTATACTCAGAGTAAACAAAATTTTAATACAACAAAACAAAACTTCTCCAACAAGAAAATTTAGATCCGAACCTATGGAAGTTTGTAATCTAAACCAAGATACAGACATAAATTTTCATTAAAATCCTCGGTACCTAAACTTAGCTAAATAAAGTATATCAATTTATAAATTTTAAAAAGAAAAAAATTTGATACATTATTTCCGATTTCCGTTCTTTTTTAACACTTTTATATTTTTAAAAGGCTAAGAGTTTTACTATTAAACATATTATGTATTATATTTTATAAATTAAAAACTAAATATTTTTTTAATAAATGACGAAATTTTTTTTGTTTTTAATTTTTATTATATCATATCTATACGTTATTGAATTATTACCATAGGTAATATATAATTAAGAAATTGTGTACAATACTTAAGTTGTAAAATTTATTTACTCTTTGCTAAACACAAACACGATATAGGAATTGTAAAAGGTTAAGAAGCGCACATTGCTTTAGTAATAGATAAATATTGGAGCATAAAACCATATAGGTGCACTATTGAAGATAAAAAGAAAATAGAAGAAGAATTTTCTAAAATATTAGAAAAAAATATAATTGAAGAATCATACAGTCCTTTTTGCAACTACAGTAACGCTAGCCTATAAAAAAGAAGAAGGAAAAAAGTCGAGATTATGTATAGATTATCGAGAATTAAACAAAATCATAATTCCCCAGTTACAACCATTCCCATTAATTGAACTTAATGGTTAAAACAAGGGATTGTAAATTTTTTCAACAACATTGGATATAAACTCAGCATTCTGGTCAATCCAGACTGCCTTTGTTACTCAAGAAGGACATTTCCAATGGACCTGCTTTACGTTTGGCTTAAAAACTTCGCCAGCAATTTTCCAAAGAATTTTAAGTAATATTATAAGGAAATATAAATTATCAGATTTCGCTGGGAATTATATTGATGATATTTTGATTTTTTCTAAAACATTTGAGGGACAAATTCAGCATTTATCATTATTATTGCAATCAATTTTTAAAGAAGGATATAGATTAAAATTTTCAAAATGTAATTTTGCACAAGAAAAAAACGAAGGAAAAAAAATATGTACCAAATATATCAATTATACTAGATCCTTTACATAATTTATTGAGGAAAGGAGAAAGATTTGATTGGTCTGAAAACTGTAAGGAATCATTTAAGAAAATAAAACAATTACTCTATGCACAGCCTATTTTAGGAACATATGATCCAAGTTTACCAATACTTATTTACCCAGATGCTAGTGTACAAGGCCTGGGTGCTGTTTTGAAACAGCTACAACAAAGTGGAGAAGAAAAACCATGTGTATATTTCTCCAGAAAATTAATTGAAACTAAGAAACGAAAAAAAGCAATATATTTGGAATGTTTAGCAATAAAAGAATCAGTAAAATATTGGCAGCACTGGCTCATAGGAAAGAGATTTAAAGTATTTTCTGATTATAAACCATTTGAAAAAATTAATATAAAGGCTGGAACCCATAAAGAACTAGGAGATTTGACATATTATTTATCTCAATTTAATTTCGAAATCATATACTCTTCAGGAAAGTACAATTTAGAAGCAGGTTGTATAAGTAGAAACCCAGTATTTGAACCGCACAAAAATCAAGATGTAGAGTTAAAAATTATAAATTTAAGAAGACATTCAAAGTTATCAAGAAAAAAACGAAAATATAAAATACGAGTACAATGAAAATAAACTAAAATTTGAATATAAAATATATTATAAAAGGATTAGGAAAAAAGAAAAAAATATATTATCCGAAGAATTTAGTAAAACATTTATAAAAAATATACATTATATTTACTGTCATATAGGAATAAAACAAATGACAAATAAAATTTGTTTGTTTGTCCAGGATTTACGTGAAAACTGGTCCGATTGTCACAAAATTTTAGAGGGATAATTCCGAGAGCTCGGGGGTGACATAGGCTATGTCACATTTTTATAAGCCGTTTTAAGCTTTTTCGTTTTTTTAATATCGAGTCAAAACGGTTTGTCCGATTAACTTGAAATTTTGCACAAATGTTCCTCTTAGCAACCGGAATTAGTTGAAATAAATTTGGTTGGAATGAATTAACCCATTTCCATAACCCGTTTCTTCAAAAAATTTGCTTACAAAAAATTTTGTGTTTTCAATTTGTGTCCAATTTTACAGGGTGGTATTGCAGTCGAAAACAGAGGCTGAAACAAATTTTTGTTAAGTTCGGTTAACCCGTTTGAGCACGAGGGCGTAATAAAGCTTTTTCAATATTTTAGATGTCGATCCGAAACGGTTTGACCGATTGACTTGAATTTTTGAACAAATGTACATGTTAGCTAACAGAATTAGTTGCATAAAGTTGGTTGGAATACTCTGTAAAATTACCCTGGAAAATTAGATTTGTGTCCAATATTACAGGGTATTTTTGCAGTCGAAAAGAGAGGCTGATAAAAAATTTTGATGATTTTGCAGTCCAAAATAGAGGTTGGAAAAATTTTTAGTTAAATTCGATTAACCCATTTTCGACAACGACGGCATGAAGTTTTCTTTAAATTTTATTTGCTTAAACGATTAAATGAATTTTATTGAAAATTGTGTACCACAATTTTAATTATAAAAGCCCACCGGGTTAATTTGGTTTTGAAACGTTTACGCATTTTGCACAAAGATTCAATGAATTTTTTTAAATTTTTGGTATTATGCAAGTTAACCTTTATTCCAAAAGGTCACTTAATTAACAAGAGTATTTTTTTGCTCTACTCAAATAGCGCAAAAGCTAAATGAGATAATATTAATAATAATAAAAATAAAGCTAATAAAAAATCCGAATAATAATATCCTTAAATATAAATAACATAACATTTTCCTTCTCTTCATTTTTTCGTAAGGCTTTATTTTTTATCTCTTTGCATATGTTGTTCTTTAAAAATAGATTGCAGTGTAAAATCGCAGTTTTTTTGCTAATAAAATTTAAATTCGTATGCATTATGCTCAAATACATAGTATTTTAAAACATTTTTTCCAAAAAAGCAGCCTACATTTCTCTTATCAAATCTTAAAAAACACGAGGCAAAACGTAGTAGAACTTTCAGGTAAGTACAAAAAAAATATAAGTTGAAAAGCAGATTTTTAAAGCTTTTCTAAACCACCGACTTTATTTTATTCAAACGTTGGCAATTCAAGTAAACTACTATCGACATCGTATAATGACATAATGGCAAATCTAGTATACCCTTTTGATCTATAGTCAAACAGGTATAATAATACTTATATTATAATCTAGCTATTTCCCGGCGCAATGGGTTATCGGAACTCAACAAATATTTTTTTGAGGCTTTCTTTTTAGCCAAAGCAGTACTTCAAAACATTGACCGAAACTTGCTTTTTTACAATTTGCATGCCCCCGAGCAACGCTGGGTAAATCTGCTAGTTATAAATAAAAGGAAAAATAATTTCTATTTTAGTTTAGCAACAAATTTGGTTTTCATTTTAAAATAAATCGTTGGACATTATATACATAAACCTAGCTCGCTTTCTTTAGGTGGTTACAAACACCATACCCAAGTTAGTATACCCTTTTCCTATTTCATAGGTGCAGGGTATAAAAAAGATCAAAAATTTATAAAAAACGTAATTTAAAAAAAATTTTTAAGAATTATTAATTATATTAAAATTAAAGTTAAATATTATATGGGTACGATAAATACAACCCGAACACCCGTCAAACAATTTAAAAAATTTTGCATGTGCAATGCCCATAAAATATATTTAAAGGCAAGCGACCAATGTTTGATAACTGGGGGCAGAATGTCCGACAGTTTGAAGGAAATGCCAAGACCATCCTGCCGAAAATATTAAACGTGTAAATTGTAGACAGTAATGCTCGACAAAAAACCGGCACTTAAAAGGCCAAATTTTGAGGCAGTAATCATACATATTCAAGACATAGATTAAATACATTAACCATCCAAATTGTGGCCATTGCAAGTTACCAAGATAAAGATATTATAAAAATTATTTTCAAAATATTATCAAAAAAAACTTTAAAATATTCTTCTATAAGTAAGCAAAAAACCCTATATAGCTATAAGATTTATAACATCATTCAACAGTTTTTAACTTGACCTTATTGAACTTACTTGCATTTATAACCGAAATCTGACACATATCTAAATCTACTCAATGAAATTTTTGTTATCAGTTTTTAAATAATCGGATGTAGAGGTGCAAATTTATGTACAAAAAGTATCAAATATAATTTAAAAATTTGTGTTTGAATTTTTGTTTTAATTTATGAAGCATTCTGCTAAATTATGAAAAACAAGTAAAGTAACAGTCAGTATGTGCAACCGACTTAGAAATACCCTACACCTATTTGGTTCAAATTTAATGAGATATTCATAAGTCGTTTTAACACCATAAAAGCTGTTATTAATTTGATCGTAAGACATCATCATCATCATCTTTTAGCGTTACAACTCCTGGTGAGTTTTAGCCTTCTTCACTATCTTCCTCCATTCATCTCTGTTTCTCGCGGTGGTTTTCCAGTTTATTTCCCCTAGTTTTCTGGTATCGTCTTCAATGTTATTTTCCCATCTGGTTCTAGGCCTACCACTTGCTCTGTTAAGCAATGGTCTAGCATTATAAATTTTGTACTGTGTTCTATTTTCCGCCATTCTGATGACACGCCCCGCCCAACTTAATCAACTGGACTTTATATGTTTTACAATGTCCTCGTTCTCTGCTAGCGCATATAATTCTAAATTGTGCCTTCTACGGTATTCGGCGTTTTCATTTCGCATTGGACCATAAATAGTTCTAAATATCTTTCTTTCAAATATTCTTAACATTTCTATTCATAGTCCATGTTTCACTTCCCCAAGTTGCTACTGGGCGTATGATGGTTTTGTATATTTGCAACTTTACTCTTCTTGTTATTAGCTTGGATGTCATCAGCTTCTTATGAGAGTAGTAACATTTGTTTGCTGTCTGTATTCTATCTTGTACGCAGGCTTGGCTACTGTTATTGTTTGTTAATATTATGCCAAGATATTTGTAGCTATTAACACCTTCAATTTCATCTTGTTCAATTTTTATATTTTGTGGAAGTCTTCTTTCGTCATTTCTTGACATTTTTAGTTTTTGCTATATTTATATTTGAGCCTATTTACGCGATTTTTCTGTTATTTATTTAAATATACCTGCCATTTTGTTATAAGCTTTGGCAATAATCAAAATATCATCTGCGTACACTATAATCTGATACTCTCTCATGAATATATTACCTCCCAAATCCATGTTACCTATTGCATATGCCAGAAGCATATTAAAAATTATTGCTAAAAGAGCGTCCTCTTGTCGTACACCGCTTGTACTAATAAATTCTTCTGATGTAGAGTCCTGTATTAATATCTTATTCGTGGAATTTTGCATTGTATTCATTACAAGACCAGTCAACTTCTTGGACACGCCCAGTTTCAATAAGGTCTTCGGAATTTATTTTCTATTAACGCTATCGAATGCTTGCTTGAAGTCTATAAATCTGTGAATTCTATCATGTAAAAATTCCTCGCCATTTTGTAATAATTCCGCTGTTATTTGGTCATCACCCGGGGCTTTATTACGCTTGACTTTTTTCATTGCTTCACTAATTTCTTCTGCTGATGGTGGTATGTCTTTAGGTTCCACGTTGTACATTATATCATTGTTAATTTCTGCACTTATATGGTTTATATTTAACAGATCTTTGAAGTATTCGCACCATCTATTTAAACTCTCGTTTTCTTCTGACAATATTTTATTGTCTTTGTCCATGCAGGCTACTAACCTTGGTTGAAAGCCTCTGGTTTCTTTCTTTATTTTTTCGTAAAACCGTTTTACATTGTTCTGATCTTGCTAATTCTGGATTTCAATTATTTTGTTTCTCATCATTAATTTCTTTTTCCTACGACAGATTTTTGTAGATATTCTTCTTTTTTCGATGTAGTACATTCTATTTGCTCTTGTGTTATTCTGTAATGTATTTTCTTTAGCTTTATTCTTCTTTTCTATTGCTAGTACACATTCTTCATCAAACCATTCAGAATTTCTTTTTCAGCCATTCAGAATTTCAGGTCGCTTTCTTCCTATAACTTCTCTCGCTGCGGTAATTAAACTTTCTTCTATTTGCGACCATTTTCCATCTAAAGTTTCATTTGTACCTTCTACGGACTCTATTTTTGTTCTTATTGCACTTTCTTTTAAATCAGTTGCCTTAAGCTTTCCATTATCCCATTTCACTCTTTTTACTCCACCCTTTTTTTGCAATATATGATATTTTTTGCCTTACTTTTGCAACAACAAGGAAATGATCGCTATCGCAATTGGCTCCGCGGCATGGTGTGATGTTTATTATTGATGTTGCCCATCTTTTTGACACTAGTTTATGGTCAATTTGATTTACTTCGTTTGTTCCCGGTATTTTCCATGTGCCTTTGTAAATATTTTTCCGTTCAAAGGCCGCACTTCTGACCCGCATATCTTGTTCGCACGCTAATTGACACAATCTTGCGCCATTATTGTTTGTAATATCGTGTAATGAGAATTTTACTGCGATTTTATGTATATGTGCTTCTCTTCCAATCTTTGCGTTAAAGTCTCCCATGAGTACTATCGTGTCATCATTTGGTTAGTCAAGGTTAAATTATATTTTATTAAAAAAAAACAATATTGCTGATTAAATCAATTTTAATTTTTAGTAAGAGATAAAATAAATTTGTTAATAAAAACAGTCTTAAGACCGCAAACAACCAACTTAGTTGTTTTATTTAAATATTAAAAATACATAACTGGCGCAGTCGGAAAAAAAATTTTAATCTAAAGATTTAATTAAGAATCTTATCATATATTTAAATATATGTAAAATTATAAAAAAAAAAAAAGTTCAGTAGATAGAGCTTTTTAACTTTGTCCAAACACACTAGGACTAAGAGACTATGGAACAAGCATAACCACTAATGAAAAAATACAAGGTATAGCATAAAGGTGCATACAACGATTGGAAATCTCTAATCAAAACAATTGGCATGACGTAAAACAAGAGCTGAAGCTGCACTTTTGGCCAAGATATGATTATACAGATCTACTTAATAAATGCTGAGCATTAAAAGTAAGTACATTAAGAGAACTTTTTACTAGTATTAAAGAAATTAATTATAAGTTAAATGAGTTATTTGAATTCGATGAAAATAAACCATCCACTTATCACCCTAAAAATACGGATAAATATATAATTGATATAGTAAGTAGCAAAGTACATTTTTTAAGGAGTAATATTCCTGAGAATGCTACACTTATTGAAGCCTATAATAAATTTGATAAACTAAAATTATTAGATAACACAGACGCTATTGATACAGAAAGTAGAAAAATACAAAATAAAAATTCGAATTCATATAACAAAATATATAATAGAAACAAAAATTTTAATAGAAATAAAATTAGTGATAACAGTTATAGCGATAATAATTTTATTAATAAGAATTATAATAATTATAAGTTTTCCAATCCAAAAGATAATAGTTATAGCGATAATAATTTTATTAATAAGAATTATAATAATTATAAGTTTTCCAATCCAAAAGATAATAATAGTTCACAAACCAAATTTAGCAAACCTAAATTTTATGAAAACAATTACAATCATAGTAATTGAATAAATAATAATTATACTCAGAGTAAACAAAACTTTAACACAACAAAACAAAACTTCTCACAAACAAGAAAATTTAGACCCGAACCTATGGAAGTTTGTAATCTAAACCAAGATGCAGACATAAATTTTCATTAAAAGCCTCGGTACCTAAACTTCCAATTATAATTATAACTTTAGGCTTTAAAAAAATTAAATTCCTAATTTATACTGGATCCTCTACCAGTATTATAAAACCAAATATTGAAATAAGATTTGCTGAAGAAAAATTAAATAAACCAGTATACTATTCTACCATTAACGGCACAAATAAAGTTATAAAATAATTACACCCATACCCAAAGAATTTAACCTTTCAGGAACCGTTAACTGGAAAGTAATTAATTTTTAAAGTAAAAATTATGATGCTATAATGGGACAGAATTTTTTAATACCATTTAAAACAGATATAAATCTTGAATATAAATATATAAACATCAATAATAATAAAATCCCGTTTGAAGAAAATTATTACCCTTTCATTGTTAGTGAAATATGTTCAATAGAATCTTTAGACAATAGTTTTATTAATAGATAATTATTATTAAAAAATAAGTTTAGGCCATTTAAATTTAGAAGAGAAAACAAAAAAAGTAAATTTATTAAAATCAGGGATTAAAGAGGGAGATAAATTGACTTCAACTACCGAAATAAAACATGGAATTCAAACTAAAATAAAAATCTATAGGTACCCCCAAATTCATGAAAAAGAAATAGAGAAACAAAGTCATGAAATGCTTGAACAAGGTATTATCACAGAAAGCATCTCTCCATACAATAGTCCATTGTGAATCGTTCCAAAAAAGACGGATAACTCCTGTTTAAAAAAATGGAAAATTGTCATCGATTAAAGGAAACTTAACGAAAACACTGTAGATGACAAGTTCCCTATCCCCAATTTCGAAAGCATATTGGATAAACTAAGGAAAGCCCAATATTTTTCAACATTAGATCTTGCAAAGGGCTTCACGAAATATCAATGAAGGAGTCAGACAGTGAAAAAACTGCATTTCCAACACCTTTTGGGCACTATGAATTCTTAAGAATGCCTTTTGGGCTTAAAAATGCCCCATCAACCTTTCAAAGATTAATGAACTCGGTGGATGATATTCTTATTTTTAGCACTTCTTTAGAAGAATATTTGAACAGTATTAAATTAATTTTTACTAAATTAAATCAATCTAAACTTAAAATCCAAGTAGACAAATGTAATTTCTTACATAAAGAAACCGAGTTGCTTGGCCACATAGTGACTTCCCAAGGTATCAAACCAAACCCTGCAAAAAACAAAACAATTCAAAATTTAAAATTACCTACCAGCCAAAAGCAAATTAAATCTTTCTTAAGTATTACTCTCTATTATAGGAAATTTGTTAGAGATTATGCGAAAATTGCAAGTCCTATAATTAAATACTTAAAGAAAGATATGAAAATTAATATAAATGACCCTAGTTACATAACAGCATTTGAACAATTAAAAGAAATAATTACGAACCACCCAATTCTCAGATATCCGGATTTTCATAAAAGGTTTATCGTTGAAACAGACGCAAGCAACCTAGCAATTGGAGCCGTTATTACACAAGAAGGCCACCCAGTTGCTTATGCTTCAAGGACGCTTAACGAACATGAAAAAAAGTACTCAACAATCGAAAAGGAATTATTAGCGATAGTTTGGGGAACCAAATATTTTCGTCCTTATTTATTCGGTAGAGAATTTGACTTGCAGACGGACCACCAGCCAATTAAATGGGTTTATGCTAAACATTCAGGTAAAGATATAAACCCTAGACTGCAAAGATGATTAATTCAACTGGGTGAGTATAATATTAAAATGGACTATATAAAAGGGAAAGAAAACAAGGTAGCCGATTTTTTAAGTCTAATTGACTCCACCACAAATGAAATTAATTTATTTGAGACCAATAAATCCAGGGTGGGAGAGTATGAAACAAATGGTTCTCCCAAAAACAATACTGAAAATATAAGTACTAATAGAACAAATGTGGGATTAGAAACCTTGAATATGAATTCAAATCATTCACAACCAGAATCATTGGATATGCGAACGATTCATTCACAAAGAGAAGAGCTGAAGGATCATATTCAAATATTAGAGACTGTTGCTAATAGATTTAAAATACAATTAGTTCTTGTTAAAAAAAAAAACACGGAATGTGAAGAAATTTTTAATAAAAAGAGAATATTTATTGATAGAAATGATCTAAATGAAAATACAAACAATTTTAGCAACCAAATAACAAAAGGAAGAGTAGGTATTTATAGTTAGTTAAATGATAGAGATTACAATAAACTTCAATTAAAATTAAAACATTTATATCCCAACAGAAATTTAGTAAAATTTGTTAAATGTAGTTACTTTGCAAAAGATATTGTCAATATAGATGACTTGAGAAAACAAATATCTTTATTTCATAAAAAAGAATCGGCACATTCTGGGATAATATCAACTAATCAAAATCTCAAAAATAAAATTTATAATCCTAAACTTACAATCACTATACACGAAATTTTGATTAATTGCGATATCTGTATATTTGGAAGATAGAAGCCACTTTACATTATTAGAAAAAATAAGACAAATTATTAGTATTAAAGGTAAAATGAAATAACTAGTTTTTGTCAATGGATTTGCTTCAAAATACATAAAAAATTTTTGTGAAAAAGAAGGTGTAGAATACCACGTTACAAAACCTAAAACGACTTAACCGTACTATAACGGAGAAAATTAGATCTTTAAATTTAGAAGAAAAACTACCAATTAAATTACTAAATTCTTAAAGCCGTAAAAATTTACTATAATACTTACCACTCTTCCATTAAAACAAGCCCACTACTTGTTCAAAATAAAGAAGTAGACCACATAACAAATAAAATAAAATGCCGAAATAAAAGTAAGCAACGTTAAAATAGTGGGCAAATTCGACATAACCCTACATAAAATCTACCCAAACGATATATTAAATTTAGTTAATACAATAGGGTCAACATTTAATATGATACATTTAAAAACCATAAAAATATAATAGATAACAAAATTAATAGAATAAAAAATACAATAAAAACACAAATTCCTTATAGAAAAAAAAGGGGTCTCATTAACTTAGGGGGGAATATACTTAATTGGCTTTTTGGATCAATGGACAATGACGATAGAACAAACATTGAAAACCATCTCATGACCATAGATCACAATAATCATAATATAATTGATAACTCAAACCCCCAGATAAAGGTAAACGAGAACTTTAATAAAACATTTATCCAAATAAAAGACATAATTGAACAAGATAGAGTACAAATAAAAGAAAAAATTAATAAACTTGACAGTGAAGAGATAAAATTTAAATCGGAAATTGGTTTCCTAGAACAAATGTTCAAGTTAGATTTCCTAGAACAACAAATTACCATATATAGGATAATATAGCCTCAGCTCGATTCGGTCTTCTGCATCCTAATATACTGACGGATGAAGAAATAAATTTTTATCAAATCGATTTTCATAAATTATCCAATATCCGACTAGGTGTTGCCAAACATATTGACGAATCTATAATTCTTGCTCTTAAAATTCCAACACATTCTCTCACAATTAGCAAAAATATTTTAGTACCTGTAACTAACTCTTTTCAAAAACAAATAGAAACTGACATTGAATTCATAATACACCATGACAACAAAACACTCTCTTACAAAGAAGGAAAAACATTAAAAGATTTAGGCGAAAGCAAAAACTGTATAATTCAAAATAGTTGTAAATTTATAAATAGAATAAAAGAAGAAATACTTGTAATAGATGAAAATATTATTATTATAAACAATTTAAAACTTAGTAATTTAACGAGTACTTGTGACGAAAGAAAAATTTCTCTTAAAGGAAATTACTTTATAAATTTTAATAATTGCACAATTAAAATTAACAATAGAGAATTTAGTAATAATCACAAATTATTTACTCAAAGATTTGTAATACCCAAAAATGAAAATGAAAATGTAACATTCAATAATAACGAAATTTTATCATTTGAAAAAATTGTACTTAGTCAGGAAAAAAATTAAAAAAAAATAAAAGAACTCGAGTATCATAAAAATATAGGTCATTGTTTTACATTAGGGACAATAATTTTAATAGTAGTAATAATAATAATTTTTATTTCTAACATTATATATAGACAAAAACGAATTATTTTATTTTATTTTATTTTATTTTGAACCAAGGTTTTTACAAAAAAAATTCTTATAGCTAAAACTTAAAATTAACATGAAATTTGATTACAAAACATAAATTTAAATACATAAAAATCAAAAGTTTATTAATTTTTTTTTTTTGTAGATTGTAAAAAATGCATACATAGCGAAAACACAAGTAAAATGCAATTTATAAAGTAAAAAAAAAACAAAAATAACTAAATTATAGAATTATAAAATTATGTGAACTTGAAGTGTAATATGAGTATAATGAGTATAATATATTGAAGGTTAAAATTATTTTCATAGGTCATTAAGAAATTTTAATTTTAATTTACGTTTAAAAGTGTATCTAGAAATTTGTGTTGAAAAAAGATGACTGTGTTTATTGAATGTAACGCAACATCTGTTTATTGGTTCATTTTTTCCATATCCAGTTCTATGAGTATTTTCAACTAAATATTTAGTGCTTCTCGTATTTCTGCCCCCATTATTTATTTTAAAATTATCTGCTAAAAACTGAACGTCAATTTTTTTTCTTAAGACGTCAAAAGTAAAGCAAGAAGAAAAATTTGCCTGCGTGAGGATAAAGTTAAGATATTTAATGATTTAAGTATTACGAGATTGCTAGGCAGAATTGAATAATCTCTAGGATTATATTGATTTCACAAAGCAAATAAAAGAAATTGCTTTTGCATGGATTCTATTCTATCAGAATGTATTTGAAATGCGGGATCCCACACAATGTTACCATATTCAAGAATAGATCGTACTAAGGAACAATAAAGAGCTTAAGTTACAGTGATGTTGCTGAATTCTTCAGCTCTTCTTTTTATGACCCCGAGCATTTTGTTTGCCCTAGAAATTGTATACTCATAATGAAGATGGAAGTTCAGTTTATCATCCAACAGAATCCCTAATTCGGTAATATTTTTAACTCTTTCAAGGTTTACATTATTTATTTTATAACCGAAAGTAATGGTAGATCTCTTACGTGTAAAACTTATAACCTTGCATTTTTCAATGTTTAGTTCTAACTTATTAGAGAAACAATAGATAGAATAGAAATTTGATATTTTGCGTCCTATTTGTAATATAGGAGAATATCTAATAAAGAAAAAGGCCGGAAATTCCTAAGGCTGCAAGTTTGTTTAGTAGAATTTTGTGATCAACACGATCGAATGCTTTGCTGAAGTCCGTGTAAATAGCATCAACTTGGTGCCCATTTTCCATTTCATTAAGGATTTCAGTGTAAACCAAAAGGTTTGTTGTTGTGGTTTGTTGTTGAACGACCTTTTCTGAATCCATGTTGTTGTTCGTTTAGTTTTGTATTTATGATGGGTGTAATTTTGTCTACAATAATTTTTTCAAACAACTTTGGAATAGTTGATAGAATAGCTATACCACGGTATCACCCTCATTCATTTTCGACGTATGATTTATCACACTTTTTGTAGATAGGGGTTAGATAAGAGGATTTCCAGAAAAGAGGAAAAATACCTGATGAAAAAGATTTATTAAAGATAAAATGAAGCGGATAAGTGAGATAACTGCCACAGTTGAATAAAAAAGTAGGTGGAATCAGGTCAGGTCCTATACCTTTTTTGGTATCAAGTTTTGTAATTGCTTCAAATATTTCAACTTCGGAAAGATATAAATCCGTAATAATAGGATTTGAATTATTAATTAAGTTAGAGAAATCGAAATTAATTGGAGACTCGTGTGGACGATAAACTTTTTGAAAAGATTTAGCAAAGAAATTGCAGATCGTTTTAGGACAATTAGAAGACGTATTGTCTTTTGACATTAAGCTTGGATACCCGTAAGTTTTACGTTTTGTGTTAACGAAGTCAAAAAACTTTTTAGGATCTGTAATTAATTTGTTGCCTACGTTAGTGAGATATCTATCATAAGCCAAATTAGATTTTTGTTTAAATTCAAAAGCAAGATCCTTGTACTTGTTAGGTCATTGTTAGGTTCTTTTGAATTTTTAATTATTTTGTATAGTTTATTGCGTTGGTTACGCAATGTCCTAAGTTAACTGTTCAGCCAAGGTTCGGTTGTCTTGTCCTTTTTGCGAATTTTAGGAACAAAGGAGTTAATTATCTCAAATAGCTTTGCATAGAATTGAGAGATAATCAAATCAATATCCTGTTCGGTTAACAGGTAAATATTATTGTAAGATTTGGCAAAAAGAGGTATAGCAGTGGAAAATTCGAAGATGATTGCGTTATGATGCGGAATGTTTGTAAAAAGGTTTTCTGAATCATCAGCGAGCTTTACCACCACTTTAATATATGCATTCGTGAATGCAAGATCTAACCACTTGTAATAATTATTCGGAAAGCTGATAATTTGTTGTAAATCATTACCATAAAATACATTAAAGAGATCGAATTCTATTTCGCCCTGAAAGTTGATTGGTAGTAACAAATTATCAGATTCGTCAACAATAAAAGATAAAGAAGGACGGTTAAAGTCCCCTAAAATTATAATTGAATCACCCTCATTCATATTTAATATAACATGCTGGTATATCTCGAAAAATTCCGAATATGAGGAATTGTCAGAATTAGGAGGAAAGTAAACAATACCAAGGTATAAAAAATTATTACCTAAGTTAACTTTAATAAATTGGTGATCAAAAGAGTGGTAAGTCCTAGTGATTAATGCCACACTAGATAAGGTATTGTTAACTGCAAGTAGTACACCACCACCACGGGAAAAATTTGTAGCAAGATAGTCCCGATCTTTTCTATAAATCGACCAAGTACTGTCGAAAATTTCTTCATTTACAAAGGAATCGTTTAACCATGTTTCAGTGATAGCAATAATACTATATTCACATGATTTAGCATCAATATATAATTTATTAAGCTTTCCCCTCATACCACTGCAATTGTGGTAGAATAATTTCAGTTTATTAGAGGAACTAACGCTATTTTTATTTTTGATACTATGGTTAGACAGTGTGACTAAATTGGAATTAGTATAAGAATCGATTAAGAATTTTGAATTTAAATTGTTATTTGCTGCTCGGCCGAAAAAACTTATTATAATTTTCACGAGATTATTTGCTATTGCAATGACTACTACGACTGATAGTAATTGCTATTGCAATGACTACGAAAAGCATTAAGATCTTCTTCTACTTATTTGGAAGTGAAACCAATTTTAAAGTAATACTTAAAATAAAGCTCATATAATTCCTTGTAATTAGATGGTAACCCTTCATTATGTATCAACACAAGTAAATTTGTTCTTGTTTTACCCTCAATTACGCG